>JACGTP010000006.1:4166006-4442516 GCA_023678845.1 Mischocyttarus mexicanus | reverse complement strand
GGTACGAAAAAAAAATATTTCAAAGAAGAAAAAACGAGAGAAACTTGATTAAAAAATAAAAAATAAAATGAAAGATAGCGAATAAGAGATAGAGAGAGAGACAAAGACTTCATCCACCATTTCAACACCCTCGCGAGTAAATATTTAAAGTGGAATGAGTAGATGCGAGTGAGAAAAAGAAGAAAATAAAAAAAGGTATTCTCGTTGAACGCAAAAGCGATGATCTAATTATAGGCTGGACATCATTTTACGAAGGGACGAATCATTCAACTTCCCTCTCCCTCCTCTTCCCTACCCCTACTTTTCGTGTTGGGAAATACGCATACAGAGACAAATAGATACATCGTATCCAGTGTCCAACAAAGCCATGATAATCGATACGCCGTCGAGTCTCGAAAAGCCACAATGCAAATTTCGAAATCGAACACCGCAATACGCTTACATATCATTTAATTGCTAAACTCCGGGAGTATTGTTAATACTAATTATCGGTTAAACGTTCTCGATATATATATTTATATGTGTGTGTGTAGTATGTTATTGGTCGTACCCTGACTTTCAAATCAATTTAATACTAAACTAAACAGCAACACGGATATACAAAACGTATCTCTGATTGGTCATCAATAATAAATTCTTTTTAATCTCGATCTCTTTGTGGGTTATATACAATTTTGTTTAAATAATTGTAATCGTAAAGCCATTAAATAAAATTGTTGGCAAAGAGAGAAGGAGAGAATGGGTTAGTCTGGGATGTAAGAAATGTAAGAATTAGCAATGTTTTAAACAAATATTTACTGGAGTAATTAATAAAACGTCTATTCTTTCTATTGAATAGAATATTAAACAACGAAAATTCATTTTAATCTAGAGTTTGTGGGTTATATAAAATTTTTGTTTAAATAATCGTAACGCACACATCCACATTAAAGAAAGTTGTTAGAAAAGAAGGAAAGGAAAAAAAAAGAAAAGGTTAGTTAGGAAAAGTAAAAATCATAAGGATTAACGTTTTAAACAAACATTGACTCGAGTAATCGATAAAACATCTATTCCTCATGTTGGAAAGGATTAAACCAGCAAAAACGTTGAAACGAATCGCGTAAACGGTGCGTACAAGTTACGATGAGAGAATACATAGACCTAGGACGGGGGAATACATCCTAAATTACATTGTAACGTTACCCTTTCCCTCCTACACGCTTGTTTCGCGAACCAATATCGAAGCTAATGAACGGCCTTGGAAAAGCCATCCTACACGTCCGCCCGATCACCGTTTTGTCTATTACCATGGTAATGTGCCGAGCAAGCTTGCCTAGGTGATACGAAGAGAAATAATTTGTTAGATGGAGATAGAAATAGAGATAGAAATATACACAGAGAGTGAGAGAGGAAGAGAAAGATAGACCTTGGATACGACTATACTTGTTCGGTAGAAAATTATTATAGTCACGTACACATCGTGCTAAAGAACTTACAGCAGCACAGTATTCAAACCATCTCTTTCTCTCTCTCACTCCCTCTCTCTTTCACTCTCACTCTCTCACTCTAACTCCCCAAACACACTCGAAACATCTCTAGCCAGAGCTTTTGGGGTCTCTCCAAATTCGGCAAGAGTATATATCGGCTTCATTAGAATTTAACGTCGACGCAAAGTGAGCACTAAGTGGATCTCTCTCTTCGTGGGTACCTACCTATCTACCTACCTACCCCCATTCTCGTCCTTCTATCCCACCCCCTATTGAAAGTCGATGCCACCACCTGGAACCAAGTTCTATCTTTCAGGGATTTTTACTTCCTTGTCCCTAATTTTTTGTATTATCGTTTTTCTCTTTCTCTTTCACTCTCTCTCTCTTTTTACCCGTTTCCTTTTTCTTTCGAATTCACCGTTGGAATCGAGTTTCGTGGTCGAACGAGGGATAAGTCCGATCGATAAAATATAAAAGAAAAAAAACGAGAGAGAACATATTCTCGATGAAACGTCGAAAGAGGCGTACGAGAGGAAGACGATGAGACAGGAAATTCGCAAAGAAGAAAAAGAAAAGAAAAGAATAATCGATTTCTATGCGTAACGAAAAGAAGAAGAAAGAAACCAAAGTTTAGAAAGACTCTATTTTAAAAAACAAAATAAGTAGTGTGTAGGGGGGAAGCAGGAAACTTTTGGGTAAAGATGAACGAAAATAACAACGATGAGAGAGGGGGCTTGGGAGGAGTATAGTCCACATCTTTAAATGCAACGATTTTACAAACTCGTTCGAATACAGGAATCTCTCTCTCATCCATATTCAAGGACAACGATGGGAAGATATAGTAGAACTACATACATACATACATACATACTATATAACACGAATAGTTAGTAATAGTAGGGATGGAATGGCGTATACGATGCTAATCAGCGTGACATCTATTACGTGACGGTCGTGTCGCATACTCTCGTACAACGCGTGCGCAAATACGATATTGCCTTTGGCCCAATCAGAGTGATTTGTGTCCGTTGCGATCGGGGAAAACCATATCAATTCCCTGTTAACTTCAAGGAAAATAAGTGTTTACCAATTGAAGCTTTATATTAAGTTGGTGAAAAAAGAAATGTCCAGTTTTTGGTCACAATTCAATGGGAAAATGGGACATTTCTTTTTCTACCAACCTGATATTATACTTGCAAGTAAAGTGGAGAAGATCGTAAAAAATCATGAAGATAGAAAGGATTGTAACGATAAAACTTACACGACAATACGGTTGAAGAATCTCTTAGTACGAGAGAGAGAGAGAGAGAGAAGGGAAAATAAAGGGTAGGATAGATTCCTGTGCATTTGTTCGCATTGGATTTTTTTTATCGACACTTACAATATATTTACAGGCATCCCTCGTTTAACAAGGCTAATTCGTACCGGGCTACACCGATACCGTGTTATCTGAATTCAAGAAATAATACAAATCAAAGCAATGCGTTCCAAGTTGCAAATCAAGTATACATGTAGACGTTTCTTCTTTCATCGCTCTCTTCTTCTCGTTCATTTTTTTTCTTTACGTTTCTTTTTACAAATAGCATTATTCGACGCAGCACCAACACACACACACATACACACATACTCTCTTTCTCTCTCTTACTCTCTCTCAGTTACTTTTCCTCTTCCTCTAAAGCATACTCTCTTTCTCTTTCTTCTATCCCACCCACATTTTATTCTATCCACCAATTCTACCTTTCACAATCTACCAACCAAGATTTCTTTTTATCTTCTTTCCTATATCTGTGTTCTCTTTCCTATTTTCTTTACTTTCTCTCTCTCTATTTCTCTTTCTAAATATATATATATATATATTTTTACCTCTATTCTCTTAAACAAACTCTTGTAATCGAGCATGGGGATCGATGGATTAAAAATCCAATTTAGAATACCGTGTCCAGCTTTTCGTCGTATAAAAAGAAAAAATAGAAACATTATTCTACTTTCTCTCATTCTCTTTTACTTCTTCTTCTCTTTCCAACATTCGTTGACTGTCCCGAATACATTCGCACCACGAAAAATCCTCTTCTGAAATCTAATCCTCCCTCTTTCTCTTTCTCTTTCTCTCTTTCTTACTCGAATATCTTCCTCTCGGCACATTCACGGTCAGGAATAGCATCCGGAAACTGGGAAAGTTTTTCCGAAATTCGTTCTATCGAATAAGAGAGAGTGTGTGTGTCTGTGTGAGAGAGAAAGAAAATCGTACTACCCTCGACTGGCGACGTTAAAGGCGGCAGAGTTAGCAATAAAGTTTTCTTTATTTTTACTACCCCCTTTGGCCAAGTACCGTTCCCGTATTTCCTTCGGATATTGACATATCGGAGGGTGGAGGTTGAGGGGGGCAGTCGGGAGCTTCTCTCTCCTCTTAACGCCCTTTTTACACCAGTCTGGAATTTATGTCTTCTTTCACCCTTACCAGAAACCCTCTACCCCACTCTAACCCACCCTCACCCCACAACTCACCCGTCACCTCAGCTAACTCACACCCCAATTCTTCTTCTTCTTCTTCTTCTTTTCCTTTTTCTTCTTATTCTTATTCTTCGAGAAAGGAACCTTTACCTTACTTCTCGTCTTTTTCTACTTTTCTTCTTCTTCTTCTTCTATTTTTTTTCTTTTCCTGTGCTAGCACATCGTACACTCCGATCACCTGCCCTTTTCCTCAACCTCGTTCCCTTCGTTCAACGCGAACAATCAATCACGCTTTACCTATCTCTATCTACGTTTGCAGAATCAACCAGAAATCTCTATTAACTTTCCTTTCAACTAACCCTCCTTCTTCTCCCTTTCCTCCTTCTTCCTATTCTCCTCATCCTACTTCCTCCTCTCATTCGAGAAATGTACATATCGTTTCGTTTTACTTCCGCATACTTATTTTACCCATATTTTCTATCCATCTTATGTGTTATTCCAAAAAGGATGTTTTTACAAGGACTCTCATACGTTACCCTCCTCCACTTCTCCCTTCACCTCTCACCACCACCACCACCACCACCACCGGACACTCACACTTTTAGAAGTTTTTTCTTCGAGAATGAACGAATATGTTAAACCTTTTTTTTTTTTTTCCCCTCATTTCTTTTACAAGTCATGCGAAGAATTTTGCAGGAATTTGTAAAAGTAACGAAATACTAAAAAAAAAAAAATAGAAATGTTTGTTTCTCGTTTAAACTGCGGTGAAAAAAGAAAAAAGGAAAATAAAAAAGTAAAAAAGTAAAAAGAAGAAGAAGAAATGAACAATCGGTCATCAGAGAGACGTATTTCTTGCAAGCAACGTTGTTTTCAAACACGTTTCTATTTACAGTTTAACGTTGTGGGATGTTAACATTGGAAAGAGAGAGAAAGAGGAAGAGAGAAAGAGATAGAATATACGACATGAACATGGAAGACAGTATTGAAATACAGATACGAGAGAGAGAAATAGTTAGGAAGACTAACCCAAAGAGAAACTAAACTCAACAGTGAAAAGCGTAAAACGTTATATCGTGACGTGAATATCGGTCCGAAAAACCGAATCGAATGGTACTGGGAGCAAAACCAACCGACAAAAGGTTCCTGAATTGGTTCCACGTAAAAATCCTTTGAATCGCGACTTTGTTTGTTTGCGAAAGTGCGTCGAAGCTTCCGGGCAGACGAATGTTTTCTACCCCAATAGATCTACCTTTCTCTTTCTCTCTCTCATTCTCTCTTTTTGTGTCTCTTCCTGTATACAATATAATTGCATTTTTTCTCTTTTATGTGAATAAAAACTTTCAAAGAAATCACTTTTAAATAGTGAATTAAAATTAATTCAATTTCTGTCTCCAGGACATTCTTAAGAAAAATTAATTTGATAAAACTTTCATGTTTCAAATGTCCTATAACTCGGTGTTACATTTTAATTATAAATTATGTTATGTACTAATTAAAACCTGAAATTATAAATAATATAAATAAAATAAATATAAATTAGAATCACGTTCGTGTGTTTGACAGGCGGATCGGAAAGGAAAGTGGATCTTTGGACCCAAAGCACAACAGGCTGTGCTTGCAACTTCAATTCGTCTAGCAACGAATGCGCTTGTTGCGTACCCTCCGGTGGTTGCAGCTGCGGCACAGCTTCACCCAACAGGTGCGCCCAATGTGGCCTCGAGCAACACTGCGCCAACAGTAAGTTAAAGTCTGTTAGTTCGTCTTCAAAGCATTTCACTGTGGATAACCCTTTTCCACCATGTTAGAGAATAGTCTTCTTCCATCTTTCTTTTTTCCCTCTAAACCCTTTACCTCTTCTTCTCAACATCATCAACTTTACCTATTCTTCCCTACACACCTACTTCTTCAAGATCAGATCTGTTCCGCAAATTGCATTAATTCTAAATTCTTTTCATATTTTCTATTTTGTCAAATTCCGAGATCCGTGAATTTATTTTTGCAGTGTGCAATATAACGCTGGACAGCAGATTGTTATTCAGTAAATCTGATCGTGGCTTTGGACAAATAAAGTCACCATATCTCGAGGGTCCATCGAGGTGTACGTACAGATTCATCCCAGATACTGGACAGAGAGTTGAGTTACAGATCTATCGTCTAGTTTCAATAGGACGTCACAACGACTCGGCGTGAGTAAATTTCTATTTAGTATCTTTTTCAATATTTTTTTAAGATATATATATACTATTTTTTATATTACATAACTAAAATAATATAATAACTTTTGTGACGTCAAAAAAATCTAAACTGCCTGGCTCACGGGTAAACTCGGTGAATGCAGAGTGGTCATAACAGGCTTAGCATTTATTTAAATAATGTAAATAATATAAAAATAATATAATAACTAATATATTAGATTAGCACGTAATTCTATCGTACAAGGAATCTATAATTACTGTTGCGTGAATTCATATACAGAATCGATTTACGTACACATACATACACACACATACACACGTATCCATAAATGTACAACAACAACTTGCTTAATTAAAGCAACTCAGTTATCATGAATCCAACCACTGAACCTTACATTTCCTATTCGTGGGATTCATTTCAATCGTCCAAGTTAGATTCACGTATAACTCACCAATGTAAGTTTCTTTTTACTACAAGTTACAACACAATTCAACGTACTAAAATATACAACAACCGTGCTAACGTATATATATGTAAATCAATGTTTCAAGTATTCTCAACACACACACACACACACAACACACAGAGCATATTAAACGTAAAGAATATTAAATATGTCATATAAAGTAGAAGATAAAAGGAGTTTTATTAGGGAGGGTTTATTGAAGTAGAATAAAGATCAAAGCGATTTATTTACTTGGAGAACAACTTTTCCTTAGCTTTATAAAAAAATCTTGAATAAACTGATCCAGGACAATACAAAAAAAAACTCATTAACGCTTAAAAAGAGAACTCTTAGAGGTGTCCTTTTAGTTACCTGCTAGTTTCCTCCTTCAACATGATTGTCGATGGCCGTTTTAATTTATCATACTTCTAGTTTTTTTATTTTATCGGCTGATCATCATACTTCTCGAGTTCCATTCGAGTCAAAAGAAAAAAAAGGGAAAGAATGAAAGGAAAATAAAAGTACTAACTGCTTCTGAAAGCATTCACCGTGGTGGTACTGTTTGCTTTATCCAAAGGAAGAAGTGGTTAGGTGGAGGGGAAGGTCGTTTTCGGAGGGAACACACGAAGAAGAAGAAGAAGAAGAAGTAGAAGAAGTATTTCAACTGTAGGGGACTTTGGAAAAAGTCTCGAAAAATTTTTTGACTTGCGATTCACGCTTTACTCCCTTTATTTATTTTTTTCCATCCCTTTTTTTCCTTCCTCCTTCTCTTTATCTCTTCTTTCGACTGCTGGTACGAAACTCGCGCGACGAATACGAAACACGCATCCTTCTCTTAGCGTATTCTCGAGTATCCTTTTGTCCATGGTTTCGTTGTACGAGCGAGAATACTCTTTCAGAAAAGTAGAGGACTACGAACGGACCTCGGTTGCATGGTTCTCCTCCACCCCTCAAGTCTCTAAAATGCAAGCTAACACGTGTCGTCAATCGGTGAACATATATATGTGTGTGTGTGTATGTGCGTGAGTGTGCACATACGTGTATGCATGAAAGTACAAGATGACGACAAAGAATACTATCGCGAAAAAGGGAAACTTTTTGTGTCCTTTTTTTCCTTTTATTTCTTTTGCATGTACGTTGTCTCACTCTCTCTCTCTCTCTCTCTCTCTCTCTCTCTCTCTCTCTCTCTCTTTTTATATACAGGGTGGTCCATGAAACGTGTAAAAATTGTCAAATAATAAAATGAAATGACTCGTTTAATATTAGGTTCAGGTTTTATAAAAGTCGATACTTTTTTACTCAGGATTTCATACTCGACCATATTTTGGGATAAAAGATAAACTTGTCTTTCAAATCTTTAAAACGTCCTCCACCTATAAAAAAATTTAATGCACTGCATAATGTACCCTTTAAAACCATGTAACTTTTGTATTTAAAATGTTTTTCGTGCAACACATATTTTGGGAGTTATATCGATGCATACGTTAAGTGGACCACCCTGTATATATTTTCATCTTAATATCTTTTTCTTTATATCTTTTTATGATTCTATACTCCCCGAGAGTACACTGAAAACACTTACACGACTAAAGTTATATCTCATTCCATTCCATTTATATTTTTAATGTTTCTTTACGATATTACAACACTTACATTTTTAATGTCAATAACAATATTACAATATCATGATACTATTTTTTTCTGAACGGTTTAAAAAATGTTTTGGAGTAGTTGGAACGAGAAGAGTGGGTCATTTCGAGATGCTAAGATTTATAAAAAATAAAAGGATGCCTTTGGCAATTTTTATAGATGATGTAATTGAAATACAAGAAGAAAAAGGGTAAGGAAAAAATAAAAGAAAATAAAATGGAAAAGAGAAATGTGAGTCGAATTCAACGAGAGGGGGGTACACGTTCTATCTGCACCACCACCCAACGTGGAAGCAAGCAGCACTAATTGTAAACTAACGAACTCAAATTGGATTTAAATTACACAACGGCTGGTGGTGGATGTGGTGGTGGTGCTCGTTTAATGTTACAACATGGTTACATATATACCGTTCTCTTTGTCATCATGCTTGCAACTTAACTTACGCTATTTTTATATACCCCTAACCATAACTATTTTTCAGAAAACAAATAATATTCCCCACCGAGGAATCATCCTCCTCCAACTGGAAAAAAAAATATCCTCCAAACGCATATCTAATTTTTTTCCCTGCATAAATTCATGGTCCTTTCTTTTCCTTCAAGCATCGAGTGTCCGGTTAGCTTGAAACAGTAACCACTATTTTTTGTTTTTTAAATTAGTAACGAACCATAAATATAAAATGGTTAGGAGGATAATGAAATACATGTGTTAGAAAGTTTTTAATAAAATTCAGTAATTCAATTGAAAAATAAAAAAAAGGGCATAGGAAAAGGGGTTGGTGGTTTCTCCTTGCGTTTGCCACATCATTATCGTACCAATGTTAAATTTTACTCGTCTCTTGGCTTTTAACAACGTCTACATACCGTTCATTTTGATCCTGTCAAGTACAGACCGCTTTTACCGAGTAGTCCTCCTACTCCTCCTCCTTTTGCATGTTCCCAGAAATTGGTGATAATAGAAAGAGAGGAGAAGAATAAAAGATGTTTCTCTGTGTGTATGTGTGTGTGGTTGGAAAGGGTGGAGGGAGTGGAAGGAAAAAGGGATAAAATTCCATTCTGTATTTAATCGAAAATTCAAAACCCCCTGTTTTCTGAGAATTCCTAATTTCATATGTCGGTTCTTGATCTCTTCATTATACTGGATACGTTACACCCCGTATATACAGTTTACCTTATATACATTTACCGTATATTATATACTTCTCATATTCTCTCTCTCTAGAAAAGATTGTAATTAGGTCATATCTCCGGATGAGCGCGTGCATTTAGTTACCAACTCAAAATCCTTTTTTCTCTTTTTATTCCTACCTTTCTCTCTCTGTCACAGACACACACGTACACGCATCTGTATGTGTGTAGATTATAACGCGTCGTTAAGTTAAATTAAACCTTCTCGATGATATTTTTTTGAAATTCAACTTTTACACGTCACTTAATAAGTGACGTGTAAGTTAATAAATGATAAGTGACAATAAATAAAACATGAATCCGTTACTAAACACCCGAATCAAAAAGATCGTCAGCTGAGTGGACAGCACCCGGTGAAAGTCCATACAAAAATAGGGGGTCATTAAAGCCACTGTAACTTATAAACTAATTATCAGAATTTTATAAAATTTTGACACGTACCATTTGAAGGTTGGTTTTATCCAGAAATTGTATGGGTCTGTCAACAGTATCGGCCATACATGTGTCAGGCTCCAGGACTTATCGAGTGACCTGTTATCTTTTCTTCTCCCCGGAATCGAGGGTTTCAGCAGGGATTTTAGGGATAAGTGAAGTCCCTAGAAAAAAAGGAAAAATAAAGTGTATGTATATATGTGTATGTGATGCTAGGAAAAAGAGCATAGGCAAGATCGTGGGCGATGATGCCCACAGACGCGATAAATTCTTCTCTTAAAGCGCTTTAATAATGGCACGGAGATTGAAAGGCCTCCGTGGAACAATGCAGCCGCCTAGGTGAACGGTTTTACCTTTTTTTTCTTCTTCTTCTTCTTCTCTTCTCTCCTCCTCCTTTCTCTTTTTTTGAAGCTTTTTTATATACTTTTTTTTTACTACCGTGCCTTTTCTTTCGGCTTGAGATTATACGGTCCAAACCCATAAATTTTCGAACGAACCTCGTTCCCGTTACTCTTTAATACTCGCATACTCGCGCATAGAAGATGAAGAAGAAGGACGAACGGATAAAAAAGACAGGGAAATTATTTTGTTAAAAAATAATAATAAAATAAAGTTAAAAATATGAAAGGAAGAATTTAACGGAATGACGTTTCTCGTGACCAAGGAGAAAGATAGGTGCGAGATTTGGTAGCAGGTAAAAATATAAATAAAAATATAAATAATTGTTTCGTTTATTAAGGAAATCACACTTCGTGTTATGTGAGTTGAATTAATAAATTGATTCCATGGCAAAACAGGTTTAGTATCAAAGCAGCCTAGAAAATAAAAAAGACTGTTTCGAGGGTTCTTTGGAAACGTGATTTTAATCGAATAATTTGTATAAAATGGTAACAACTGACTTAAAAACGTAAACCATTTCACGATTAATGTTAAAGCCTGGAAGTTAAAAGAAAACTAAAGTGGACTAACTATAAAAATGGATGTAACACGAATCGATATCGCATATCGTTATGGAAAAGAATAGTAGAAGAAGAAATAGAATAAGAATATAGCGTTGTAGGAAAGGAAGAAAGAGAGAGAGAGAAAATTCTTTTGTTTTCTTCATTATTATTCCAGCTTTAGCGACTCGTGAAGAAGCAGCAGCCGTTCCTTTTTCTTCCAGCTGTGGCTTTCCCCCGTTTTCCGGACAATCACCTTCGACCATTAATTCTTTCATTTTCTCGGTAGCTTTGCCGCTATTTCCGTAAACCACCTCCACCCTTTTGCTCCCTGTCCTGGTACCTTTCTCACCCTAACCCTCACCCCATCACCCCAAGTTGTGAAAAGAAATTTCCTACTCGATCTTTACTCGGTTGTTTTTTCTTTTTTATTCGTGTGTTTTTTTAGTATCCGTTTTCTAATTTTTAAATAACACTACTACTATAATCTATTTTAGGTACATGATGTTATACTAAACAATAGTATTTGATAAATGTCAGATCCTGGGTATTGAATTATTTTGTAGATTTGTTAATGCATTTGTAAACAACTTTGTTATCGGTCACAATGCAATGAAGTAACATTTTATTTAACTATAGAGTAGTATTTTTACCTAAATAATAAATTGTATTAATTAAAGTAAGAAGTAAAAAAGTATGATTTTTAAATAAATTTATGCTAAAAGGAATTGGCACCTGTGCATATCAATTTCATTAACTTTGACCAGCAATAATTAAATTTACTTATTAATAAATACTATTTAACACTTTCGAGTATCGAATAGAACTATCGAATTAGGCCACTGACTGACTGCTGTTTGTGGTTAAACTCGGTTATTTGAGGTTTAGCTTGGAATTGGTGTAATGTGTGTGTGTGTGTGTGTGTTTGTGATTGTAACTGGTTGACTGTGCGACTTGCTAATGTTCAGTGGTCGTCAGTGGTTTGTTGTTTCTGTGATTCCCTCGACTAATTAACTGAAAAAATTAATGAGAAAAGAAGAATACAACAACAACAATAACAAGAAACAATTTCGAAAATAAAAATACTGGTGGATAAAAGAAATGGTCATTGATTGATTAGTATGTTTCAAAAATAATATTAAAGGATACATCATATGCGAGAAAAAATTTACAAAGGTTCCCTGGAAATTGTAACATTCAGATTACGTTGAAACTTTACACATTTGTAGGAAACTTGTGTTAGTTGATGAAATGAACAAGTACATATGCAGTGTACAATTATTTATTAAAATTTCATTAGCCGATATATCGGAAAAGGGTTGCTTTTACACCCTTGGTCCTATTGCAAAATTTGTAGTACTATAATCAACATGTAGAAATGTGAAAAAGTTTTAAAAAAAATTCTGCGTGTTGCAATTTCCCAAAGGAGCTTTTGTTAGTAAAATATAATCCTATTCTTTTTTTTTTTCAATTACTTCGAGTATATTCCTGTACAGAGTATATGGAGTATATATATATTTTATTATATATATTATTTATTATATTATTTATTATATTAAGTTGGAGGAAAAAGAAAAGTCAGATTTGTGACCACGAATCGTAAAAGTTACATCTACACATATCAAACAAATTTAAATTCCAAAAAGGTAAACACAGATGCAAGCCTATTAGGTTGATAATAGGAACCCGATATTATCATTCCTCTCGAATTTCTAGAGTTACCCATCTATAAACTTTAAACTTCCAGAATAGTGCTACGTATTACCTAAAACTTTGTATAATTTTCGTGGGTATCGAGTGGAAAGGTAAATAAAACGTTACTCGGGATGAAAATACATGACGTAGTACATGTTTACTTCCACGTACATTTAAACTCTCTCTCTCTCTCTCTCTCGATAATTGATTTACATCGTTGGAAGAATGTTGGATGATAAATTCTTGAATAATACTACAAGGTAGGGTCGGTCAAATTAACCAGGAAAATGCCAGTAACACTTTCATCGTTGAAATATTCTCCTGGTCGAGATACGAAACATCGCAAGAGAACTCAACTTTCGTCATCCTCATCCTCGTTTAAAGTGCATCTGCATGCCTAGGCTACTCTTCTCTTCTACACTCACTCATTCTCTACCTCTTTCACATCCCTCATCCCACTTTACCCCACCTCTCACTCTTTCTATTTCCTAGCTCTTTCGTAGTTCTCCTCACCCTGTTACCTTTCTCCGGTTCACACTTATGTGCGGTCAGAAGAGGGTGCCGCTATGCAAAATTACGTCGCTCAGCAGAATACTATTAAGTGGGGAGTTGGGAGAATTGGGAGGGGTTAAAGGGTGGTGTAGTAGCGGAATAGAATGGGCCTCGAGAGTGATGGATGACCTTAATTTAACTATGATTACCAGAACGCGCCTGCTCCCGCGTGCGCTTCGGGAATTTCTATGAAAATCGCTCAAGGCTGATGCTGCTGGTTCTTTCATGATCGCGAACTACCTTCATCCACATAGACGTCGTCATTTTCTTCCCTGTTACGCTAACTCGAGCAGAATATTTTCTCTTACCTATATATAAATATATATATACATATAATGTGCCCTTCTACATTTTCATTAATTCTTTTGATAATACGTCAAATGTGCTGGAGCTACTACCGTTGCGCAAATTAATCACGACATTGTTTTTAAAAGTTGACATATACAGGATGCCTCGTAAAAGAAAAGAAAAATAATAATAAAAAAAAAGAGGTATATCAATTTTTTAAGAGCTAAAGTAACGAAAGCGTATCTACTACCGTCAGCTTGAGTATAATATTCTAAAGGGGTAGCATAATCGGAGCAAAGAAAACGACATTTTACTGGGATATACAAGTTTATGTATTTTATATATATATATGTATGTGTATGTATATTTGACTATATATAAATGTGCCGTAAAAAATAGTTCTTTAGCAACTGGCTTTCACGGAATTACATTCGTTGAGTTTTAATTCGGCCGTTTCTTGTTCGAAAAAGTATAAAAGCTCTGAACGGAAGTAGAAAGAGAGAAGAAAATAAATAGGAACTTCTCGCAAAGCTTGCTCATTAGAATATACGGTATTCGCTCGAATTTGCATGCATCTACACGTTATTTTATAATTTTTTAAATGGACGAGGAGCGTGCCTAGTCTGCTGCTTCGATTTACATGCATTACAACACAACCGGTAAAAATGCGCTCTGCATTCTAGCCTCCTCGACTCGAGCGTTATATATTCCATTTTTTTATTTCACTCTCTCTTTCTCTCTTTTTTATCTTCTTCGTCTCTTTCTTCTATCTCCCGTTGTCTGTTAAGAAATATTTACAACAAAATTGTTTAGCCGGAATATTCCAACGAGGAGAAAAAACATTTTCGAATCGTTTTCACGCACAATTAATAACCATGAGCTGTGCTATTTAATCTTAACTTTGTTATACAATTAATCGAACGAATTATTATACAACTATAGTTTAAATGACCTGTTAATTTAATATTACTATGTTTTGAATCTATATTGGAAAACCAATCAATAGTTTCTTTTTATTCGTACAATTAACTTACGAACGATGAACTCAAATAAATAATCGTATTTAAAAACTAACATTTGGTTTGTAATTATTTTTTTTTTTCTACGTTTCTACGATTGCCAATTTAAATGCCAAAAAAAAACCCTACTTCGTGACGTTTTAAACGATAATGATTTGAATATTTACATAGTAAGTGATACAACCAGAGATTCTTAAAACATTTTTCTTTTTTTACAAATGTAAATATTCCTACTATTTCTCTCTCTGTCTCTCTAAAAATCTCAGTTGTCCAAGCGTATAATTAAACTGGAAAGTAGAAAAGTAAAAAGAAAAGAAGAACAAAATTGTTGTTTGTTACGATTAATCAATATACACATTAAAAACTGGAAACATTTTCTAAAATAACGAGTTAAACACGGTTTGAAAATTCTCTATTTTCTCTACAACGTATGACAAATTATTTATTACTTAACATGTAAGATACTTAAAGTTTAAGTTTGATACAAGAAAGTTCGTTCCTCGCGTATCGCTCTTAGACTCGCGTTAAATTATCTCACTTTTACTTACAACGTCTTTCCCATTGACATCGAGTAAACAACGTAATTAGTTGGGATTCATTAGAGGAAAATTATTCGACGTTTCACTTCATACGCTAATTCCTTCAAAGAGAGAAAGAGAGAGAGAGAGAGAGTAGGTGTAATTACGATTAACAAAATTTAACTTTTAGTCGAAAGGAAGGAAAATAAAGGAAGGAGAATTAATCTCGTTTAAAATTAGAATGCATATATATAACAAGCATAGTGTCGACGTTTATATTACTCATCTCTCGTAATTTACATTAATTAATTTGCATAAAAACGTTCGCGGTGTTGAAGTTGAAAAAAAATTTGTATGAATTTAAGGTATAATCAAACAATTATATTTACTTAATTCTAGGTTTCATTTTCAGTTAAAAATTAGTAACGTTACTTTATCTCGTATTAATAAAAAGAAAAAAAAAGAATTTTTTATCCGATTATATGAGCCGTTTATTTTAAAAGTTGTCTAAGTCCATTCTTGGTAAGAAAATGCATAGTATTAATTTAATAATTGTTATTATTTTAATAGGAACTATAAATTGAACTCCTTTAGATACACTTAAGTAGTATAACTCAATAATATCCTCTACTGTATAAAACCTAACATAATAGAATTTAATACGAATGTATTTTAATATTAAACCTACAAACAATACTTAGATGAAACATTGTTTTATTAAAATAAAACACAGAAGGGGAAGAGTGTCACAGTTGACTGTTAATTAAAAAATAAAGAAAGTTGTAAAAATTGCACGCATCGAAGAAATTTCGAATCGATAGTAATCGGCAATTACTATGATGATCGTCGGTTGCAATTTCCTCATTGCTGAGAAATACGATGATACTAACTAATACTTGTACTGACGTAGAACAAATCGAACAATTAACAAACGTGATAGCATGGCTTGACCGCATCATTATTTCCAGTTCTCACTGCGTGAACATACACAAATACACACACATATATATATATATATATACTATCTTGCTGAAAATAGATGATACACTTTCACGTTTCTCTCAATCTCTTTTGCATCGTTGTAGTTTCCATGTAGAGTTTTCACAAAAACTTCAGATCCAATTCACCTAACTTTCTATATTACGACAGTACAGTCTGAGTTCGAGAGTTCTACGTGTTTCTCTTTCCCTTCGGTAACGTGCGTGAAGGAACTAGAAGTGCAGTATAGTGATGGTGATAGCGAACCAGCAAAGGAGGGAGGGGGAGAAGGACTTTTAGGAGAAGAGTTTTACCGAGGAAAGAGAAAGTGTGTGTGTGAGAGAAAGAGGTAGGGTGAACTGAAGTTGCAAACGGTTGCAACTCCACCACTGATTACATGCTTCGAGACCGAGTGAAATTTGTCTCTCAGTAGAAATAAATTAGTTAATGGATCACACGTTCGCGTTTGCAGTCACCGAATGAAATATGTCTCCTCTCACTCTCTCTCCACACAAACACACACACTTTCCCTCGTTCGTTCACACGTCAGTGACCATAAAATCGTACCTTCAAGTTTCATCGAAAATTCCCAAAATCCATTAAATTTCTCGCGTTGGGGTGTTCTACCAATCTCCTCCACCTCTCCTCCTCCTCCACCAACTCATCCTACTTTTCCATTCCGCGAAATTTCCTAAAGTCATCGATCAAACGTCAGTAAATTCGGAGTTAGATTTATTCCACCCGGTTTGGAAATTCTCTTCAACCCCCCTTTTCCTAACAACCGAAGAGAGAGAAGGGATGGGTGGGGATAACGAACGAACACAATTGAGCCACGGTTAACCGAAGCTTACGCAATAGCGTGTAAAACAAAAAGGCCAGAGGTTTTCCCCCTCACTCCATCACCCCTATTCCCCGCCTTCGTAAAACTCTACATGAATCCTCTATTCGATCATAGGTGACTGCGATTTGTACTTAACTGATCGATATTGGATTAAATCGTTACACTACTCGATTGGAACTAACTACAGATCGATTCGTTAGCACGATATTTTCAACCTCTGAACACAATATACAATGCCCTTACATATATATACCCATTCAACTATCATGTAATAGTTTAGGATGAAACCAGAATCGTATCGATTGTTAGAAATTTGAGTTTACGTTTGTCGATACACAGAATATGTGTTATTCGTTAAAAGGGTCATCACACCGTGATAGCCGGTTTATTAATCATTTAAAAAAAAGTTTTTTTTGACGACCCATAAAAAGATAGAACTTTGAACTTTTTATGATACATTTGTTAACATTTCAGTAATATGTAAAAAAATTTGTAGACATAAATCTCCATAATAACATGAGTTGTACCAATTTGAAGATACCCATCTTGAAAATAAAGGTTGTTAAGTGTCTGATTGACTAATCTAACATCAAAAAATCAAACGGCATATTAATTTGTAAATCTGTTGTGATAGAACGATCTAAGATTATTAAGAATTCATAAAATTATTTTACCAGCATATTCTAAACATGTTTAGGAATTAATTTACGTAAAAATGAAAATAAGAATTTCTCAATCCATCACTCAGGGGTCTCACCCCCTTGAATAAAGGATTTCAAATAGGCCGTGTTTCTATATTTGCTGCTATTACTTTTTCAGTTTCACCTATTTTCCATTTCTCTTTCTCTCTTTTGTTCTACGAGTACGTATCATTTTCAGTTTCTCACCAGCTTCCTCGTATCGGTGTTGTATCAACCCACCTGCAAAGAGAGCATAGTGTTAGTACGAAATGAAGGGTATAAATCACCGATGGTTATATATATAAATAGAGAATACATGGATTCTGCACAGCTACCCAACGATGTTTTAATAAAACTCTACGAGGGTACAATTATTCAACTCAACGTCGTCCATCTGTATTCTTTCCAACGTTGAGACCATAACCCCAGTTCTCCATTTTCTGTCTCTCTCTCTCTCTTTCTTTTTTTTTTGACTTCTTATCTCAACAAATTCTGAATATATCCATCTATTCATCCATATTTACCAAGAATCGGCCCCATTCATTCGTCTTTCCAACTTTTCTCCTACCACAGGCTCCCCACTTCCTCCACACTCCTCACCATTCACCCATCCCATTGACTAGTCTTTCCTTCACTTTCCTTTACTTTTCTTTCCCTTACTTTTCTTTTACTATTTTTTTTTCTCCTTTCTCTTTTCTTTTCTATCTCTACTTTTTCCTTACTTAGTTTTTTTTTTTACGTACGGTTTCGTCTTTTAATAAAATAACGACGTTATTATAACGAGAAATAATCCAGACTTTTTCCACGACAGCTCTCTCTCTCTCTCTCCTGGACCCTCGCTAATAACTGCGACTCATCCCTCGGGCGTTTCTCACCGTAGTCATGCTACTAATGTCGCAAAAAAAAAAAGAAGAAAAACACAGAAAAGTGTACTACATGTTCATCTGACAAAGATAGACAGACTGACTGACAGACGGACGAGCGGACTGACTGGCTGGCTGACTGACTGACTGACTAACGGACAGACGGAGAAAGAAAAATGAAAAATAAATAGAGATAAGAAAAAATGTTGACGGTAAAAGAAAGAAAGAAGAAAGCAGCATACTGCGCTCGGTTCCGTATGTAAATTGTTGTTGATAATGACCCACCTCGTTAAAATAATAATCCACGCGGGCGTTTAACTCGACAAATATAAAAAAGAAAAAAACTATAGCCCGAAATTTAAATTGGATTATTTTATTATTGTTGTTATTGTTGTTATTATTAAATGATGAAAAATGTAAAAACGATGCTACTACATTGCGAGAGATGTTTATTTTTTGTTTATTTCGTGTTATTTTTTCTTTTTTTGCCAAGTCGAGTTAAGGGAAATATGATAACGCGAGTTAAGGGGTAGAATCGAATCACAGGTATATATAGAGAGAGGTAGGAAGGGTAGGTAATCCGATCAAATCCTACCGAAAAGAATTTCAAATGAGATGAACCCGGTCGTTTTTACCGTTGGAAACGTCGCGCTCCATTTCCAAAGGTAGTAAATGGAAGGAAATGGATGTCAGGTGTCAAAGACACGTGCGAAAACTTTGACACGATCCTAACAATTCTTCGATAAGGAAATTTGCTTTGCTGCTACTGCTGCTGCTGCTATCCTCCTCCCACCTGCCCACCTTCTTGGCTGCGAAATCTAAGATTCTGACACGCCGCTAGATACGTTCTTCTATCGTCGTCAATTGAAATGAAAGATTTCGTCATATAACAAACAAAAGAAAAAGAGAAAAAGAGAGAGAGAGAGAACAAGGTATAAAAAAAAGATAATTCAATAAGCTTCTTCTTCTGCTGACTAGGAATTTGTCATATTTGTCTCAGTCTTTGTTGTTGTCAAATGAATATTGTCTTTCTATCTTTTCGGTGCTCATCCAATCGGTTTTCTTCTGTAAGCCTTATTGCTTTTCCACATCTTGGCCAATCAGTCCGGATTCATCCGATCTACCTGCTCGTTCCAGCATTTCTTTTCTCGTCTTTATCTATCTATTTATATTTTCTATATTTAAAAAACTATAGTAATTTAATGGTTTCCTATTCTGTAATCTTGTTTTTCTGTCTCAGAAATTATTTGATTCTTTATTAAATGAAATAGCAACGAGTTCATTGAGAAATCATTCGATAATGTTTCGTCATATATTTTGTTTTCTTTGTAGTCTGGTATCACAGCCAATGGGGGAACATTTTTAACGTTGAATTTTTGTCAACTTCTTATCTGTCACATTTGTTATATATATATTCTTTATATATCTCGATATAGGAACGGATGATGATGTGTTCAGACAGGATGAAAGAAGGGATGATAGGTGAGATAGGAGAAACCATGCGTGGAGTATATACAGAAATCGATTTCATTCCACGTAAGCAAATGTTTATCTCTATTCCGTTTTTCGGTATATACATACATACATACATACATACACATATATCCTCTAGAATGCATTTAGATATATATGTAGGTATTATAGAAGAAAGAGAAAAAAAAACCATGCCGAATCAACTTTTCAATCACCTTTGACTCGCACATATAACAGAGATACTACACCGTTGAATATCCTCTGGAAACATTTGAAATATTTGTTTTGGACAGGATCTAATCGAGTGTGTAGGCTACGATGTCAAAACCCCTACTCCCCTTAACTCCCACCCTCATCCTCCATTCCTATCCTTTCTCTCTGATACGTAAAATAATCTTACTTATTTTTTGAAATATCCAACAAGGTATTTGTGAGGGTATTTATTAACCATAATTACATTTTTCTTCTACCCCTATAAATCGGTATAAGCATCATGAGAATTATTCCTCTCCTTGTATATATAAATAAATATAATATAAAAAAAAATGTATATATGTATATATGTATATATATAATTGATTTGCGAAGATTATTTGAAAGAAGAAATAAAAGAAACAAAAATGGCAAACAAATATGAGGGAGAGAGAAGCAAGAAGGTTTTCTTCAGAATGGAAAATCATAACATTTTCAAAGCAGACCAAAGGCTCGTTAGTTTTTCCCCTCTAACGATATTAAAAACGAAAAAGCTTTACGTTTACACACGACGTCTTTTCGTCGTCCTGTCGTCATCGTCGTCGTCGTCGTCGTCTGGAAGATCCATCAGGACAATTCTATCTCTCTCTCTCTTTCTCTTCATGCTCCAACGTGCAAACGGAATCAAGGAAAATAGAAAGAAATAAAAAAGGAGAGTCGGAGGGTGGAGGGAAGATGAGAAAGAGGGAAAGAGAAAGAGAGAAAGAGACAAAACTAGCCTTTAACGTTGTTCCTACTTTTCCTCGAGCCGGTACTACCACCCTCCCATTGCTGACGCTCCCCAGGACACCCCTCACCTCTTCCTCCTCCTCACTCTTACCCCCAAACCCCCCTACCATGTCCGTTTACATTTAAATTTATAATCTGCTCTCAGCGCCGTTCCGTCTGAATGCCCTCGGTAAATTGATTTGCAGTATAACTCCGTTCCAGGGCGTCGCAATCGCGAAAAGGGCGAAAGAAGGAACGAAGGAAGGAAGGAAGTTGAAAATGGGGATGAAGGAAAAGGGGGAAGGGGCGGGGGAGAAGTGGGAGTTAGGGTGAACTCGGCTGAGAAGCCGAAGGAAAAGCTGCTAAGAAATGGTTGGAAAACGGGACAAAATCGCGAGATTGAGGAAAAGTGAGTTGAAAAAGTATGTGTGTGTGTGTGAGAGAGAGAGAGAGAAAGAGAGGAAAGTTGAACGGGGTAAAGCTGGGAAATAAGAGAGGAAACGTAAAATATGAGACGTCTTGGGGGTGCGGTAAGCGATTTCCGGTTGACTGACTGACATCGACTGGTGCTATTACCTTCGAAGAAACCTTCTTCGTTGCTTACTTTGCCGGAATTTTAGTCTAACTTTTTACGAGATAAATAGACGATGCTGGTAGTGATGGTGGTGGTGCATTACCCTTTTTGGCGTAAAACGTATTGCATCTGCATAAGTATTCGTGTCGAGTATTACTGGTTTGTCATTGAAATTGGAAGAACTGTGAACGATCGGTAAGGAAATACGTTTTCAATTCTTCAAGCTTTGCTAGAAATGGTAGGAGGAGGGAGAAGAGGGGATTAGGGTACTCGAAGATAAGACGTCAAATTGCATAGTTTAGTATATTTTGATATAACGCAAATAAGAAAGAGAGAAAATGAGTTTCACGCGAAAGGAGGACAATTAATTCAAATTCGTTGTTAGCGAGAGCTATTTTTTGTGATTAACTCCCTTCCCGTACTTTAACGAGTCTGACTCGTGATGAAGATTTTGGCATAAATATAAATACCACGGTGTACGGATATCTCAGGGCATAGAGCCATACTCGTATGGAAATTTTGGTCCCTCGAAAAAATCTTGGGATTAAGTCCCGGTGGGGTTGCGTCAAGGTTTTGTTTTTGGCCCGAGTCTCGTCGAGTTAAATGGGTAATTGGAAAGGGGTTAATTGGACAAAAAAGAAAAAGTATTTCACTTCGTCAAAGGGTAATACTACTTGATAAATCGAGAAAATAAAGAAATTTATTATAACGAAGCTGTGAGAGAAAGAAAAATAAGATTACAGAATTAAAACGGTGATTCTTGATTGTTCCTGAGAATTACAAAAGTCGAGGCATTTCTCTTAGTATGATTTATTAATTACCGACATTACCGTAGTACAACCCTTTGAAGCATGCAATTATTTAATACTACCTCTGTTAATTAACGTTCGGAGACTTTGTTCTGGTTTGATGTAGAAAAAAAGGGCAAAATAATACTTGGAACGAAGAAAACGCTTTTTTTTTTTATTAGTATTCTTTATTCGTGATTTTTTGTTTGTGCTTTTTTTTCTTTAATAAACGGGGGTAGGTACCGTTTAACAATTCAGAGACAAGATGAAAAACATCGTTAAGTTCTAGGACGAAGGAGCTATCAAGATAACAGACGTTTACGAAATTTTCTCGTGAAACACTTCGTTGAAGAATGAAACAATAGTAACTTCTTCGCGAACTACTACACCCTCGCAATTCACATTACATTATCTTTCTCTCTCTTTCTCACTCTCTTTCTTTTTTATGTATATTTCATTTTCATTTACTTACTACAACCCATTTTCGCAATCTGTTCCATTCCTCTCTTTCTTCGAATATTTTTCCCAACAGAGAGTAAAATAATTTTTAAATTAAAAGCTCACCCTGTGTGAGTAATTGCAAAAATCAAAATTTTGTTGGCATAAATTGATTCCTAAACAAGATTAGAATATCCTAGTCAAGTGATTTTCTAATATTCGAAGTTTTTGAAAAGTTACAGCTGTTAGAAAAGCACGTGTACATCAATATTTTATCTAAATATTCTATTTCTAAATATTCTATCCTAAATATTTTGTCTACACATTACAGACATGTTAATAAATATATCATCAAAAGTTCAAAGTTCTATCTTTTTAATGATCATCGAAAAAAAATTCCTAAAAAAATGTTTAACAAACCTGTCGTCATACAGAGTGACCCCCTTAAACAACAGACGATAATATCAAGAAAAACCTATTCCAATAACAATTGTATCCTTGTTTTAGTGTAACTCACAAATGGATGGGTGGTAGGTCCCTTTGAGACAGGGCATATCAAATTGCAAGAGGTAGGTGGAAACGTTTAGAAGCTGTTCAGCATAGACTGCAAAACGGAAGTAAGAGAGTTTAGCACGAGATGAGAAATTTATAGTTAGAATGAGAATGTAATTATCGTACCCTAAACTTCTTGGTCTATTAACTCTCGAATAAGTTATCTGTCTCTCTCTCTCTCTTGATAATAATCAGAAGCAAAACGGGATTTGATCGGGTGATGTTGCTGGTGGTTGGTTGGTTTAGTTCAATTTTTGTCTTTTTGGTAATCCTATGAAATAATCTAGAGAAGAGAAAATAAAAATAAGGATCATTATAACAAGAAGTAATTATTATTAGGTTGGAAGAAAGAAAATGTCGGATTTTCCCATTGAATTGTGGCCAAAAACCTGACATTTTTTCTTCACCAACCCGATAAAAATAAGTAAAAGCAAAAAAAAGAAAGACAAGGGTCTCGAATTACTATTACCCTTTTGGAAAAGAGAATGTGAGAGTGAAAGAGAGAGAAATTTCAGCATTTTGTGGTGTAAAGGTCTGTTTCGAAGCTTAATAAATTCTTGCAAACGGCCTTACAAGGGAATAGAAATACCACTGGTGCTCCGTGGAGAAATCGAATCGATCTTCTGGTCATGGGTTAAGTTCATCTTATGGCCGAGAGAAGAGAAAGAGAGAAAGGCAAGGAAAGAAGGAAAGAAAGAAAGAAAGAAAGAAAGAAAAAGCAAAAGGTTAGAATACCAGCAGCCGTTGCATCTGGGAAAATCGGGCGAAATAAAAGCATCCAATTTCCTGGGGATCTTTCGTCCGAGTCTCTACGGACGGGTTTTCTTCCTCTGTCCATGTTCCTTCGTTTTTCACGTGTATCCGGACTGCCAACGAAGGAGAAAAAGTGTTAGAAAGGCTGATTCGCGCTTTTACGGTTCTACATCAGACGGCAAATGGCACCGAAAAACTTTGCTTATCGCGCTACAAGTCGTTTAAATCTTCCGAAAAAGGACTAATAAATTTTATTTCCTTTTTTTTTTATATATAAACAAACGTTACATACATTATTTTTCTACTAACATTACTCTTACGACGTGTCAATGAAAATAAATAAATTTACGAGAGAAAAGAAATAGCAAAAAGGAAGGTAATGAAAATAAGAATAAGTTGTACAACTTTTTCCTTAATCTAATTTTCCTTTGAACCAAAAAAAAAAAACAAAACAAAATAAAATCAAGGAGAATTCGACGAAAAAGTCAATGCTGTAAGGGAAGATGTATTTTTTAGTTCCTACGACGTGTCATAAATCTTTAGGAAAAACCGTTTCGAAGATAGGAAAATAGGTTTTCATTCTTCTCGGGTTTGGATATACGCGATAGAGAACCCGAAAACGAGAGAAAAGTTTTATCGATGTGCTGCTGACCGAACCGAGAGAAAGAGAGAGAGAAAAAGAGATGAAGATGGAGAGTGAAAGAGAGTGAAAGAGAAAGAAAGAGAGAAAGAGAGAGAGGAATGCCAGAGGCAATGGAAATTGCCGGATTCGTTCGGGAAGGACAAAGATCTCTGGAGAATCGGCAATTTATCGAAGGCAAGCCAAGCGATTAATTCAAAAGCGGGGTGAGGGAGGGGGAAAGGGGGGATACCAGGTCCGATAGAACGGTTTGAACTATGACACGACGTATCCGAGTTGGCTTTCGCTTAACAATGGAACGCAAGTGTTGCTACATGCTGGATTATATCAAGATTCGAATGAGCCTAGCTCAGGTAAACGGGGAAACTCTCGAGAATGGGTAAAGGCATTGCTCGAGTAAACGCGTTTCTAGGATTGTCTCGTTGATATGTTAATTAACGTTATTGATGTTACTACGCGACCCAGAACGGAGGAGAATCCGTAGTCAAATCAACCGAGTCTATCAACCTGTTCTCTCTCTTCCTCTTCCTCTCTCTGTTTCTCTCTATCTTCATCTCAATCTATGTCTATCTCTATCTCTTTCAGTATCTAACTCATTCTCTTGCATGCATGAATAATACGCAAAACCCATGGCATCGATTCCAATTACGATGACGACTATATCATAGTTTCAAGATTCAAAGTAAATGAAAATTTCGATAAGAATTAGAATCCGGATACTTTGTTAATAATACGAAAAAAAATTGTTGATCTAATTATGTAATTATAATCTATTTCTTTCAGTGTCACACATTCATTCTCTTCCATGCATGTAAATATTTTATTTCCACTAATCCAATATAAATAATATATAAAACAATAATTACGCTAATAATAAGAAAAGAATTCTATAAAGAATTACAAAAACGATGAAAGAGCGCTAATAATAATAATAATAATAATAATAATCGTGCACAATCTCGAAAGGTGTTAACGATTTTCTAGGAGACGTTCGTTCTGAGGTATTCATCGGAAAAAAATAAAGAAAAAAAGAAATAGAAGAAAAAGAAGAAGAATTCAAGTTCCTCGTAGGCATCATTGATGATTGTGTTGGTGATGGTGGTGATGGTGGTGATAGTGGTGGTTGTAGTGGTGATGGAACACGGTAGGAAAAAAATAATAATACTCTGTAGGAAGGTAGGAAGTTACTTTTAGAGTCAATATAAAAGTTCGGCGAATCCCTCGAATCCTGTTCAACAAATGGACGGATGAATTATGCACGTAATTTAAGCATTCATTCGAATGCAGATGACGTTGCCTTCCGTACTATCTATCTATCTTTCCATCTATTTTTATCTTTCTCTCTCTTTCTCTCACTCTCTTTACCTTTCGTTATACTTTCTCTCCGTAATTGTCCATTTTGATTTCGTCATGGGAAAAAAAAATTCCTTTTTTTTTATTTCTACCGTCGCGATTCGTAACTTAAAGAGTACTCCCCCAACCACCTTCCCCACAACCTTTATCAGTCGTTGCATGGTCCAGGAAAAAATGCAAGGAAAGAAATAGAAAGAGAAAGAAAAAGAGAGAGGAGAATCCGTCGAAGCTTCAAAAGAATTTATTTCCATAATTGTCTCACAGAGAGTCAGTTTTATAATCCTACGTTGGATTGCTCAACGTCGTCTATAGGAACGTGTTATATAATGTTAATCTATCTTTTTATCGTCCAAAGTAAAGACAAATAAAGAAGACAAGAAGAAAAAGAAGATTAAGAAAATAATAATTATTAAATTTCATTGTCACTCAGCAACAGAGAGAGAGAGACACGAGTAATGAAATAAAAGCGAACGACTGACTGACTGACTGACTTACTGACTGACTGAGAGGGAAAATAAATAAAAAAGAGAAGACAACAAGAATATAAAGTTTTAATCCACAGGGAAGAAGAGGAGACAAGACAATATGTTTACTTTCTTTTTGAAATCGAATTTTTTCGTTCGCCCCAGTTTAACCATTCGTAATATATCCTTCCCAGTTTATTATTCATCCTTTTAATATCGTCAGAGTTATCTCGTGAATAAAGAATATAAAATAAAAAAGAAGAAAGAAAAATTTTACTCCATCATCAAAACGGATAAGAAATTAGGTCAGGAAGGACTTGAGCTCGTTGACGAATTAAAAAGAGAGAAAGTAAAATAAAAAAAAAAACAAAGAGGAAGAAGAAGAAGAGAGGGATAAGAACGTTTGCTTAACATGGCCCTGAACGTTCTCTAAAGAAATCAAATCCTATCAAAAGGAAAGAAATGAAAAAGAAAAGAAATATTTCATAAAAATCATATTTAAGATTTTGATTACAGTTATTAGAGTAGGGTAGTAGTGGTAGTATCACCACGATCGTTTAGGTCAAATCAATTTTTTACATGTTAACTACTGAAAATAGTGTCACACACTCATACGAGGTGTGATCAAAAAGTAAAATGATTTTTTGAATTTTCCGGAATACCTACAATCTACTAGATCTCCAAACACGCAAAACACTTCTGACATTAGATAAATAAACGGTATATATGTAAAAGAAAATATTCAGTGACAGAACATATATCTTCGCAGAAAGCAATCGTAAATGTCTCCGGTATAGTAACACACTGATTAGAGGTTAAAAGACAACCACGATTTCACGTGACAAGGGGTCGAGACGTTGGGTTTTCCCCAAATTGGAAGATGAAGGAGAAGGAGGAGTAGGAAAAGGAGGAGGGTCGTCGTATCCGGTGCTATATTTCACGAAATCTTGACGGATAATAATCAACGAAGCGTGTTATGGAACGTTTCTGTATTTCCCTTTTAGAAGAGCAAAAGCGAGAAGACGGAACTGATTGAATCAGCATGATTCCCTCGTTGCGTATTACCAACTTGCGTTATCACGCTTTCGAAATACCACTACTACCACCACCACCACCACCCAACCACCATCATCCTTTTCTCTTTTACCCTCTATAATTCTCTCTTCCTCTACTATTTTCCTTTACTTTCCTCTCCCTTTCTCTTTCAACACAGTTCAACATCACTCCCCGTTTTCCCTCTTTTCCATGGTAAAACAAATCCTTTGAAGTTGGGTTCGGCGTAAACGAAGAAGCAATTTCGGTTCTAACCCCACGCCTCTTTCTCCCTCTTCCTCGCCCACGTCTCGTCGATAATCGTTTTCCTACCATAAGCAGAAAGACAGAAAAAGGAGAGCTTTAAGGTGTGTATCTGTGTGTGCTTGTATGTACTCTGACACAAAATTTTCTCCCACACCTATTACACACATAGAAAACTCTAGGCGTAATAACGACTTTTAGCCGCACGTGGATCCTCCTCTCCTATCCACCTCTCTCGTCATACAATTAACCGACTAACCTATTTTCTAAATGGCGCATCAAGGGAGGGATTATGAAATTCTTTTTTTTTATTCTTCTTCTTCGTTCGGGTAAATACTTACTGCGATGTCGCATATCGTTTATTTTAGTACCCTTAAATAACTATTATAATGACCTAACGATAATAATTTAAGTATACTCGCTAATGTTATATCGTACTTTAAAAGGGTCACACCCTGTGTGACGGTTGATTTTTTAAACATCTTTTACGAATTTTTTTTTGACGACCAGTAATGAGATAGAACTTTAAACTTTTTATGATACATTTGTTAACATTTCAGTAATGTTTAAAAAAATTTTTGGACATAAATCTCCGTAAGAACATGAGTTATACCACTTTGAAGACACCCATCTTGAAAATAAAGGTTGTTGAGTGTCTGATTGACTTATCTGACATCAAAAAATCAAACGACATTTTAATTTGTATACCTGTGGCGATAGAATGAATCTAGGATTGTTAAAAATTAATAAAATTATTTTACTAGCATATTTTTTAAACATGGTTATGAATTAATTTATGCATAAACAAAATATTCGGTTTTATCAACCCCCATACAGGGTAACTCCCTTAAAATTCCTAGCAGTCTTCTTCGTGTCTTATTAAAACGAGATGTTGTGATGATGCTGGTGTTAGTGTTAATGGTGGTATTAAAAGCAGAATTAAAATGCATAAAAGAGAGAGATTATGGCTGGTAACTATGCGTCCAACAAAGATTCCATGAACGTGGTTAACGAATATGCTTACGTTACCATATTAATATTTCAACGTTGTTTAAAACAACGTCGTTTTATTTTTTATCAACTTCGATAATCGATATATGACGTATGTTATTTTTAATTCATTGATTTCAAAAAACACGAAACAGCAACACAACGTAACTCGTATTAATTAAACTTTTCTTGAAATAAAGCATTTCCTATTTTACGAATGCTTCATTGTTAATTATTAACCACCGGATATATGCACGTTAAATAAAAAAAAAACGAAGGAGAGAAATGGGAAAGAAAGAGAATTAAATAAGATTACAATGTGACTAAATTATTAATATCTTTCTTACCTCTTTGAAATACACAGAGACAGATACTTAAAAAATAAAAAAGAAAAAAGATAAAAAAGATATTAAACCTTAAGAAGAGAAATAAGAAAAGAAAGAAGAAAAAAAAAGATGATGATACTAACGTCGGTGGATATTAAATTGGTTAACTTTATTTAACGAACGGATTAATTTCCTCTTGTTTTAAAATGAATATCTACTACTACCTACCCTAAAAAGATGAATAGGATAAAATTAATTAGCCAAATGGTACACCAGAAGAGGTTAATTTTGTTCTTGCTAGAGTAATGCCTGGCTTGTTAACAGAGAGGAATTCGACTTTTTGTTTCAGGTGCCAAGGTGGCTGGCTTCAATTCGAGGGTGGAGCTCGAGTATGCGGTCGTAACAAACGATTCGACCGACCGGTCGTTCTCTTTTCTGACAAACCGGTTGCGACCCTTCACATGCAGTGAGTAACACACCTAAACCTATCTACATACGTCTATATATATATATATATGTATGTGTATATGCATCTAAAACTAGACAGACACACATGGGGTGGTACCTATATTTGTCGGTTCTGTACACCTTTTAGGTACAGCCCTGTATTGTCGCGTTTCCAGTATTTCAACGTAGAGAACCGTTCTTGCTGTCTCGGTAACTCGCCAACTCGACCATTCTCGATTCCCGTACGAACGACCCGCTTTTCATTTCGTCCTATTTCTCTCTCTATCTCTCTCTCTATCTATCTGTCTCTCTCTCTCTCTCTGTCTCTCTCATACTCTCGTGCTTTCCTCTCTACCCCCCTAGGGCTCCTAAATGGATCCAGTGTGATTAGTAGGAATGGAAATAGAGTTAAAGGAGCAGCCATTCCTAATTGGTATTAATCGATGTCCTCTAGCAGGAACATTAATGTAAAATACGTTCTACGTGAGCAAACATTTACGCTTTGTCCGGTGGATGGAAAAATAGTAAGAGTCCCGATGAGTCATGAATATCCTATTACTCCACCTAATATTTAAACGAAACAATAAAATAAAATAAAATAAGATGTTAAATTAAATGTACAATTAAATGGTAAATATTTGTCTAACAAATGTTTTAATTACTTTTGCAATAGAATAGAAACTCGATACTGGATCTCGTTGTATGTATGTTGTTAATAGTTTGTTAAGATAAAGTCAATAAAATGATTCAGAAGAATAAAACTTTTCAACAAATCTACCCTAAATAATCTCGGTTTTATGGTAGAATAACCCTTCCCATATAGGCCTCATCCTTCTTTTTTTTTTCCTTCTTTCCTTCCTAGATGTACGTCGAGGAAGGATAGATTGGCTGACAAAGAAAAAGAGATAGAATTTCAAGCCCATTAAGAAATAGAGTCACGTTCCGAGTTAAGTGCTTCTTCCTGGACTGGGGCTCTTCTTCTTATCACATTTATTGAAACTAAAAGTACAGAGAGACGTCGATAAGTCATTCGCGTTAGTCATTAAATAAAGAATTATTATTTTTCTATTTCGAATTATTTTTAACTTTACTTTCACCCTCCTAACTAAAAATGGAAATAAGTATTGATCTTTAATTCTTGTAAGGTTAATCTACGAATATATTGGATTGGTAGAAAAGAAATGTCAAATTTTTTACCAATTATTCAATGGAAAAATTTGACATTTCTTTTCTATTAATCCAATATAAAATTATGGCGAATATAACATGGTGTTAATTAAATGCTGGTGTATTTTCATGGCGATAATGAGAATACCTATCGAAAATACGAGCAGAACCGTACCTGTCCTTTCAAATAATCCTAATTATGTAACTAATTGCTATTATCGTTCTGACCCTTGTTACGCAATGCATCTACTCGTTGAACCTTATTCCTCGGGTATTTGCATATAAATTAATTCACCTACAGAAGGTTTAAATAAACATTATTAGTTGATACGTGAGCTTTTGTTTTGCAATTCACGTTAAAGAAAAAACTATCTTCGAGCTTCGAAAGGGGAAAGGATTATTCTTTTTTTAATTTACAGAAACCTACCGTATTAGTTTGAAGGAAAAGAAATAAAAATTAATATTAACCAGGAGAAAAGAGAGTAAACAAAAATTAGAATGTACTTTCCAATCAAATAAGGGAATACAGGAATCACGTAGGTACCTTATTTAGGTTTTCTAATTGAAACAGGAATATAGCGTATAGATAATCAAGTAAGATAAAAGTATCTTACTAGCTAGAAATATCTCGTTTCGTAACTAGAATTCTCTCTCTCATCAAATATTTATATCCGTATCGTTACAGTTCAACGTAACTGCATACATAAAACATCCATTATTTCCTTGCACGTCTTCTTCTTCTTCTTCTTCTTCGTGCTAGGTCTGCTGCTCGCATATCTCGAAAACATACACTCCCTTTCCCTTTACCTCAACCCCTCGTATGTCTAGTTAGGGATTCAAAACAGACGAGAAAATTTAAAAGGTAGAAAAGCTATAACTGAATTCAGTTTGACCGAAACGTTTCTTACGCGAGAGAGATGATGATGATATTTTTCTTCGTGGGATTGTTCCCTACAATACTAAAAAAACGTTACCTAACGAAGAGAAAAAAAGAAACAAAAATATTATCATTGGTGAACCGAAAAATAATATCCATATTTAATTTTTCTTGGCACGTGGATTGTTCCACGTGTTTCAATTTCTTTTCAAAGTGTAAATGAATACATTCTCCTATCGCAAAATAGGAAAACGTAACCAGTTTACACATACATACACATATAGATGGATTTTAATTTAACCGTGACGCAAGTATGAAATTATTTCCTTTAACATGGGGAAAATATATAACATAATTGAAATAAATAATCAGTTTGATTGAATATTTACGTTAGTCCGGTTTGCGGTCTAATACTATATGTCGCGTACCGGGGGGTTTTTAAGGGGGAAGGGGTTGTAGGGGGTTTGATGAGGGAGAGGGGAAGGTTCCCACGCACAAACGACCGCGTCTATCAATTTCCTGCTAAAATTAGATTTCGTAGATTATATCGCGATCGTTAACTATCAGGACGATCAAGCCTATCGACCCGATCAACCGATCGACCGACCGACCAACCAACCAACCAACCAACCAACCCAGACGGATTGGATTTTAATTTCGTCGTTCGACTATTGGACAACCGAATTGAAATACGATTATCGACTAATGCCTATCAACCTTGTGTGTGCGTTATTAATTATCAAGGTACAGAACGAATAAGATTATTATCAACTATTTCTGTATTTTTTGTTTTTGCTTTTAATCAAATCTATTAGAAAAAAAATATATAAAAATACGACTATAGGTGTTTAGCGAATATTTTTAAATAGAAATTTAAAGGTTGCTTCTATTAAAAAGTTTTCTACAAAATTCCTATACATTCATGAACTATTTCTATTTTTTATTTTATTAATCTAATCTATAGGAAAAAATATAAAAATACGTTTACAGATGTTTACCGAACATTCTTAAATAAAAATCCAAAGGTTGCTTCTATTAAAAAATTTTCTACAAAATTCCAATACCTTGATGAACAGTTTCTATTTTTTATTTTATTAATCTAATCTATAGGAAAATATATAAAAATACGACTATAGGTGTTTACCGCACATAGTTGTTGTTAACCGTTCTGCCGATCGGAAAATATATATAGTATACGTGAAAACGAGCGAAAGAATGAAAGTACTAAAAATCCGTCAGGATTTCGTGTAAATCGCAAAATTGAGAGTCAGAGATTTTTCGTTCGTTGGAGGGGGGAAAAAAAAGCGTACGAAAAAAAAAAGCAATAAAACGATAAGCCGAAACGTTAAATTAGAAAAAGAGAGAAAGAAAGAGAAAAAAAAGAAACCAAGAGGAAAATAGAACGAACTCGAATCGATAAAACGAGGAAAATTCGCGTGAAATTATAATCGGATTCTGCAACTTATTCTTCTCCCCCTTCACATATATATATGTGTGCGTGTGTGTGTACATCTCTACGTGGCTTTCCTTTACATCGCAACAAAACACTGAAACCGAAACTGAATTATTCAATAAGATAGTAACGCAACAGGATATGGATAAGAAGAAAGTTTTCGCGTTATGGTATCTGCTAGCGTCACATAATGTAGTTTTTTCTTTTTAAAAAAATACGTCCATTGCACATGGAAGATACGAACTGGCTTTGGATCATTAAACTGGAAAAGTTTGAAAATAACGGAAACTATATCGTCCCGATTTATCCTGACTAATCGTCGCGAAATTCCAAACTCGAATCCGTTTTTTTTTTATTACCCTCCTCCTCATTTTTCTACTCTTTTCCTTTCTCCTTAATTTTCATTATTTTTCATAAAAGAAATATAACTTACTGTAATCCTTATTGTCAAGTACGTTATATTTATTTAATGAAAAATATAATGAAAAGTATGATGCATTTATATCATACAACATATCGAGTTTAGTTTTATTAGCAAACTTTTCAAATTGATTGAAAAATATAAATTATTTATCAAGCGAGTAATATTATTAATAATTATTAATTAAATAACGCATAATAAAAGAAATATAATTAAAAATATGATGCATTTATATTACGAAACATGTCGAATTTTGTTTTATTTGCAAACTTTCCAAATCAATTAAAAGATATAAATTATTTATGTTACGCGAGTAATATTGTTAATAATTATTAATTAAATAATGCATAATAAAAAATGCATTATTTGTGCATCTCTTTTACATTCGATCAGTTGAATTTTTTTTTACCACAGTGCATTTCTTTTACATTTGATCGATTGAATTTTATTTCTTTTTACCACAGACTGTAAAATATAAATGCATCATATCCTCCTCTTCCTCCTCCTCCTCCTCCACCCCTTCGTCTTCCTAGATTCATCGCACCAATACTTCTTTTTCAACAGATCTCGATAACTGCACTAACTTTTAAAATAATTACTTTTTCTTTTTAGTTACACATGTATTGAGTTATTAAATTCAGGATAGATATTCATTTTCCGGTGCAGTTCGTAAAATCATAAAAGAAATATGAGTTTATAGTAATCGTAGCGCGAAAGGATCCTAAGCAAATATTCGTCGAGTGCAAACAGCATCGTCGTTCAACTAAACTACATCAATAAAGATTTATACAAAATATATATAAATCGTGTTCTACCTCTTTCATTGATATTTTTTGTTTTTTTTGTTTTTTGGCAATTCAACCTGCGCTATGAACATCAACGAAAAGTGATCGTACGTTAATTACGCGATAGAATAAATAATAGAAACAAAATTGTTTTAAAAATCTTTCGACATGTGACGTTCATTTTGGATGTATTTGTTTTGAGGACTACCATTCTGTTCTAATTGTCAACTATTTTCGTTAGAATTCATTTTACGTTTTATGATATCTCAATGAAATTTCGAAAAAAATCAAATAATTAAATCCTATAACCGTGATAGAAAATATCATTCATCGTTGTTTGTAATACAACTGCTATACGAGAAACTAGAAAAAGAATAAGATAAAATAAACGTTATAATAGTACATTAAAAATCATGATCAATATTAATAGTTTATTCTAGCAACAACTATAATAGTTACTTGTTAGTTTGATAAACGACGTTCCCCTTTATTTAGGAAAAATAATTGATAAATGATAACCCAGGATAGAAACGTATTTATTTTATCCTCTCTCACACTTGTCGCGTTATTTTTCTTTGGTATCGATTAGGATAGAAAGGAAAGGATGTTTAACGAACAATGAAAGATAAATGGTAGATGTGTAGCTAGATAAAATACGCGAAACGTATATATAATAGCTCATCCGGATGAAATTTCGTGAGATTCTGATTCCCACGTCTAACTTTACTTAAGCTCGGATCGATTTAGATACATACATACATACATACGTAGTACATATATATACTCTGATAGTAAATTCGACGGACGGAGGAAAGTCAGTTTCCTCTCAGGAGAAGAAACTACGTTTCCTTGAAGTTTCTCCAACTCGGTAGATGTTTGCTCTCTTGAAGATGCTAAACTGAGAAACCTCGGCCTAATTTAGTTCAGCTAGTGTCGAGTAAAGGCCGAGTTTTCGACCTTCGCAAGGAGGGAAACTGTTTTAAAGTTTGTCTCTTTCTTTTCTCTCCACTCTTCGTTTCTTGCTAGGTTCCTTCCTTCGTTCGTTCGTTATTCGCGACCATAAGCCAGGTTAAAACTTTTCACCAACTTTGCACTTCCCTAATAAGATCGATAATTCGACAAAAGCTTGGATACTTCTGGATCGGACGTGTATTAAACGGTCCATTAAACGAATCAAAATCCAGTAAATCCCGTGATCGTACTTATTTCTTCTTCTTCTTCTTCTACTACTTTTTATTCTTCTCATCGCGTATTCCACGCTTCGTAGATTCTCTTTTCCATATCACTTTTCGTATCGTCTAGAGAATTTCCCTTCTCCATTTACTTATAGATATATAGTAGAATAGATATATACCGGGTGGTCCTAACAATCTGTGCACTCATACAACTTCCAAAATATGTGCTGCACGTACAAATTTTAAATACAAAAGTTACATGCTTTAAAAGGGTTATGCTATGTAGTGAGTTAATTTTTTTTATAGCTGGTATGGTCGAGTATTCTATGGAGTTCCCGATAAAGTGTTAGGTGATAAGGATTATGTTTTTGATTATGAAAAATTCGTAGTACACTTGCTTCGCTAATTCCAGATCCTCGTGAAATCTGTCGCGTACTAATATAGAGGTTTTCTGTTACCGCTGCTAGGACCGCAATACTGGATTACGAACATGTAGAAGATTGCTAATCATGATAGATGTGTCGTGTTGATAAACACTGTCATGTAAATATCTCTGTTCTGCGAAAATCTGTGATAAGATTTAATCTCCAACTCGATATTACGCGAAGAAAACTGTCAAGTGAATAAAATGAAATTACTTGTTAGCTATTAGAATTTTTTACTTGGAATTTCATACTCGACCATATTTTGGTTTAAAAAATAAATATAAACATACGTTGCTTGTACCACCCTGTATATATATATAGTACACATATAGTATCGTATATCTATACCTCGCGAAACAATTTTCGAGAAAACAAATATAAAGGAAAGAGGACTGAACACGAAGGTAAAACGATGTCACTTACGGTGAATGTAGAATAAAGAAAGAAAAGTCGAAGTAGTATATATGTGTGTGTGTATATGTTTATATACATACATACATATATATCTATCTTTCTTGGAGAAGATAGGAATGACACGTTTCACATAGGATATTCGAAGCGTAAGAAGTCTGTCGCGGTACCCGCTGCAACAAAAAAAAAAGGAAAAATTGAGACATCGTGATGGAAGAAAAAAGAACTAAAGTTGAAAAGAAAGACAGTCAGACAGACAGGCAGGCAAGCAGACAGACGAGACGCAGGCAGACACAGACTGTCGAAGAAAATCCTTCAGAACCACAATTTTGGTTTAACGCGTAATCCAACGGGCCAACCTTTTCTTTTTCATCTCTCCGTTCGGAGGATTTTTCTTTTTCTTTCTTTCTTTCCTTCCATTTGTACGTTTCCTCTTTTAAGATCGTTCCTTGATTGGATGGATGCGGGTCGTGCTGCTTCTGCTTCTGCTGCTGCATTTGCATTTCTGTCCTCCCTCAATCGCGTAAAGAAATAAGAAAGAAAAAAAAGCATACGTGGGAGTGAGAGGGTGGTTGTCGTGTGATGAAAAAGATACATATATATATATACTAAAAGTAGCACTCGTAAAATGGTCTCTCGTATGTAACAAAATTGCTAGTAAAATACGAAAAGTAGATATCCCAATCTGTTACCACCAGGAATAGGCGGGGCGGGGTGAGGGGGTGAAGGGAGGTAAACCAAGTCCAATCTTCGTGTTTTTCTTCGACAACGTATTTGCATTTTATAATTTCATCCTAGCTGAAATCGACTACGCGAAAAGGATTTTGACTTCAAAATAGATAAGTTGGAGTATATCTATGCATATACTTTTACACACATTCACGCACACATATGAATATGTATGTATATGTACGTATAGATTTATTTACTTAAAAAACATATTTAAAAAGTATGATATCCTATTAGTATTAAATTAATGAAAATTTTATTCATCGACTTTTACGTCAACACATATATACACACACACACTCTTCACACACAATCCCATCCATCCAGTTTCATATAATTTCTATTCCTCTTTAAATATAAGCCGAGTATATACGATACGTTTAATCGAACGTGTGCCAGCTCTTATAAATTATATGATTGACGCGACCCATACGAGATCCTGATTAATCACGATTAATAATTAATAACCACCTTTATCCCGATTCAAGTTTTCCGATATATTCTATTTTTAGTTATACTATGCTTAGAAGAAAGATAAATTTTTGTCCTAGCTTAAACAAAAAGATAGAGAAAAAAGAATATACATGAATTGTTCACTGCACAACATTAATAAATCCCATAAAACAAAAAGTGGAGAGAATAAAACCTTTTTTACAATTTAAGATATCATTCATGATTTGCTAGTGTATTTGAATTGCATCATTGCAACGATTTAAGATTAGAGTACAGAGTTAATCGATTTGTACAGTGATTGGCTCATATATTTGATAGAACGATTGAAGAAAAGAAGTTAGGATATAAATCCAGCAATCTGTTTCTCATTCAGGTTAAAGTATCTCTCTCTTTCTTTCTTTCTCTGGTAAGATTTAGAAGATACATTATTTTGGAGATAATTTACCGTTAGAATTCTCCAGGGATAACCAGTCTCATCTTCCAAAGGACTGGGAGAAAACGAAGAACTATCTAAGTCGATGTTACGAGAAAAAGAAAGAGTATCTTTTTACCCTAAGATAAGCCCAGCACAATATCGGCTTCGAATTCTATGTGTGCCACACTAAGGGCTCAAGAAGATGAGTACCCCTGGGGTATATTACTAAAGTCGAGTACAACCCCGAACGCGTTTCGTTCCGTTCCTTTCCTTTCCGTTCCGTTCCATTCCGTTCCGCTTCGTTCCGTTCCGTTTCGCTTAACAACCAAAATTTATTCGCCGTTGCCCTTCTGAATATTTTATCAACCCATTAGGATAAGTCAGTGATCTAGGAAAAATGGATTCCGCGATAGCCGCGTTACGATTTACGGTTGACTTTTGTGAGCTTATATCTCCAAGCTAATGCTTTCTCTTCCCGTTTCAAACACCGATTTCGAAGAAACTCTATAAGAGGAAGAAAGAAGAGAGGGTGATAGAAGGAGGAGGAGGAAGAGAAGGACTTTTAAAAAATGATATCTCCCGTTTTTGTCGCAAACGTTATCATCCCGTCAGGAAAATAAATGTGGATTGCACGTGACGACTCATCCCACTAAACCCCACTCCTTTTACCCTCTTAAATCCACACGTATTTAATTTTTAACGATTAATAATAATGTAACAGGAATAGAATTTTTTGTACACTCATTTATTACATTTTTTATTTAAGTTTCTTATTATCTTCCACTCGATGTCTACTAAATGTCAAATATTAATTAATTATTAGATTGTCAAGTATGAAATGAATATTTATTTATAATTAATTTAAATTGTATTATTCCAAAATAATACTAGAAACAAAATTCGCGATTGTTTAATCATGAAAACTCGAGAAAAAAGAAGATATGAATCTAGTTAGATCAAAATTCTGTTTAGTTTGACTAAGAGATTCATGAAAGGAGCCAAGTAACATATCGTCCTTGGTGTCTAAAGTGCCTAACATTAGGAAAGCGAAGAACGATGTAGCTCAACACTTCATTGCGAAAATTACTCGTGCCATTTCGTAATAGCACCAACGTTTATCTGTTTTCTCCGTTGGTACTACGTAAAGCTATATACGAAAAGGAGAAGAGGAGAGAATCATTAAACCTGGGAGGGAGAGGGGAGGGTGAAGAGAAGAGAGAGAGAAAGATAGAAAGAGGCGGAAGGAACAAAAGTGGATCTAGAGTGTGCAAATTACGGGAACCGTAGTGCTAATGTTAACGACACACGTTACCAGCATCGTTACCAACCCTATCACGATTATGTTACTGTTTTCGTTTCCAAGAAAAGAACATCATCTAATAGCTATCTACAGTATATACTTGTTTTCTTTTTTTTTACTTTCTAAATCTACATTATTCCTAAAGTTCCTTTGCCAAATTATCCGCGAGAGAGACTACATTTCGCAAACACTTGTCAAACTATATTAAACACCGTTACACTGAATAGAATAATTGTTTCTTTATTATTATTAGGTGTACAATATGAAAGAATCGTACGTTGAGTTTTAATCAAATAATGTTTAACACTTTGACTGCTACGTTAGTTATTTATAACCGACCATAATTTATTAATAATTTTTGTTATATTTATTACTCGACTAGTTGGAAGAAACACGCAATTCGAATTACGACATTAAACGGATATCCATTCTTTTGTCGGACGTAATCGGCCCAATCAAAGTGGATATCAAAGATGAATAAAGTACCCACCTTTCTTCTTTCACGATATATACAAATCGTTTCGATATTTGTGAAAAAAGAGAGGAAGAACGACGATAAAGGATCGTTGTGGAACTTGACTACGCGACTAGTTTTGAAATCTTTGATCAAAACGATGTTAGTGGTTGAAAAGAACATTTCGTATTAAAAGAAGTATTGGAAAAAATTTTTTAAAGGGAGGATCAAAGAGAAATAACGAGAAAGAGAGAGGAGAAGGAATGGAGGAAAACCGTGAAAGTGGTCAATGAAAGATGATCTCGATTTATTGGAATAAAAACAAAAAAAATAGACGAAAGAGGAAGACAAAATTATCTACACAAAAAAAAAGTACGCGTAGTTGTGTTGAAAAGTGTTTTTAAAATTATTAAAACGAAGTCAGATTTTAATTAAACTTCATCAAGGACGAGACCGTATTATTCATGATGATTTTCGAATAGTTTACTCGACAGATATTTGATCTGCCTCTGCCGACTAACTTCGGTCTTCTACAAATCAATGGTACGTTTCGATACTCAACGAACTAATAAACAAGACGAGAACGATAGTGTGCAATCATAGATGAGCAACATACTCGTTCGTTGAGTATCATCACTTCAACGATGAATCCATATGTATCCTTGGTGACGAACAAATAATACTAACCGCAAATAATCCTAGATGGAAGTTCCATTTTCCTACGTTTCTAGCAAAAGCTCATCTTTCCGACCAGGTCATAATATTGCTTATTACTTCTCTTCGAAAGACCAAATGATTACTCAGTGTCCTGTCAGTTTTATCGAACATCGATTATCCATTTGATTGAAGTGTCATCTCATTCTTAATCTACTTTCTTAAATATTCTAATTTTTAAAATTAAATTAATTTGAATATTATAAAGAAAATATTACAAACAATTTCTGCAAATCATCTTTTTTAGTTTACGTTCATCACATTTCTTTTCTTTACCTTCTCGCCATTTTTTGTTAAGGTATTTTTTAACCAACATCCACTATGAGCTCGAAAATCCAGCAAATTTTCTTGGACTAAAAGTTAATTCGTGAAATCTAACACCTAATCTAATATAATATATACTTCATTGAGAATCCTTGGAGAATCGTCGACGATTTCATTCTCGTTGCATTCGTTTAATCGGCTTCTCATCGTCAGCCATTGTGGTCGAGATTACATTAACAAGCAAGCAAAGCAAAGCAAGGAGAGTAAGGGCAAGTATCCTTCCTTGTAACTCAAGAACCAACGCGAAAAGCACCACCAGGAAATCCGTTTCCATTTCTCAAGAGAGTAACTCCAGTTTACTACGTTCCTAGAAGACGCAACAATATATATATATACCGGGTGTCTTGTTCAGGATAACGTTCTGGTCTGGTAATCGTCTGTTAATACCAACTTCCAACTATACCTTGTAAACACTTAAACCATCATCCTTTTTATCACGGTTACCTAAGCGTGAATAACAATCTTTTCCAAGAAAATAAATAACCTTTCCCATTTATATCCCCCGTTTAATCCATTCTTAGCAATATTACTATTCCACATTGCTTCTAAATTTAAATACATTTTACATTGAGATACATTATCATCCAATTTTTATTTTTTTTTCTAATATCACTGAGAGGGATTCAACAACTCGACGAAAGAAAATTCTTTTTAATAGACTTGATGTTTTTATCTTCAATCCCCTCCCGCCTATTCATCCCCGACCTAAGGGAATTTATTCATTCAGTAATGCACTTTCCATGGTTTATCCATGAATAAAAGAGTAAACAGATAGATCGTAGACGTAGGAAAAAACAAAAGATAAAGAACTTTAACCTTTATTGTTCTATTAGTAAACGTGAATAAAGAAGGATTAGGACAAGCTTGCCGAAATGTCTCGAGTCAACATAGTCTTTTCTATTGTAGAAACCCATGTTTTTATCCAACATCTATCTATCTCTCTTTCCTTCTTCTAAAGTGGAATACCGATCGTAACAAAAGCATTGGATGTAAGTCCTTGGTTCCCATAGTCTTTTCCATCGGGAACATCTTATCTTACTTTAGCCTTAAACGAAACAAAACATTCTGAACAAAATGTAACCTATACATCTTGTATTTTAACTTGAAAAATTGTCTACCCTAACCCTTTCCCCCTCCCTAGTATATTTTCTATCTTTTTTTTACTAACAAAATAATGAAAAAATAAAAGAGAAAAGTATTTAAATATATCATAGGGAAAATGATAAAAATTGAAATTTGATCATATTCATTAACTGTGTTTTAGGGAAAAGATTGAATAATATTTGTTTAAATATTAAAAGTATTTTTAGTAAACTATGCATTATTAAATGTATAATAGATAATACAACAAATAATCATTGAAATACAAATTATTTATTCGAAACTAATTAACAAAAATAGGTATTTATTTTTAAAGAACAAAAAAAGATGTTTTTAGTATGATGTTAAATAATTTTAATGAATGTAATTAATAAATAATATTATCATTCATTTTTATTAAAACACGTAAGTTGATTTGTGATATCTCGAAATGTTTTTAATGAAATGTTAAACACTTTTAGTTAATGAAATTAATAAATAATATAATGTTAATTAATTTTTATTCAAACACGTTGGTTTATTAATGGTATCTCGAGTTACAGCAAAGTTTGTTACTTTTTTTTTTTACCAGGCACACATATCTTTTTGTTTTACATTGTATTTTTGAATTGAAATCACTACTCATAGAATTGTTATTTTAATATTTTCTGTGATTTAATCGAATCTACATTTTTTCATCATTTCCCTGCGACATATACATATATTCAAGATAAAATTGTCATAAAAAGGAAGTTTCCTCGTTGTTAAGAACACCACTAACGTCAGTGGTAAGGAAAGTAAAATACGAGAAAATCGTCTCAATGGTCAAATATACTATTCGACCAATATACGATATACCTATCATCGTATTCTGTTTTATATTATTTGTTTCGCATATTTATACATTTTCCTTTCTATGATACTTGAAAAGTTGCATCGAGTCAATGGAATACTACGAAGTTTATTGGGGATTTTCTTGTATAACCGACACTGGTATATTTCCCCTGTAAGTTCAGGTGCACCTTTCATATCAACAATTTAAAATAAAATAAAATAAAATAAATAATAAAATATAAAATATAAAATAAAATTTACTTCACGTCTACGTTACTTTAAACCATTGAAAATTTCGTTTATATTCTTTCCCTCTCCTCTCTTGAATTTATTCCGTTTTATTATCTTTTAATAGAACCTGCGAATCAACTTCATTTTCTCTCTCTCTCTCTCTCGTACTCTATAAATTTCCTTTTGTTACTATATTAAAAATATATCCTTTTTACCAGTTAACAGAAAAATGAACGTCACCCTACGTCTATCCGTGTTCATATGCATTTATCCATATTTAAAAATAAACAGACTCAGAGATTAAAAATTAAAATTATAAATTAAAAAAAGATTATAATTAATCCTGAAGGATGCAATGACAAATAAATATTTTCATTTAAAGTACAGAAATGGGGAGAAGAAAAGAAAATAAAAAAAGGAGAGATTTTGATGTTCAGATTTTTTCTCGACTCTATTTATTACTTGGATACGAAAAAGATTCTAGATTTGTGTGACTGTCCCCATAAAGAGAAATAAAGAAATAGAGAGAGTGTGTGTATGAATGTGTGTGTTTTTATGCATATGCGTGAGAAAAAGAGAGAGAGAAGAAAAAAAAGGGGGAAATATTTAACTTTAGTCAGAACGTCTGAAAGTGCTTCAGGAAAAGGGAATCCTTTCCTTTGGGATTATAATCCGTTCTCTTCTCGTAAAGTAGAGCAAAGGAGAGTATAGTGGAGTCCTCCCTCTCCCCTACCCCTCCACCATCCATGTTTACGAGCACCGCGAAAAGGTAATTCTGACTCGAATCCACCACCCTAAAATTTGACTGGCTAATCTTGAACCGAGTTCAAAGACGTTTGTGTGTGTCACTCTGTGTAGATGGACGAATAAACAAGTGTGTATGTGTGTGTTTGTTATGTTTAATATTATATATTCACATGGTGGTCTTTTACACATTTTATTATTATTTTATTTTAAGGGATTAAGTTATAATATTAATACGAAAATAATTAAATACAATAATTAAAAGTCAGGACGTAATATGGATTAAAGGATTATGACACACGTTGATGAAATAATTTCTTATAGAGGATATTAAATTGGAGGAAGAGGGAGGGAAGGGGGGAAAAGAATATATCAAAATACTGATGATAGAGATTTACATATAAAATCATTCTGTTTAAGACAGCTGAAGTACATCCATATTGAACCTCATCTATGTGGTAATTCATTATCTCATAAATTTTATAAATATTATTATTATTATTATTATTAAATGTTCTATTAATATCCGTATATACACTTATAAAAAATTCCAATTGACCTATCAAAAAGTTAAAGAAATTTTTCCAAACGATTATTCTACGACACGTAGGAAGTTATTTTCAAACGAGTCACGACAGATTTATTCGATGAAAGATTATAAAAAAAAAAGAAAAAAAGAGAAGCTTTCAAAGCGAAACGAATAATGAAACGCTCTCATGGACGAGTCAGGATAAATAAATAAAAAAAAATCCAGGACACACGGAGAAAGGATACGTTTTAAATCTGACGTTTCGTTATTTGGAAATAACATTACGGAATAGTTGAGAGGAAGAGTGAAGGAAATAGGATAAATAAAGAAAATCGATATACTCCCGAAATTGATTCAGTGAAGGACTTATGTCAACGAGTACGTAGTATCATCATTAGTGGAAAAGTATCGTTTAAGGAGTCCTTGTTATCGATAATTAAAAGCGAAATCTTTAGAATCGAAGGTGGGAAGGGAATTGGAAAAATACAAAAAAATAAAAAACTACTGGTGCAAGAGAGATTCGAGTCGGGTGGTGGGTGGATGGTAGTGGGTTTAATTGAACGCAACCAATTCCAGATCCAGGTGCAATAATGAACGAGCGTCTCGACGAAATCTTCCTTAAAAAAAAAAAGAAATAAAAAAAAGCGAGTTGAATAAGGGAATATTACAGAGTCTCGTAATGGAAAAAAAAGAAAAAACCAAAGGGTTGACGATATTCTCGTGGATTAATAAACACAATCTTCTTCTTCCCATTTATGATAGTCACCTACCCCACCTCAACTTCCCTCCTCTGAAATCTATTTTTAACATTCGCCTAAATAATAACAACAGCTAGGAGCTTCCACCTTCCCCCCTACGCCTTCCCACAATGGCAAACGACGGTTATTAACGAACTCAATTATGAAATTCGACCATTCGGAAGGTTCAATACGGTTAACACCCACTCTTACCTAACACGCATGATAGTATTGGTGTCTCGAGGGTGAATGGGGGATGATACGATACGTGGAAAATAGAAGGAACTAAAGCTTCGAGGATGTATTGCGTTCGACGTGAATCTCTCCCCTTCTTCTTCTTCTCGTTTTGGTAAAATAAAAAAAAAGCAAATGAACGAACGAATGAACGAACGAACAAATAAAGGAAGAAAGAAGAAATGAAAGAAAAAAAGAAATAAAATACAAAAAAAAATACCACCCCTTGCTTATCGATTTTCATTACCTAACTGTCGCCATAACCTGTCACACAATGAAGAAACACAAACACACACGCACAAGTATATGTATTAGGTGTTAAAGAATTAATTCATAGTGTTTTCTGAGAGACAACTTCCTCCAAAATCCGATGACTTTCCATAGAAAACTCTCCAAAGCTAAAACACTTTATTTGACATGAATTTCGACATATTTAAATAATTGCAACTTGTTGTTATTAACAAGGAATACGACTATCTAGGTACAAGTGTCAACTGTTCCAAAGACTACTGCTCAGAAATAAAGATTCGCATCGAGTAAGCCCGTGCATCTTTTCTGCAGATTAAGAAGCTGCTTTGTAACCGCGATCTTTTTGTTTCTCAAAGTAAAAACAGAATATTGCAATACCCATATCATTTCTCATAAAACACTATGAATTAACTCCAACACCTAATATGTAGCCTTTCCAAGCCACGAGGATCAAGGAGGAAAGACCACTTTAACTTTGGGTCCTCGTCTAATAGGGGACGATGCATTGGTAGATTTCTGAATTATCAGTACGCGCACTTATCGTTACCCTACCTAACCGCATAACAATAATTGTGGTTAGATCAAATTCAGATACGTGATATGTATATACATATATATGTGTGTGTGTTGTTGGTCAGGATATAAGCTTTAAATGGGTCAGCAGTTCTCTCTCTCTCTCCTTCTCTATCTCACACAAACACAAACACACACACATACACATTTATATATTGTAGTATACTTGTTCTCATCCTGGTTTCTCTCTATCATTGAATATAACTCGCATGAGTTTCTCTGTAAGCGATACAGTGTTGTGTATTGACGAATTTTGATAATTATACGCTTCTGTTGAATCCCGCTATCGGAAATTCCAATAACCCATTCTGATGATCGCCGTATGCAACTGACTATATTCATATGTATTTTTATATATATGTATATATAGTACTGACGCACCAACACACATGTTCGAATAAATAGCACGAATCGAATTCGCCGTTCGTAAAACGCGATACTATTTTCATTTCATCCCCGATATAACCTTCGTTTTTATCCAACACAACCCCTTTTTTTTACGATTCTTTTTTTTTCTCATTCCTTTTCTTCTCTTCCCTTCTCATTTTCTTTTTTAAATTCTCGATCAGAAATTCTCAAAATAGAAAGGAGGCCAACCGAGAACGCTTTTGTAAATGTCGAAGAACGACTACGACGACTACGACAGAGAGTAGTACTTGATGCTTAATTATACTCTCATAACATCAAAGAAAGTTCGACAACGTTTTAGGTTTGATTTTTCATCTCTCATCTAGAGGTGGTGGTAGTGGTAGTGATAGTGGTCGTAGTTGTTATCGAAAGTCCGTAGAAAAGGTAGAAATTAATCACGTTTTATAAAGAGGACCAAATTTAAAAGATATTTTTCCGAACGACCTAGATTTTCCCTATCAGGTTGGTACGAATGACAATTTCGAAGGAATCGAAATGCCAACCAGGCATAGGAAAACTGGATGAGGATTGGTTATGATGATAACGAGAGTTCCATTCGAAACCCTTTTCTGACTCCTACATTTCCACGTTTCCACGTTTCGGTTTCTCTTTCTCTCTCTCTTTCTTTTTCTCTCTCTCACTCACTCTCACTCGTACTCGTTCACTCTTTGCGCCACTTTGAAACCACTAAAAGGGAGATATTATCGGGATTCTATGAGTTCGATTGCCGACCCCCTTTCTATTTCCTCCTGGCTGGAGGGCTATCGACACCCTGTCAACTGCTTTTGCTTCTTCGTGGGTGCATGGCCCACTTACCAAGTCGATTCCTGCTTCCACAATAAACAGGATCTTTAATGGAAATACGTAGGAGGTGTCGAGATCACGGTGCTTCTATTTCGAGCTATCCATTCTTCTTCTTCTTCTTTTTTTTCTTTTTTTTGTTCAACGAGAATAAGAGGAAATATAAAAAATAAAATAAGAAAAAAACTTTCTGGGAGTACGAGTCCGTACGATCGATGATATCTCCACCTCTCGAATTATTTTAACAATGGAAATATAATACAATTCCTGGTTGTTGCTAAACGGTCTTTTGATAACTGTATATATATAGTTATATGAATACTATTACTATTTATTAGATGTGGTAAAAGGAAATCCATTCATTTTTTTTGAGTTTCTTTCAAGATTAAAATAATATATGTAATTTAATGTAAGAAATATTTTAATATACTGAGTTGATGCAAAAATGATGTCAGATTTTTGGCTACAATTTATTGGGAAAATCTGACATTTTTATATATAGAGGTGTCCCTCGTTTAACACGGTTAAATATTATTCGTACGGGGCTATATAGAAACCGTGTTATTTAAATCCTTGAAATAATACCTCGAATTAAAACTTTTATTGCATTTATTAATTTTTAAAAGAAGGTTATTATTCGCTGTGTATATTTTTTGTTCACTTTTTGCTATTTACTTTCCAAAAAAAAAAAGAAACAAGAGAAAACTTTTACTCAATTACACCTTACAAAGACCAAAACGCGTACTGTCGAAATGAAAATCAGCTTTTTTCCTGTAGCAATAAAGTTAGGAGAACTGCCCTTTTTATTGAACGCAATTAAAAAAAAATCCAATTGAAAATTTCCCTTCGTTGAAACGAAAATGAGATTTTCAATCGTTTAAAATCGTATTATATCTAATCCGTGTTATAATAATCTCTAATTTTGTACCGTATAATATCGAAAACGTGGTATACGAGTATCGTGTTAAACGAGGAGACGCCAGTATATCGTAAGGGTAAAAATATATAAGCTTTAAATTTGTATCTGGGTCAAATTTGCATTGAAAACGACGTGTGGGACATTTTAAAGCGGCCGAAAATTTAATTAATCTCTCTTTCTCTCCCTCTTTTCTCTTTAAACCCTTTTAACCTTTTTGATCTACGTTATACGAGAAAGATTACGAAGCAAAAAAAAAAAAGAAAATAACAAACGGTTTTTTTCTTCTCGTAAATTTATTTCATCTTTTTTGTTTTTTGTTATCCAGCACAACATTCCAAACGAATTCACCGTTTAAGGATTATCGTTAAAATAAAGCAACAAAACGTATCATCGTCGACGTGAATTTTCTTAAAAATCGAATATCATCATCGTTTTCGTACCTTTCAAGTTTTAGAAGAACGCAAATGCTTTCGAGAAAAAATGCTTGCAAAAAAGAAAAAAGAAAGAAAATACAACGAGGAAAGTTCGCTCTTTATTTTTTTCTCGTAGAAGCAAACAAAAAATCGATTTCTTAAAGCTGAGATATTAGACCAGCGAGTGTAAAAATACCACCGAGTCGATTAAAGAAATATTTAAAAAAAAACAAAACATATTTTATCATTAACGTTATAACTCAAATAATTTTAAAAATAAAAATAAATTGTTAATAAAATACTTTAAACCAAAATATTCTTTTACAATGAATAATCGTTCTAATGATTAATTTTTATAAATCAATTGAATACCAAAAATACACACACCCAAATTGTCAATCCAACTATTCTCTCGTCTTATTTGTATTTATTTTTTAATTTATTTTCTTTTCCGTACAAAACTATTTTGAATTTTTTGTTTAATAATACACACATTCGTATTTTTATATTACTACTCTTCTAGAAAATCTCATTCGCAGCAAGTATGCATTTGTATGTGCAAAAAATCTACATGTCCCTTGTATAGGAGGGAAAAAGGGAGGGAAAAAATGGGGAGAAAAGGAAGGTGAAAAATTTTATTTCCTCTTGTTCGATGCGATCGAAATGTAAAATCCTCTCTTGCAGTATCGCGTGTGTCACTTCCACCTCAACGAGCGAGACACGTTATGCGCACATACGCGAGATTTTGCTACGAGATATGGATTTACAGACACTTGAAAGTGAGGATGAAGAACCATTCCAATGGAATGCTCTTTCTCTTTCTCTATTTCTCTTTCTTTTTCAGCCTATCCAGTCACACTAAAACTCTTCCATACTTTCCACCACTACCATAACCACCACCACCACGTTTTCTCTGAATTTTTCCTACGTCTCGTCGGTTCCTTTATTTCCATCTTTAACTTTCTTCTTCCCCTTTTTCTCCTATTTTCCCTATTCCTTTCCCTGATCGTTCATAAGACCGTCTGTGTGTTTCGAAATCCCGAATAAAAGTTACCAATAACTGACAAAAGGAATGATCGGCCAAAGAAATGTACCTTTTATGCGAACCACGACTGCTACTACTACTATTACAACTACTATTTCACCAATATTTTCATCTATGTACTTTTTCATCCTTGATCCTTTCTTTTTTCCTATAATCTAAAAATTAGATCTTAAATTTGTATCACATTTATTTAGGGATCCTAATCGTAAATTCGAAATATTTAACATATTACCAATCAATCAAAAAATTTTCACTATTTGCATTCTATTATAATATTTATAAATATATACGTTTATAATTAATTATTAATAATAATAATCGATGTATATATATATATATGAATATTAATTATTTTTGATCTCAATTAGAAATTAATTAAACTTATTCCCGTACACCCAGAGTATTTTCCATTCAATCTAGATTTATAGGAAATAATTAAAATATATTACTCACGAGATCATGTAATTATGTTGTTTTCAATTTAAATAATCATTAATTAATAAATCCTTTTATACTTTTATATTTTATAGAATTTATTATTATTATTATTATATAATATTTTGCTGTGAATTTTTTAAAATTTCCTCATCAACCGTTTCTCTATTTTCTCTCCTTTCTTTATATTTTCATTAAAAACATCGACAAAAGGAAGGTAACGATTGAAAGGGGGAATATTCTTGAAAATTTTCTTTGTATAAACCACCCACGTGTATCAGTGCCAACATTGAATACGTCGAGCTGTAATGGGAAATGCTACAAGAATAAGAACAAAGTAGGTGAAATATTTCTAAATGAAAGAGAGACTATTTTGTTTAAAGAGAAGTAGAAAAAGAGAAAGAGAGATAGAGAATGATGGTGAATCGATTTTTTTCACTGACAAAAATAGTTGATGGGTACACCCATCTCCTGAATACATTTTATAAACGTTCATTTTTTACTCACACGTTATTTCCTTTTTATTATTTTTTTTTTCAATATCATCTAACTGGCAATTAATGAAAAAGAAAAAAAATATATGAAACTTCGCGGAAGGATAGTATCTCCAATTTATTTCACTGCGAACCAACTATTACTGCAGGGACCAAATTGTTCGAAAATTTCATTTAAAAAAGTTTGTTTGTGGAAGGAAAGAAATAAAGAAAGTAAAAAAAATATATCAAAAAGAAGGAGAGAGAAGGGAGGGATTTTTTTTTTCTCTCAAGTATAGACAAACACGATTTCACGTAAAAAAAAAAATAAACTTGATCCCCGAAAAGTCTACGATAGCTTTCTCTCTCTCTCTCTTTGACTCTCTCTCGATTGGAATTCGAATCGCATCGGTGGAAAGAAGTTCGTTACAGTAACGAGCTTGTGAAATCCCTTATTCGAATTCCGTAGTTAAGTTCTTAATTTAGTTTTTCCTTTAAAAATAAAAAAAAATATATGTGTGCGTAGTAACTTTTGAGCAACAAAACTTTTTCAAGTAAAAAATAAACACGTGTGTTTAAGGGAGTCACCTCGTGTAACGGCTGGTGTTTTAACCATTTTTTAGGAATTTTTTTTCGACGACTAATAAAATCATAGAACTTTGAACTTTTTATGATATATTTATTAACATTTCAGTAATGTGTAGAAAAATGTTTAGGCATAAATCTCCGTAAGAACATAAGTCGTAAAAAAAGTTGTTGAGTGCCTCCATGATTTCAACTTATTGGCTTATCCGAAATCAATTTCGTGTACTAACTAACTTCGAATATTAGAAAATCATTGTATCAGCATATTCTATAAACATGTTTATGAATCATTTTATGCAATAACACAAAATTAGATTTTTTCAACTCCATTACACGAGATGAACATATTTTTGTACGGTGGTCATCATTTTTCTTTCTTTATTTTGTTCTATTTTCTTTACTGCTTCTTCTTCTTCATTTTGTACCCTATTTTTTTTTCGTTAAACACTTAACTCTTTTCTTCCCTACTCGGCATTTCTCAGCTTGCGGAAACGCGAAAACAAAGACGCACGTCGGGGTTAATTTTTTTTCTTTTTTTTCCCCCCATCTCAAGCGTAACCCCGGCAATCCTACGAAAGATGTGAGGTGTTTCGTCTCCCTTCCCACCCCTCACAGTGTCGTGTATACTTTATTTTAGTTCCACATTTATTGTTTAATAGAAGGCGTTAATTGTTCGCGTAGAATTTTTAATTCACCCTACTGGGAAAAACAACTCGAGAGTATAATTATCGTTCAATTGCATAAACACACCCCTGTTGTTGTTTCACGCGTTCTACTACTGCCATTAAAAATAATAATAATAATAATAAAAACTTGTCGCGGCTTAATCGTAAAAGTGTTGACTTTTCGAGCAATCTTCATGATAGCATGATGTTCATACGAATAGTAGTTGTAGTAATCCACGAAAGCTTCATTCGCATTCGTAATTCACGTCCCGCGAGAAATGTTATATAAAAGATTACTTTTCCTTTTTTTTTTCTTCATTTCTTTTTGCCTATTTTTCTACTTCATCGATTCTTTACCTCTGCAAGCAATTTTTCCACTACCTTTTAACCAATTTTTTTAACTTTATCGATTTTTCTCCTCTATTTACAAATTATAATTAATTATTCGATTATTTCAAGAATAAGGGAAAAAACTTGCGTACAAAAATATAAATCTAAATAATAAAACTGTCAATCTAAAAACAAAAGATACCGAGCAATATTTTTGCTTAACAATTTTACCGATTACATTTTCAATTGCATCGAACAAATTTCTAGATACAAATAAGAAATTCTTTTTATTCTCCAGTAAGTGTGCGTTTGACACTGTTTTGACTTTAGTAGAATACTAAAGCAGAAAAAACATCAGAGAAAGCGTAACGTCGGAAGGGTGCAGCCTAGTCGGATTGGCAGCTAATCAAATAGAATTGGATGAAGGGAAGAACAGAGTAGTGGTGGTGGTGGTGGATGAAGAATAGGGGAGAAAGGTAGAGGAAAAGGAGATTTATTGTAGGTAAATACAATTAGCTCTTACGAATGCCCTTTCTATAACCTCTGACTTCTGAACTGACGATAACCCCTCAACTGCAATAAAATTAGTCAGACTTAACTTCATAATTCGATTAGTATATCAGCTTAATCTAAGGAAAAAGAAAAAGAGAAAAAACACTACCTTTGTTTTCCTTCCTTTTGTTTTCCTCTATGATTTAACCTCACCCCTTTCTTTTAGGATCTTCGACTTTTCTACACTTTATGATTTTTTTTAATTAAAATTACGAAATATTACGCTTGGTATGTATTTTATACGTGCACCGATAATGCATTGAAAGAAACACAATAAACAATCAACTAGGTGAATTTTATTCATTTTTGTTTTGTTTCGTAGCTCGTATAGAAATATATATATATTATAGAATATAATATAGAAATATGTATTGGATTAGTGGAAAAAAAAATGTCAGAACTTTGGCCAGGATTCAATGGGAACATCCGACATTCTTTTTTAATCAACTCAATATATAATATATATATATATATATGTAAAAATTTTAATTAATCTACTTTTTTCATCTTTTTTTTAACTTTCATTTACTTTTTAATATTTTCTTCTCCTCGTTCTACGATCGATCGTTTCATAAAATATTCAAAGTGCGAGGGGGCGTACTTTTTTTTACAACCTTCTAAGTAATTCGAAGTTTTATTTGAAAAAGACGAAAAGAAACTGCACCGCCATCCTCATACAATATTAAAAGACCTAAGTGAGAGATGGTTCGTCGATTGAGAGGTCAGTTTTCGCTAAGTATCAAGTTCTTTCTCCTCCTCTCGCACACTTTTATACCAAAAGGAGTAAAAGGAAAAGAAGAAGGGAGAGGAAGAGAAGGCCGTAAACTTCCGATATCGATTCTCTCGTCTATTCTCATCTAAAAGTCTTCCCACGCGACGTGCTTGGGGTTTTATTTCTTTTAAAAACAAAAAAATAAATAAATAAAAGGAACATCTCTTTCACGCGAATAGAACAAACGATCTCCCGCGTGTGTTTCGATTTTACAATCGATTATCAACGACAAACCGATCTTTTGGAAACCATCTCGTGTGTCTCTGTAGATCCCTTTTATTTCTTTCTTTCGCTTTTCTCGATTTCTCGAAACACAAAGAAGATGTACAAGTTTTTCCACGTATTCTTTCTTTCTTTATGGAAGCAAGGGTAAGCATAGGTATGCATCAAAATACATTTTCTTTTTTATCGATCTTCCTACGAAGACAAATTCTCAATTCGCTTTTCAGAGTTTTCTTAAAGAAAATTAATAATTCTCCCTCTACCCCTTTCATCATACCCCTATTCAACATCCCCCAAAGCATCATCCGTAAGACGAATGCAGCAACGCGGAACGTATTTTCAAGAGAAAAAAAAGAAATTGATTTTCGCTAAGAAGAAAAATGATATATCAACTTTGCCAATATTTCAAGCAACCACCCAACACAACTTTAGAGACGTTGACGAATATTTGTCGAAGAATTTTCTTTCAGCTTCTTCCTCCTTTTCTTCTAAACGAAAGCAAACGAGAATCGCGCGAGAGGAAAGAAGGGTAGAAAGAAGAGAAGGAGGAGGAGGAAGAAGAGAAAAATAGACAGACAGTGGTAATAAAAGTTCGTAGGGAATTTGAGGATCGAGGTTATGTAAAATAATAAGAATAAGCCGCAATAAATCGCACGTTGGTGGTGGTGTTGGTGGTGGTGTTGGATCGTAGTTCCTATCTGCTCGTATATCAACTTTAAACATTCGTAAATCTTTGAAACACGCGTGGACCACATGAGATTTTCTCGTAAATATTCTGACCAACGCGAGCTTGGAAATGTGCATACGTAGAAAGTACATACGTGGTACTTATACATATATATATATATATGCATATATACATGTACAATGGCATAATATTTATCGTGATTTCTTTTTTTCCCCTTTTTTTTTTTTAATGTGTGCCTCCCGAATGACTACGAATAAAAACGATGAGAGAGAGAGAGAAAGAAGAATTTTTTGACAAAACATGTATGCTCAAACGTGTTTCAGAATAAACGAGAACACCACGAGGTCCCAATTTTTGGCATACTTCAGCTTCTCTTCTAAAGCAAGTACATCCGTTGGCTTACCCATCAAAGGTGGACATCCGGTAAATAATACAGGTAAGATAAAAATTGTTATTTAAATATTATACGTTTTATCGTCTATAATTCATTAGTTTACTTTATAATACTATAGATACATTTAAGTAGTATACTAATACCCTGTATATATATTTTTCATTCCACTGAAATACAAACCCTTAAATATCTTAATTTAAATATAAATGAACTTAGGCCACTTTATAATAAATTTATTAATACACAAATAATTAATTTTATCTAAAGGTTTGAAATATATAGAGAAACGTATATTATTTGCATCCCCATAAATAATTTTCATCCTTGCTCAAAATATTATTAATAAAAAAGGAAAAAAATAATTTTCTAAAGTTAGAATAGTTATAGTAATAATATTATATTAAAACAGCCTTGATAATATTGATAATCTTGACCCTGTTTTGATCGTTTCGATTCATAGTGACTTTCTAAAGCCATCCTACTACTACTATTACTACTACTACTACTACTAAACCCTATCTTATTTTACATAATGTTCATAATCGATCGAGTTTCGTAGGATTCCTCGTTAGCCTCGTTATCCCATAGTGGACACAGGTAAAATTATAAAGCACTCAGGGTGCAGTGACCTATTCGACAACCGGATTATGCTATACGCAAACTCTATACTCGACTGACAACCAAACAGAAGCGGTTCTGACCTAGCGTTCTAGTAAATCAAACATTGATCTAGTCAGCTATCGGTTTTCCTACCAAGTAATTCTAACCTTCCTTGCAAATATATTATACACTTTATTGCTTATGTAAGAATATTTTCTTGATAATTATTATACTTATCAAATATCTGTTTTTATTCCCGAAATATGTTACAGCTTGTAGAAGCAATGTAAAATTATTATTTAAATATTTAACCCATTCATATTTCGTATCATTTGATCATTCAAAAATCATTATAAAAACTGTAAATCTAAATTTAGTTTCTCCCATGTTATCTATTTAAAAATAAAATAAATGTTACCAATGTCATCATCTTACATCTAATAATCCTTATACTGTTACATAATAATCGTAAAAACAAAAAAATATAAGGACAAAGTTAAGAAAAAGTCAGTACATTAAAGCCACTCCACTTTTTCCTTTAAAACAAGATTTTTGAAAAAAATAAACAAAAATAAAAACACAACAAGAAGGAGAGAAAGATCTTAACAAAACTTTTTACTTTGTTTTACGTTTACTTTGGATGTTGAATCTTTGAGGAACACGTAGGAAAACGTGGAATACGTTAGGAAGGGATGGTGCTGAAGAAAGAACGAAACTGAACGAAACGGAACAGAAGAATAAAATAAAAAAATAAAAATGAAAATAAGAAGACAAAAAAACAAGAAGAGGAAGAAATAAAGAAGGACCACGACAAAAACAGACGGAGATAAAAATAAAAAAATAAAAGAGGAAAGAGGAAGTTGGAATTTCGTAGAGCAAGCAGAACAGAAATGCAATTTCTCCCTTACTTAGAATGAAAATTATGCGAGCTTAAGAGCAGGACAGTTAGGGCTTAAACGAATAAGGGGGTTGGAAAGAGTGAGAGAATAAGGGGGGAGTAAAGGAAGTGGAGGAAGGAAGAAGGAACGTAGGAGAAAGCGTAATACAGCTTCAGTCGAAGCCATTTAGTTTCTCTGACCTAAAGTGTTAACGACGTAAACCCTCTAACCGCCGATCCTACAGGAAGTTGGCGCGATAGCCATTTTCGAAAAGGTATCAACGATTTCTCGCGCCCGCGAGATTCTACCTTTTGGGTTGTAGTAGTAATAGTAGTAATAATAGTAGTAGTAGTAGTGGTAGTAGTCCGAGGGTGTTACACAACAACAACGCCCGAGCCAACAACCCGTAATACCTTTAACGAGAATTTAGCAATTTATTATTTTTTTTATTTTTTTTTATTTTTAGATATATTCGAAATAACAAAAAAATAATAAAAAATATCAAGTATCGCAAATCGAAGTATTCGTAGTATTATTTTTCATATCGTCAATGAAACGAAACACACACACACACTTACACACATAGAAAAATTCTCTTTTATTATTTCAACTTTTTCACAGATGTGTCTGCTTATTTTTCATACTCAACTCCTACCCTCCACCCTCTCACTCTTCTGAAAACGAACAATTCTGTTGTCCTAATTTTTTCTCTCTCTCTCTCTCTCTTTCTATCGATTTTCTCTTTCTTTTCTTTTTCCCGAAACCGAGAAATTTTATTTTGAATAAACGAGTGTTAAATGTACGTACTCGCTGTACAAGGGTAAGAGTTAATATTGTAAAAAAAAAAAATTGTATTGCTATTTCAACAAAAGAATGTGTGTTATTCAAAACGGGATGAAGGAGTGGGGTACAGTTAATTTCGATTCGTTCGATGCTAGCCGTTACTAACGAAGAAACAAAAGGAAATTCGAGAAAAAACAATACTACTCTCGGTGCTCGTTTTACTATCTTTCCCAACCCCTCCATATCCCCCACTCTCCACATATTCAGACGAATATTGTGTCTATTTTTCTGCTTTTTTTTTTTAACGATCAGTTAGCTTCGTTTTCGTACCACAAATCTTTATGGTGTTAACGCATGCTTAAACTATCATCCTACGATTGTACACGTGTCGAATTTACTATTAAAATTTCAAAAACAATCGGTCAAACTATTTTTTGTAATATCCTGGTGACAAATTTTTAAACACACATAGTTTTGAGCAAAAACGCATTTAAAGATTCAAGTGGGATTTCTCTTCTAACAGCTGTAACTTTTCGACAAAAATTTCTAATATTGGAAAAATCATTTTACCAACATATTCTAAACATTTTAACACTTTGACTGTGATGCCATAATAGTCAAAGGTAATCAGAGCGTTTGAATTAATTAAATTGTAAAAGATGAATGAAAATTTACAGTTGGCGCATTTGAAACATTACTGCTAATTAGAATATACTTTGAAATAAAATGTACATCATTGAACAATTGCAAATTTTAATTAGAATATCGAAAATCGAATATTAGTTTCTATGAAATCTGGCATCATAAAATACTACCGTGGTGACCTGAACTAGACGTGTGATTTCGGCGTAGTAGCAGTCAAAGTGTCGAGGAATAAATTTATGCAGAGAAAAAAAATCCGATTTTTGCGACCCATTCACACGGGGTGACTTCTTTTAAACACTTCGAAGAAAACTCGATTCACTCAACGATAATTTCAAATGGAATTAAGGGAAAAGAAAGAACGAAGAAAAAAGCGTGGAAGAATTTAAAGTAAAGATCCGTTAGGTCAACGAAGAAAGAAGACAATTCACCGTAACGAACGTTTGACGATTTCTTTTCGATCCAGATTTTCCAAAAAGTGTGCAGCCAAGAAGAAATGACTGGAAGAGGCTGGAAAAGGCAGAGGATGAGCTGCCGTTACCGTTTCTTTTACGCTTACAATCGCTGCAAAGAAAAAGCAAAAAAAAAAGGAAGAAAAAAAAAGGAAGAAAAAAAAAGGAAGAAAAAAAAAGAATAGAAGAAGAATAAGAATAAGAAGAAGAAAAAGAAGACAGATCTTTCGTGACAAGTTGAAAGCCATCACTCGAAAAGCAGCTTTTCTGAGCTTTTCTCGTCTAAACGAGAAGACAACGATTTTCGATCCTACGAAAGATGATAAAGGACGAATAGAAGAATGAGATTTCATATGCGCGTAGCGTATTCGTCTGACGAAGAGAAGGAACATAAAAAGCAGAAGAAGAAGAAGAAGAAAAAAAAAGTGAAAGAGTAAAAGGGAGAGAGAGAGAGAGAGAGAGAGAAGGCAATTGCCACTTAAATCACATCGGATGCGAGAACTGTTTTTTGGCACAGGTACCGCGATTCGTTTCTACCTTTTTATTTGGGCTTTTGCGGCGAAAGAAGCGTGAATGCGGAAAGTCGTTCGGTCGGGAATAAGAATGAGAAAAAAAAGAGGTGGAAAAGTAAAGGAAGAAAGAGGGATGAAAGGACCAAAAAAAAAATGGTACCAAGGAGAAACGTCGTTCGACTGACAAACAGATCAATCGCACACTTTTATACGAGAGGACAGCACGATCTGCTACTTTATCCATAGTCGTAGGATTTTTCTATCCAACATCAATCCCAAATTAAAAAAAAAAAAAGAAAAATTAAAGACGAGAAAAATCCCTTTAGCCAATTTTATTTCTTTTCTCGATTGACTCTGTGAAGTGTAAAAACGGTGCATAAAAATGTTTTTCCGAATAATCGCGAATTTATCGTAAGATCAAGATTACGAAACGGAGAAGGAAACTACTGTCATCGTGATAAGAAGAAAAATAAGAGTTATATTTTATTCGTATTATTCTAAATATCGATTCGCAGTGTTCGGTTACATAACCAGGAAGAAGAAAAAAAGAACGGGTGGTTGTAGATATTCGCGTGCAGCTAATGTACGGATGATGCACGTGCACGTGCACGAATAAAGAGACGCGACGAGGGAAATAAGGATGCGCATTATATAAGAAAAATTCGTTCTAAAGCTCGCGAAAGGAATAGGAGGTAGAGGAGGTGGAGGAGAAGGAGGAAGAGGATAAAGAGGATGAGATGGTTGAGGAGGAAGAAGAAGAGGAGAAAGAGAAGTTGAGGATTGCAGGAGAAAAATTGTACGCATTGCGGTGCACACAACTTACGTGGGTTATTCCATCATCGTGTCTTCTGCGTCCTCCACCATATAAGATCCTCTTCGAATCTTTTTCCTCTTGAAAAAGAGCGCATAGATATTCTACATACTCACACATACCATATACATATATATATGTATATATATATTCTACACTATATTTTCCTTCAAAGAAAGAATCAACTCTAAGGCATCGGATGCAAGCCACTTCTTTCCTTCCCTATTCGCGAATTCAACAAAAATACGACTCCTGGCATCCGTCGATACGCTTCGACGGGTCTCACATAAACGTTTCGGCTTTCTTCTCACCTCGAAGGATCCGAATCCTTCGTCGCATGATGAGAAAGAGAGACACACGCTCGTCAAGGTTCTACCTCCCTCTTACACGACCCCTGTTTCCAGATCTTACCTCGTCATGATCTAACCTGGCAGCAGATTTTCCGAAAAAGAATTACGAAAGAATCTCGAGATTCTTTCATCGTCGTCGTCTACTGATGCCAACTTTTCTCTAACGTTTCATACTCTTTCTTTTTCGATTATTATCGAAAATGAACACTACTACTATTACTTTGATTGCTATCTTTTTACGATAAAATGAAGGTTGTAAGGAAAAAAAAGTGACATTTTCAATGAATCTATCGATTATTTAATTATGCGAGTTATGGTCCTGGTAGATGATCAAGTAGATGATGTCAAATAACTCGCGAATATTTTTGACCTGAAAGATATTTCAAGATTACGAAAATCTTACATTTCCTCGTCTCGGTCTCGGTTTCGGTTCGGACGATTTCCTTGATCGATTTTTTTGTCAGACTTTACGAAGCGAAATGAAGGGTTCGTTCGGCCAAGATGACCGCCCCGTTTATTTTTCACGAAAGAACGAACAGGATTAAAAAAAAAAAGAAAAAAGGCTACCGAACAAAAATTCCAACGAAAGGTACGAAGTACTTTTTCTATTTAACACTTGGGGGAGATTTCTCATTTCGATCTTAGCACCGTTTTATTTTTTTTTAAATTATTATAACAGCATTTAATAGGACAATAATATATTTATTTAACAATATTGTGATATCGTTAAATAAAATTATTACAGCTAAATATATAAAACCATTTTAAATAAATTTTTACATAATTTTTTCATTTCGTTTCTTTCCAAATAAAAAACACAATCTCGTAACTCTATTCGCGATCAAATTAACACTCCCCCAATTTTTTTAATTTTATTTATTCTCTTCTTTCTACCTTAATTTCATTCTTAATTTATGTTGCAAGAAAATTATCACTCTCGACGTTATGGTAATAACAATAATTTGAAGAACTACTTTCTTATTCGAATAAAGCATTAAAGCAAATTCTGCAAATATTTCATCACGAGTTAATGCGATTAAGAGAAGAGAAAAGAAAAGAGAAAGAGAGAAAGAGAAAGATGAAGAGTGAAAATTAGACTCTCGTAAAGGAAAATGAACATTTTCCACGTCGATAACTTTGAACAAAGAAGTTCATCGTCAATGCCACCCCCAGGTGTTCATATAACCGTTAGAAGTTGATTCACGTTTTTAGATTGTCCAATACTTTATTTACTTTTTACTCTCTCCCCCTCCAATCATCGAAGATACGAGATTAAAAAGGAAGCAAGAAAAATTCGAAGAAAAGAAGATAAAAGAGAAGAGGGGCAAAAAGAAAAGGACAAGAAAAAAATGTTGAGAAAATAAAGAATGGGGTGAAAGGAACACGAACGTCGTCGTCGTCGTATCGATGAGAAGGGGGCTGGGGGTGCAACCAAGTTCGCGATTCGACGGAAGTCTTACTCATAACTTTTCATAATTTTCGCTTGCACTTTCCTATCGGGGACTTCTACTGCTTTAAATTGCGAACTGATATTGGCATCCCGGTAAAATTTACAGCGAATAGTTCAGGTCGTTTCGTGCCAGACTTCGAATATATATGTATATATATATATATATTAATGAAAGGTTTCTCGGAGATTGATACGAAGTACCTCGTTAGTGCGTTCTAATTGGCTAGCAGTCATGTAGTTCTCGTCGATGAATAATAAAAAAAAAAAAGAGAGAAATGAAAATAAAGAGTGGAAAAAAAGAAGAGAAATAAAATGAATTGAGAAGAACTATATTGTCACATAATCATCATCATCATCATCATATGTTTTATCTTCGATGAGTTTGTTTTGTGATTTATACGAATATCTATTATGATTTATGTGTACAACAAAACCTGACCATTTTACTCGCGTATCGGATCCTACGTGTATATACAGAATGGTTTATGGAACGTGTGCAACGTTATTACTTTCAAAATATGCATTTAAGGAACAAATTTTTAATACGAAAGTTACATGGTTTCAAAAGGTACATTATGTAGTGTGTTAATTTTTGTTGAGTATCAAATTCTAAGTAAAAAAGTCCTGACCTTTATTATTTTACAAGTAATTTTACTTTATTATTATTTGACAGTTTTTTTCACGTAATTTAATATAAAAATGTACTGTGCTGTTTCAAACAATGTAAATTTTGGACCTTGAACCATTTGAAACCATGTAATTTTTGTACCTTGAACCCTTTCAAATCATGTAACTTTTGTATTTAAAATTTTATCGTGCAATGCATATTTTGGAAGTTATAAAGTGGTGTACACGTTACCACGTGGACCACTCTGTATATAAAATTATTATAATTATGAAATAATAAGAAGCTTTTTTCGATCAACAATAATGAAACGATAGATATATTATGTTATATATTTTTTTTTTCAGAATGCGACTGGATTTACGAGAACGCTGATTGCCAGAACGGATGCGTCCTAGCTAGTCCCGGATATCCTGGCCTATATCCGCCAAACATCCGCTGTCGGTATCTCATAACTTCCGGTCCACGAGTTTCTATCGCCATCAACTTTACCGCGGTACTATTTCCGCACAAGTAAGTGGAAATAGCGTTTTTCCAAGCGAGCTTTCTATTCATTTTCTGTGCATCAAGAGTGTCGTCGCTTCTCTCTCTTTAAATACACACGTATAAATTTAAATTTAAATACATCCATACACACATACATACCCATACATACGTATAAACGTTCGTCAACATCAAAGGATAAATATTTTTTAGTAATTATTTCCAACTCTTTATTTCAATGACACTGCATAAAAGGAAAATTCTTTCTAACGAAATTCTACGACGAAGCATATAACGAAACTAGGTCAGGATTTTAAGTACGTACACATTCGTGTTTAATTATTTGTCGTTAATCGTTAAGATTGCATATATTTTTAAAGTAATATTTTTTTGTCGCGAATGGAATTATACGAGAGGAGGAAATAAATATAACAAAATATTAAAGGACGAGATTGGGACCATCTAAAAATATGAAAATGGATAAAAATAGAAAGTGATAAAAAGAAAGAGAGAGAGAGAGAGAGAAACATAGTTCGCTTATACCAAACGTGAAATTCCACGGTAAATTACAAAGTGGAGAAGTGGGAGAAGAAAAGGGTAAGGAGAGAAAGCAAGGAAGGGAACACGAATAGGAGAGATGAAAAGGAGTTACACGCCGTGTCCTTGTTACTATCACTAAGATAAGAGTCTGTTGTGATATACGCGCGTTTTCACGGGCTTTCTCTCCCTTATTCTCCATCTACTTGGTTCGGTTCAACGTTCCAACACTCGGTAGCTACCTTAAAGCCCAACTCGAGCCAGGCATACCACACTACCATTTGCTGTAGGCGTGTTATGCGACAAATTAAAACTTCCCTGGATCTAAACAAAGAGTACTGGCGCTCGGTTCTTTAACGGTGTACTACTTCTTTCCTTCTTCCTGCGGACGATGACGACGTTTAAATATTTTACATATACTTTTAATTATATACCAAGTAAAAAGGTATTTAAAGCATCCCCAAACCTATCTCCTATCCTCCACCCATATTCCCTTTTTTTATAAAATTCGATTGTCATATTGGTGAATACATAATGATATTGTTTGTAATTTTTAAATTATCTTATATTAATTTTATTTATATTATTTGAGAAATAAAGATACCCAGAAATAACTTATGTGCGTTTTATCAAATGTATTTGAATTTAAATCTTTGTATGTGTAATTACGTACAGTGAAAGACTACCCAAAGCTACAAAAGAGATGGAAAGATGGCAAATGAAAAAAGAAAAGAAGAAAATAAACGTTAACCTAACTAACACTTTGTACCTAACCACATTTCATTTAGTCGTATATTTAAGTTAACTAACGAACACCCTTTTGCTTATCTCTTCGTCTCTAGCATCACGTTTATATTATCCTACCGTGTAAAAATATCTTTTTATAACGTTACATAATTTGGAACTACAACCAAAGGAACTCGATGCGCAACTTAAGTTAACTTTTTATTCGCATAAAGAAAAATTATAAAAAGAAATAAAGAAAAGGAAGATATAACTTTATCTCTATTTTAAATTTATTTTAAAATAACTCGCGAAATTATGTTTTTGGATAAAAAAAAAATAGAAAAACCCTCTACATTGAAGATTATACAACATTGATGCATATTTCAACATCATTTTTACCGTAGAATTATTTTTAAAAAAAAACCTTTTTTAATGTCGTAGTACTCGTATGAAAAATACCTTAACAAAAATTTATCTACCTATCTATCTATCTATCTCAAAAAATATTTATTTTAGAAAATAAATCTCTCCTAAAATATCAGAAACAAAATTTGTTTCAAATTAACGAAGGATACTTTAAGAATATTTTTTTTGTAATAGTTCGATTAAGTTAAAACTCGATTAAAAAATATTTTTAAAAAATAATATTGATAAAAACATCGAATGCAACATCGAGGATAAACTAAAACAAATTTTGATTCGTCCTTTATCTAACCATAAACAAGAACTTGCAGTATGTTTAAACGAAAACACTCTCATAGGCGAATACATAATATTCACGAGGTTTAATAATTCGTCGTATTTCGCTCGCATGTCAACAACCTGCAAATAACTCTTCTTCCTCTTCTTCCTTCTCTCCTCTCTTCTTTCCCCTTATCCTATTCCTCAGAGGATACATTTGCTAGGAAACGTAGAGAAATATCTTTCGAAAGCTTATAGTAAGTATCATTTAAGATCGTACACTGTTAAGGTTACTAAATTTTTCCTTGAAAACACTATTGGGAATATAGTACTCACAAACTAACCAATATTCTTAACCGGTTTAAGAACATTAAAAAGATTCTTTCAATAATATATAATAATATTATATATAATTAATTTTTATATACAATTTTTTTTTAAATAATATATTTCCACACGAATGCGCAAACACTTTCTAAGAAAAATTGTATTCACCTCTAAAAAGAAATTTTTCAACGAGTCAACTCTGGCAAGGAATTTAAAGCTGAGATTTGCGGCATTTCAGATGAAAATCGTTCGGAAAAAAGGTATTACACGTACCATCAATTTCAAAAATCCTTTTCTATCCCTACGTCATTTTTTTCTCGCGATACTCTATTTATAAATATCGATCTATTTTATTTTTTTTTCCAGTTAACAGAAAGCAACAGCATTTATTCATCCCATTTGTTTCGTTCCTCTATTACCTATTGTTTCAACTATTCTTTTCTCCTTTTTTAATTTGTCCTTTTCTCTTTCTTTCTCTCTCTCTCTTAAACTAGTTCTTCATTCTCACTATTCATTTGTCCATAACAACACTTCACCTAACTCTTATTCTTTAATAATCTCGTGTAATTGGTGCATCGTGAATGCAACTCCCTATTGTACTACCAATCCTCTACTATAACGTTTTCCTTTCAAAAAAAAAATGATAGAGGATTTATGATTACCAAATTAAAGACAAATGATTCTTCTTTCTTGACTACTATATACCTAACGAAAGAAGGTACTACAAAATATATATATGTCCTCGATGTTCTATATAACAGAAGAATTGTTTTCCAGTACTCTCTCTCTTACAAGGATTGAATTTTCCGCAAAGCTGATAGAAAATGAATCGTCGAAGAAACGTTACTATGGTAAAGGAGAAACAGCAAACGAAAGAAAATAGGAAAAACGATAAGAAGTAGAAGTAGAAGTAGAAGTAGAAGTAGAAATAAAAGAATAGGGAAGAAAAAGAGAAGAGAAGGTCCATTCACATTACTTCATTGCCGGTACGTTGCTATACTGAAAATCTTAAAGGAAAACGTTACCCCACTCAAAAGCCATTTTAAGACATGAACCAGACATTACGATTACCACCCAACCTGATACCATACTCTCTACTTTGACTTTTTAAACAAATCACTATACCTAATCTCTTTTCCCATTCCCCACTATTTTTCTTTCTTCTTCCCTATTCTTTTCACGACATCAAGATCTTCTCTCTTTTTTATTTTTTTCTAACTCTAACGATCTCGGAACACATAACGTACCATCATACCTCTTCACCATACAATGACAACGAAAACGAGGGACGATAATAGGCGACTAACGCGACTTTAAACTCCTAACTCTTTCTCTTTCTCTCTCTCTTCCTCTCTGAAAGATAAATCCCACGTCGATGCAAAACGTAATTTGGCAAACATTTCGGCAAAGGAGTTTTTCCCTAGTAAAATGTGATACCCCTTCCTTCCAACGCCTATCCCCTACTCTGCACGTTTCTGGTATGGTGGTCCCGGTGTGGTCGTGAACGTCAAGTTTATTTCATTCTAACTCGTTTTCTACTAACTTTCTTTCATTTTTTTTTTATTTCTACTTTTCTTCTTTTCTTCTACAACTTTCCTCGTTTTCGCCCTTTTATCATTTTTTGGTTTAAAGAAAAAAAAACACACACACACACACATTGGAGTAATCAAAGAGAAATAATTTTTCAAACATTTACATTTAAGTCGTTGGTTTTTTTTACTTTAAAACCTTCTTGGTATTTTCATAAGTTGCTGCTTCTTTTTTCTCTTATTTCGCGGTAACAACAATTTTGAAAGTTTACTCTTCCTCTCTCGATCCTATTTGTATTTTTNCGTCAAAATTATTCCAACTACATTGCTGAATTCTGAAACGGCAGCATATATTTTTTTTTTCTTTTTCCTCGTTTTTATTTCTTTTTTATTATATTCCTTTTTTTCGTCTTTTTTATACCACTTTTATTTCTAAGAGCACCATAGATTTCTTTTTCCAAGAATCGTCGTTCAACGAGGTACGAAAACATGTCATTTTCAACAAACAGGCTTATAGATTGTCACACGACATGACACTATTCGCGTTAACCCCCGTGTGGTATACGAAATCGAATTTTTAAAGGACGTGTAGGACGATTTAGGGCAGGCCCCAAAATAATGGTTGCACAACGCGTCGTCCTTAACAATTCTCGTCTACTGGAATTTAATAAGAGCCGCATAAAGTTAGGTCGAATTCCCGTTTATTCGAGACGGCTTGCTACGTAGGCTGACTATAGAATGTGAGATATGTACATCTGTGTGTGTGTGTGTGTGTATGTGTGTCTCGCGTGTGTATGTTTCATTATACGTGTTTCATACTAATCTATCTCAGCAGATAAAACACAGATAAATACAGATCGAACTAACGAAAAAAGGGATTAAAAATCAATATTTTAAAAATTCGATATTTAAGAAGGGGAGATGAGGAAGGAGGGAGGGAGGTTAATTGAGATTTTCAAAAGGATCGGTAAGAAGAGAATTTTAGTTTGACTATAGGTATAACGATAACGCCTAATCGGATTGTACATGAAAAAATTGAGGGATTCCCGTATTATCGACTATAGCATTCTCATTAGCAACTAACGGGCAACCGACGAGCATCAATTAAATTACGCGGTTAGCGGCGTTTCGGTAATTAATGAAGTGTCTCGAAAATCGAATTACAGGGTGCGAGTAACGCGACTCTAATTTCACACTCTATCGTAGTAACGTTAACGGAATTAAATCATACCCAACTGGCGCATAAGAACGCAATAATTAACTAATAGCAAAAACAAACGTAAATGTGTCCGATTTTCATTTAAATAATCAAATTATTTTAACTAAAAAGGGCACGTTGATGATGTTTCATCATTAATCAATATATACGATTTGAATAAAACTAATTGAAAAATACAAAATAAACAAGTAATCCGTTGTCATAGTCATCTAATATTCTTATATATAAATAAAGAGATATCAAAAAGTTTCATATATGATTATAAAGAAATGAAATAATACAAATCTATCAAAAGAATTGATCATGCTCAACCACCCATCTACCGTCTCCTCTCATTCTTTATCTTTGCTTTCTCTTCTTTCATTTTCACTTCTATAAAACCATCAGAAAGTATGACGGAACGTATCATAACTCGGTAAAATATCATTAAATAAACGAAGAAATGAGTGAATGAGTAAAAGAGAGAGAAAGAAACAAGATTATTTCATGAAGATGCACAATATTATGAAGAGCTTTTACGCTCGACGAGGTTTTCTTTCATTTCGTCGCTTCTTCGCTACCGTTGCTACGGGTTTAGTGACGATACAAAGATACTTACTCACAAATACCTAAATATATACTATATTTATATATATGCACATATATACATGTATCTATCCTAGGTATATACAAATATATATGTTGTTTACGTATATATGCTACTTCTACGATAACAGCACTTACGCGAGGCTTTTATATCGTAACAGATGTTGCATATGTGTAGAAACTGTATAATCCATTAAACGCGTGCGCATATGGATCTATAATTTACGTGCTTAATCGCGTACAAGTCTATATGTATATATATATACCTATCCTGGAAAGAAGAAAACCACACGTAATCATTCCCATACGTTCGGACATACTTTATTCACTAACCGGCCGCCAATCTCGTTTCTGCGAATAATTTCATCCTTTTTTTTCCCCCGAGTCAGTCATGGACGAGCTTTTTGTCCTCGAGCCAAAGAACATTTTACCTCCCTTTCCCCCCTACCTTCTCCCTACTCCCTTTCGACTCTCTTTGACCCTTCGACGGTCTAGCAAGCTAGACCACGCCCAGTTTTAATTTGCAAACTGAATACTTTATAATACCGGACTCTCTTTTCCGTTTTATCTCTCTCTCTCTCTTTCTCACTTACTAACCGCCTCTCCTCTTCCTATTTTCCCTCTTTCATATCTACAAATTCAACATTCGCAAATCTGTCGGTATATCCCTCAAAAAGCTTTTTATTTCCACTAATCAACGAGAGACCCAAGCCAATTTATCCCCTTTTAAACGTTCATTCGTCCTATGACGATGATCTCATTCCGAAGCTAAACATCAATATATTCCCCCCCCCCCCACACTATCATCACCATGTAAAAATATATCTCATTTTATTCTCAATGTTTTAAAATTTTATTCCATTTTTATAATTACCGTAGATTTGATAAAATAACGACCTCTGGTATCATATTGTACCATATATACCGTATATACCGTATATACCGTATACCGTGTACCGTACACCGTCAAAATTTGTCTGACTGTTTTTATTGGGAAAATCTATAAATCATACGTTCATTCGTTCGTTTTATGCGTTACACGAAATAACTACGAATTTTATAAAATAGCAATCGACAATAAACATCACACGCGATCAGTCTTTTTCAGTTATTTTCTTCCTCTCTCTCTCTGTCTCTTTCACCCATCCTTTGTGTTTATTTATCTGTTTTTATATTTTTCTCCTATTTTTTTGTTGATTTTTTACACGCGTAATAATACGTACATAGTAATACAATGTCGGATCCAGGGACAATTATACGACGTCTACCACACGCATCCTATGATCACACTACCCAGGCAATATGGCTTTTGGACTAACTAGGTGTAGCTTTCCCTACAGGCAGCTTTGCTGCGGTCTGTCCTGAACTCGGAGTCTCGTTACAATATTATGCAGAAACCTTCGTGAAACTTCAACATCCCTGTGTCACCTTTATGGAGGTACTACAGGAATACTTAAAAACTCTATTACAGTTAACCCAAAATTACTATTAACCACTGCATGTATTAATAAAGATTTGTATATTTAAAAAAAGAATCCTTAAACCTAAAAAAAAACGTTCATTGATTAAATATTTTAGTAAAAAACCAAATTGAAATATTTATAATAATTTAATCACGTAAGAATTCTTTATTATTATTTATTATTATTATTATTAATTTAAAATGAAATAAAATTGAAAATACATTCGCGTTTAGATGTTCTCGTCGTTAACCAAAATAATGCCGAAGAAAACGGGATGATAGTTGTTGCATAGATGTGTGTAACGAGGCGAGACGGTTAACATGCACACAGAACGTATACAAGTGAATCCGAGGGACAATGATATGCAGTGAAGCGACACTTTCACGGTAGGTAAACTAAAATCGTGCCTCCGATAATATCTCGTCGAGCGTTCGAAATAGCAAGCGAACGGCATAATAGGGAACGGCATTATCGAAGATATTTATCGAAGGGTTATCATTTTTAGATGTCCTTTTTCCTCACAAAAAAAAGAAATATTTTATTTTACGGATAAAAAGAAACCAATTAATACAGAAATAAAAAATACAATTCCAAAAGAATAAAGCAGGCACTGAGAACTGCCGAAATGAACATTTCAGACCACCAGGATGACCCCCAAAAAGATGACAGGACAAAATGAGAATTTATAGTTGGCGCATTTAAAACATTATCACTAATTAGAATATACTTCGAAGTAAAAACTGCACCATTGAACAATTAACAATTTTTATTGGAACATCGAAAATAAAAGATTAATTACTATGAAATCTTGCATCACAAAATACTATCATACCTTTCTGAGCAAAGCAAGTGAATTTGGCGTGACAATCAATGTGTTAAAAGACCAAATCAATATTTATTAGCAGAAATTATAATATTAACTATTAAGAACACGAATAGAATTGATCGTAATTGTAAACCTTTTTACAGTTTCTTTTAAATCATAAAAAAATCACGAAATGTCGTTCAGGGACAATGGTGCAATCTTTCCTTTTTAAAATCTCTCATCTCTCGCGGTTGCCATTACTTTTTTATTGCTCGTTATTATCAACTTTAAACGAGAAATTATTTTTCGAAAGAAATAGAAGAAAAAGAAAAATAAGGAAAAAATGGATAGAAAGATATGAAAAAGAGGGAAGGGGAGAGTAGTGTCAATCGTTAGATTCAATTATCTTCGACTTCTTCAAACTTCTACTAAAAGTACTCTCCTTTTATTTTTTATTTCTCTATCTATCTATCTATCTATCTATCTATCTATCTTTTTTCTTTCTTACTACCCTTATATTACATAGCATAGAATGGAAATATCTGTCAAAGCTGTCAGCCGATAATCGAGGTACTTTGCATTTTCCTTCATTTCGAGGAGCATTGAGCTGGATTGGAAGAGTAGAAAAAGAGAGAGAAGAAAAGAAAAAAAAAGGAGAAAGAAGAAGAGAGAGAGAGAGAGAGAGAAACGCAGGGAAAATGTTTCTGTCGTTACAATGAAAGAGGAAGTGAGAAATCGATAACAATAGGAAAGGGTAGTAAGAGAAGAGTTGAGTGGTAGTTCAGTTATTTAAATCATTGCGACAGTTGATTGGTCAAAGCAATGTAAATGCTTCCCCTCTCTCTTTTTCTCTTTCCTCTCTTCCTTCGAGCTATTATTTTCTTCCTTCTTCAACGTTCACCTTCTATTCCTTCTTAGGTTCTTCTTACCAGCACCTACCACGACAATTTCGCTAATGCGATCCTCACCTGAGGGTCTGACAACGATTTCGAGGGTAGTTTGAAAAAGATGTTAAGAAAGAAAGAAAGAAAAAAAGTGAAAGAAAATAAGAGAAGGAAGATCCTTCGAGGAATCCTTCAAACTCTTTAGCCCTTCTTTCCGTTAAACTACCAGACGTATTGATTTATATCCTCTGGTCCCTTTTCTGAAAAGGGATAAGATGAACAGCAAAACGAGATAACGTTGAGGATTCTGTGTATCTTCTCAATCTGTCACGTGGAAACTTTTCTTTAACCTTACTGGGTCCAATATTCTTTATCTTTATTTTTCTTGCCCATTCCACCAACGATTCTATCGTACTAATCCTTCTTACTTACTATATACGTATATATATGGAAGGAAGGAAGAAAATAAGGAAAAAGTATGTTGCGTCTAAGGAAATTGATAGACGGATTAAGAGTAAATCCACGGAGAAGGGGTAGGAATTAATAGGATACAATTTTTCCTATTCGTAGTAATTTCGTTATCGTCCTCTTAGAAAATAGCTAAGAGGATAAGTTGTTGAGGGATAATTTCAACGAAAGAGGAGAGTGTTAGTATCGTTATGGATTAATCCATCTAATTTAGAAGGATTTTAAATAGAACGATTTCATATAAGAGGAAAATTTGATCGTTTTATCTTTATCATAGTATTTGCGAGAAATAACATAAAGGAAAAAGAGAAAGAGAGAGAGAGAGAGGGAGGAAATAGAAATGAATATGCAAAGAATATTAATGCGTTGAAAACTAATGGACAATAATGAATTACGAAAAAGACATACTTAAAAAAATATATAAAACGAGTAATTTATATTATTAATGTTTTTTTTTATTCGCAGGATAATCGGTAGCGGTTAAACGAACGGGAAAAATAATTCAACGTAATAACTATTTCAAAATGCAATACCATGCTAGAACCATGTGGAAAGATTTTCCAGATATAAAAGTAGTATTTGTTTTTTTTCCTTCTTCTTCTTCTTCTTCTACCATCCTTCCTTTCTTTCTTTTTTCGCGGTCTGTGTAATCATCCCTTTCCTATCTGTTCTAAAAGATCGTATTAAAAAAAAAAAGAGGTGGAATCTATCTCTTTGGGTAACCATGGCTGCTGGCTTGTACGCAACAAAATTAATTGAAAATGCTGCCTTGCGGACGTAATTTAATATAAAAGGCAAAAAATTGTATAAGGATTGAGAAGAATGCTTCGAAAATAATCTGAAAATTGAGCGTGGCCTTAATAAGAGTCAACGAGGGAGAAAAAGGGCGAAAAAGGAAAGAGAAAAAACGAGAGAGGGGAAGAAAAAGAAGGAATACAAAGAGAGAGAGAGTTAGTGAGTGAGAGAAAAAGAGAAGAAAAAAAAAGGGAAAGGTAAAAAAAGAAAAGAAAAAAGGGAAAATGAGAGAGATAAAAGGAATGGATCCCTTTTTTTGTTTTACTTCAAAGGGGAAAAAAGGGACAAAGCGCATAAGAATGGTAAAGACAACTATTGGACACTTTGTCTATGGTTCCTCGGAAAGAAAATCGTTTGGTTTTATTAAGATTTTACATGGATATGGGAGTCGATGTTAAAGATGTTGAAGATGTTGTGGAAAGAAGTAGTGGACAAAAAAGATAAAAGAAAAAGTAAAAGAAAAGGGGGTAAAGGATGGGAAATAGCTTACGTAACGATGAGAGATAAAGAACGTAATCCTAAGCCTCTCTCTCTCTCTCCCTCTCTCTTTCTCTTTTTCTATGGACGGGACGAAATATCAAACTGGCAGCATCTGGGAGATTGCGGCTGATAACTGAATTCCGAAAAGACTACCACCAACCGGCTTGGTCCCGGCTCAAGGAACCTTTTTCTACCCATCTTCTTTTCGTCCTCGTTTATCCTAGATTTCCCGCGAAAACGTTGAAACGCAATCCGTAGAGAAAATAAAAAAAGAAATATCACCCGTAACCGAGCAATCGTTGAAATTCCTTTCTGATTCTCTCTCTCTCTCTTACTCCCGCGAGATTCTCTTTAGCATATTTATCCCATTTTTACTTGGCACTTCCAGAAAGATTTTAATTTCGTTAAATTATCTTTCCCTTTTCTAACGAACTTATCTACCTTTAGTTATCCCGTATAAACGACAATTTATGTCGACCATCTTAATGATTCATAGCCTAACAAGATCCGGATTATCCTATCTCTATTTCTTTCTCTTTCTTTCATACAGATAAATAATTCTAATGTTTCATTTAGATTTTTCTCAACATTGACCTCCTCCCCACTTCCAAACAGAATATTATTTGATCCAATATATCATTTTGTTATATATGTAAACTATAACTCAAGAATTCAATATTAAACTCTACTGTAAATACATATTCCCATATGAATGAATATGGTAGAAAATTAAGTTAGTACAATGACGAAATAATATTATATCGATAGGGTAACTAATAAATCGAACTTGGTTTAACAATGAAAAGTCAAAACAAACCGCATATAAATTAATTATCCTTTAAAGTCCTATGCCAAGGTTTATTATACCATACAAAAGCGATTGCAATATCGAACTAAACTACATCGATCTCTTATAAATGCTAATTAATTAAATTATTCTTGATTTAATTATCTTTAAAATAAAAATCATCAAAAATACCTCAACAGAATTGACGAAATCAAAATTGCACGTAATTGGCTGTTACGGTTTCGGCATCATAAAAAAAACTGTCAAAGAAAAAAAGAAATACCTTGTCTAAAATAATAATAATAATAATAATAAAATCTAAATATCGACACCTTCTAAACGTGTGTTTGTCGTTAAAATGTTTATAGACGTCACTGATGTGTAAGGACCAACAAGAAGAGAATTCTAGCAAAGCCCATTAATTCGTACGTGTTGGTGTCAGCCAAGAACGGATAAGTGCGCCCAACGGAAGATATATATCTCCATTTAGGCGAAGATGGGGACTTACTCGTTAAAACCAGACCTTATACCCGTATGTTGGCTCTCTTAATAAATTCTCTCCTTGTGAGTTACGCGTTCGTGTTCAAGCTCTAGCAAAAGTCCCTATTCCTTCCCCGAGCGTAACAGCAGCAGCAGCAGCATTCAGAACGTTTCCCAGTCTATTCCCAAATTCCCTGGCTCTTTGCCCCCGTTATCTAAAAAGATCCAAAAGAGAATTAGATATTTTATTAAACCACGGATAATAACAGATACCCTTCTTCCTTCTTTTTTCTCAGACCTCGAAAATTATTCGTTTTAATTCATCTTAAGGGGAAAAGATAGAAAAGATTTTTTTTAGAATAGTTAAAAATACAAGTAAACCATAAACCAAGTTTCAAAACTATTGAACGATTTATTTATTCTTGAAAAAAATAAATTAATCAAAATTAAATAAAATTCACGCGTTTGTATGTATCCCTCGTTCTCCCCTGAACCCCTTGTCCAACAAAACATCTGTCAATCGCGCGTGGCATAGTAAACAAGAAAGTCGGTCAAGCTCTGTGCCATTCGGTTATTCAATTATGTGTACTGTGTTCTTTACCACGAGTCAGAATCGTGGTTTTCGCTTATGGCAGAGATGTTTTACCACGAGCCAGACTCGTGGCTATATAAAGAAATATTATGTTTAATAAAAAAAAATAAAAAAATCAACCAATGTATTGTAACAATGTAAAGAGAAAAATATAGACGTAGTTGTACGGTTACTCGTTGTCGCTTATCGACGTTACGTCCACTTACATTAACCAGAACCGCGGAATGCGATATAACGTTGGGTCGTAACGTAATCCAACTTAATCCCAATGGTACCCGGAACATTATACCAGGATCAGTTATACCTATCTGTACTAATCGTACTGAGCTATTATATTAGCAGTAGAATAGTTAGACAGTTCCAAGGGAGAAGCGTGGTGAAGGGGGCAGGGTTGGGAGGAGTGATGGGGTGATGGGGTGATGGGAGGGTTGGGTTGGTGGATTCTAAACTAAATTAAGTATACTTCTCTCTCTCTCTCTCTGCGGATTAATTTAATTAGTAGACATTGTGATGAATCTTTATGGAATATTTTGACGATTATATTCATGACTCTGACAGGATTTAAATAATGAATTCTATATTTGTCGTATTGTGTTTCAACAGTCTCTTAATCGTTCCATCATAACGTTTCTTTGAAGGGCTCTGTGTTGTGTGGGAGTATTAAACGTTATGGCAAATATCACAAGCGCATTTAATATTCCCAGAGAAACTTGTTTCTGTGAGCGTGTTAAAGCCAGATTATAGCTTGATGATTTCAGTTATAATACATACGTTGATATTCGTGATAATTACAAGATTGTATCTACTATAACTGAAATGAAATGTAATGACTAGGATGTTTAGGATTATGATGATGATGATGATGACCGACTATAGGGAAATTCCAGTTTCATACTTTTACACCTGATAAGAGTAAAGATAAAATGAAAATATTGTTCACCATTTTTTTACGTTGACAGACAATGACATATAAATTATATTGAACAAGTATATACAATTAACAATTACATCCAATGATCTACATTATATTATATCGTTGAAAGCATTGAAGTATTAACCTTACCCTATAGTGAACATAGTAACTGCTAAGATTTAATAGAGCAACTTTGTGTAACGTCAATCAGTAACGTAGATAATACGAGAGAGTAGTTTCCATCCAGCTTTGTTCGAAGATTGAAGAAACTCTCGCGAATGGCAGAGAATAGATACGTTAATTGTTAAACTGTTCCGACCTAATGGCAATTAACTAGTATGAAAATCAAAACCTACAAAGACAATTCATTCATGGATCAAAGAAACCAAGCTACGATAACTTTTTGTTAACTAAATTTTAATTAACAAAATATAATATAAACGTTTATATATAAATAAACTCGTAAATGTAAGAAAATATAATAAAAATATTAATATTAAAAATAATAATAATAATAATAATAATAATAATAATAATAATAATGATGACACTAAATGTTCCAGTTTTACAAAGATAACAAAAATATTACTTTTAACGTGACTGAAATTATCGTTTTAATTCGTTTATTATAGATAAAGCATAAAGTTATACGCGAATCCTTGAAGAACATAGTTGCAAGGAAATAGTTGTTAGAAACTCAAATTAACTAAATGAATAGAACATCATAGTTGTCAAGGAGTATCGTTATAATCAACATCTAAAGTGAATCCAATACATTCAACTCTTAGATAGTTTCACTAAATATCTATTTGATTTACTCAAGAACACTTACTATCTTCAATTCAGGAATAATACAACGATCTGAATTCGGACTTCGGTACAACAAAATCGTAATACAATAGAAACGAAACGCGTTAGTTAGAAATTTCATTAAATTAAGATAAATCGGTTGAATAATGTTTCTAACAGAAAACTACTGATTGTTCGAAGCAGGTAAAACCTTGAGACTCGGGTGTTATCCATTAGGATTCCTATGTCGTATTTCGTGTACCTTTTATTTCCTTTTCTATCTTCCTTTCTCTCTTTACTTCTCATTGTCCTACTGTGTCTATTGCCCCCTTGAAAGCATCAGAAGTGCTATTTCTGCAGAGGTTTCGTTCTAGTGGCTGCTCCAGGGTCAAGTATCCATCGCAAATTCTTCTTCCTTCTTCCTTCTTCCTTTCTTTTCACCTAAGAACGAGTAAACGAACGAATGGATGGACGAGTGAACACGCTTAATGTGCTGTTACCAAATACGACTTACGAACTAGATGTTGTTTATCGTCTAATAATCTATCTTGTTCGTGTAATTTTTATATCAACAAAATTGAAAAAAAAACAAAATATATATTGGAATGTAATATAAAATGTAGATTTAGTAGAATTTTACGATCTGTATACATATTTTCTTTATCTTATATTCCATATTTTGATATTTCTACATACTCATATATTTCTCTTTACCATCTGACAAAAATAAAATAAAATAAAACAGCGATAGATGTAGCTACGATTCGAAATAGACATTCTTTCATTTTCTTATATTCTCTACTTTAAAATATATATATATTCGATGTGGGCACGTTTTTGAAATAGAATTCGAGAAAAATCACGGACAGAAAGGTAAGATTCGTTGTGATAGGCGGAACGACATCCAACTTTCGATATTCTCCTTTCAGATATTTTCTATCCTTGTTAGATTTATCTTATAGTTTAAACTGACCTTTTTTCCACTAAAAGAGTAAGAAATAAGAGACAAATATCGAATTGTTCCACGACTTATCTTCTCTTCTCTTCTCTTCCTTTATTTTTTTTGTCTTCCTTGTAGGAAAACTTCTTCTCCTTTTCTTCTTTTATCTCAAAGTCGTTCCCTGTGAACGAAAAGAAACCAGTTCGTTTCTTCCCTTTGGTTGACCGTCGCGTGAAATAGAACATCCGATGGTATAAACGTAGACGTTGAATTTATTCCTTCTTTTATCCCTAAGAGAGTAACCATACATGTATCTCATTTCATTTCCCTTTTACCTTATTTTATTCCACCAAGATATACCAGAAGATTTAGAATTTTTCTTTTATTTTGTTGAATCAATACTAGCCAAACCATGAGACAAAATAAAAAAGAATATACGAAAAGCATATTTTTCTAATACGTTTGAACAAAATGGAATTGTAATAATAAAGTGATATCAATGAAGGGAAGGGAGTAAATTTTTAAATTAATGTTTTATCAAAAATAGCATAAAGAGAAAGAGAGAGAAAGAGAGAGGGAGGAATGAAGGAACAAGGGGAAAGGTCGTTCGAGAAGAAACTCGATCGTAAACTTGGAAACAGCTCTCGATCAAGGGCTACCTTTTAGGTTGTAAAAACACGTAAGGGGGACACTGTAAAAGTTTACAACCCCTTTAGCAACGGTGATCTATTTTTTTACTAGAAATACGAAATATCGATAAAAGAAAATAATAAATAAATAAATATATATATATATATATATATATATATATGTAGCAAGGAAATGATGATAATGGAGATTAGATCAAATTCCTAGAAGTAGATGATAAAAAAAAACCAATTTGTTAATCAATTTTTTTATTTATTTATCAATTTATGAAATGAACGGTTCGTATATTTACGAAATATCGATAAATCGTATTGTTACTCTCTTCTATTCCAATATACAGTTGTAAGATAAAAAAAATAATATGACAGGAATAAGATAAGAGATAAGACGAGTTAAGTCGATCTCTTCAAAAAGGATTATTCGAAGAATTAAACAAGAGGAAGGAGGATGATGGGCAGGAAAAAGGAGAGGGGGTACAGGGTAGAGGGTAGAGGGTTTTTCCGAAAGAGAACTTCTTCTTCTCCTCGTGAAGAAGTTTAATTCGAGCTTGAAGAAGTTTATAGGAACCAAGAGAGAACTCGGTTCGCTATCTCGACGCCGATTATTTTTCCAAGGGGGTGGGTTGGGAGGACGAAGAGGAGAGAGAGAGAGTTGAAGGTGGGTAGTTTTAAACGCGGCGGCGGCATTTCTCGTCGCACACGACGCTTGCTTGGCTTAACCTCGAACAACTGGGCGAACTAGCAAGTTCATAAGGGGGGACGAGGAAGAGGAAGGTGGGGGAGGAGGTGAGGTTCCTCTGTACTGAAATCTTCTTGAGAATCTAGATGAGAGTTTGGTTTTCTTGTGGATGTTAAAAGCTCTCTTTTTCTTTGGTTTCTTTCTTTCTTTCTTTCATTCATTTTCCTTTCCCCGAATCCCCCACCCATTACCACTTTCCTATCCTTCGAAGTTCCCACTTTTCTCCTTCAAAACTTATCCATGCGTCTCTTTATCAGGAACACGAACTATTTTATTATATATATTATTTTGAAAAAAGATTATTTCAATCAAAAATCTATATCTCAAATTATTTATAAATCATTTAATAAATGCACTAATTAAACATATTAGTGCATAAAAATAAAAAAAATAAAAGGAAAATCGGGTTATTGGAGAGAAAGTAATTTTAATCTCGATCGTAATCGTTGAATAAAAAATAAAATAAAATAAAATAAAATTTGTGAATTAAACGGATAGAGTTCATCCTACTCCTCCTCTGCTCCTTCCAAGCCTTTAGGTTTCGCGTTTCAAAGTTTTCCTGATCCGATCATCGAATCGTACGATTTAATTACACTAGCAGCGTGACGAACGCAATATCCCAGATGCGGAAGAGGACCATTTTACTTCATTTAAAATTACTATCGAAGTTCGTGAGACTCTCGTCCCCAAAGCGTCCTGTCGCCTTGTTTCACGATAGAACTGTCAAACAAGGGCTTGAAAGAGAAAGAGAGAGAAAGGGTCTTTTTCGTTCCTTCATTTCTCTTTTCCTTCTCCCCTTTCTCTCTCTTTCCTCTTCTCTTTCCTCTTCTCTTCTTCTTTCTTCCTATCTTCTACTTTACTCTTTCTCCTCATTCTATCTCTTCTTCCTCTTTTTTTTTATTTTCTTCTTTTTATTAACTTTTCTTCTTCTTCTTCTCACGTGAATAGCAAAATAAGTTTTTCCTCGAGATCCAACGAGTTAAAAGTTTTCTAACGGATATCGCAAGAAAGGCCGATATAATAAAGTTCGTTAAAGTCTAGATATAAGGTAGAAAAGGACGAGTTTGATCCTACTTTCGATATCGACATTTTGATCGTTTCAAATCTTGTATCTTCTTAGATATACAGGTTGGTCCACGCATTGTGTGCACCGATACAACTTCCAAAATATGCATTGCAATGTTACATGGATTGAAAAGGATACACGAACCGAGCACGTAAAATACTTCTAACATTTATGCCTCTCACGAATAAACAAAAAATGCTACATAGTTGAAACTGTGAATATATGTTCAGGATGAATGTACCAACATAATAAAAAAAAAGAAAATGAAAATCGATTGTAGATTTCTCGCGAAATTCTAATAATCATCTTACGTTTTGATCACACTTCGTAAATCGTGAGTATATCGTTACTGGTGTATACAATTTTAACTTTATTTTTTACGTTTTTACATTTCTACATATCTTTTTTTAATTATCCTCGACGTCTACCGCGTCAATATCAATAATTATTAATTTAATTCGCAGATTATACAGCCGTAGGGTCGAATTAGGAATATCTTCGCAGAGTATGACTGTGATTTGTTCAATTGGATAAAATTGATTGACGTAACTCTGACATAAATTAAATCTGTGTCAAATTTATTAATTAAAGTCCTAACTACAGTCTATTGACTCGAACATTTTAGATAAAAGTGGTCGGAGAAATTTTTCCAATTTTATTATTAAAATTAAAATGGTATTAATTTGTCTGAACGTATTTTGATTCTTACTTTACAATTAAATAAAATCTTAATAAGATTGATCCCCCATAGATTAAATTTGACAAACAGTTCTAAAAAGTAATTTTCTAATGTCGCTGATAAACCAAAGATATGTAGAACAAACTAACAATAAGTTTACGAGTCTATTATTATTATTATTATTATTATTAGAAAAGATAAAGTAAAAGATAAAGGACAAGTTCATTTTAATTTCTGCTAGCTATGAAAACTAGTTCTTCATAGTGCTTTCCTCGACGGATGCTTTTAATAAACGTAACAGTGTGTAAAGCTTTAAGATAAGGCATACTTCAAACTGCACGTGGGGAAGAGAGGCTCTTTTCCTCAACGTTTCAACTTCCTGTTCTTACCAGCACCGGGGAAAGTTCATCTCAGAAAGCACACCTAATGATCTCCGAAGTAATACTATTACGTGGGTACGATTTCTACCTGGCTAATCGTGTCTCTCTCTACCAAAGTAATCTAACACTGAAATTTACCTAAAGAGAATATCTCTTTTTCCTCTTACCTATTCCTATTCCTCTCTCACTCTCTCTCTCTCTCTCTTCATTTTTTATTAAAATTATGTAGAAATTGTATAGAAAAAAAAAGAAAGAATGAAAATACTATGATACCTTTCAAACGCGATAAAAAGTTAACAAATGATTGATTATTCACGTATTGCGAATAAAAGAGATACAAAAGAATAATATTCGAGGAAAAGAGGAAATAAATAATAATTATTTTTAAGCATTGTACTCTTTCTAGATTATGAAATATTCCCAAATATGATTTATTCGTATTAATTAATCGAATAAAACAAACGTTAACGATACGATCGAACATTGTATTTCGCGTCAGTTTTTCAAGAGCTTTTCCTTTTAATATCACCACACAGCGTTATATCATGGGAAACAAATCAAATTTAATTATAAATTTTTCTTCCTATATTTAATATTTTGCCTTTATTTCTTTTTTTTTTTTTTAGTCTACCAGCTGTAATTAATAAGCACGAAACGGTAAATAATACAATTCCCGTGTCCGATAATATTATACACGCCTGATATCAAAAAACACGTATTTTACAATGATTAATACAAAAAAGCATATAATTATATTATTTTAAAATTTGTAAAAAAAAATTGGAAAATAGAGAGAGAGAGAGAGAGTAAAACGGGAAGATAGAAATTGTGATTATTCGTTTAACTATGTTAACATCCATACACTGATCTTTAATTACATATTATACGTTTTCCGTTTATTTGCTTGTTTGTTTATTCCTTTCCTTTTTTACGCACCGTTATTAAAAATTTTTGTAAAACGTGCACGCATTTCTCTATTTCTCTACTGATTAATTGAAATACGACAAAACATGGGATACGTATGAAAGATATTACAAATATTAATGTCGAAAACAAGGTTTACGACTTGATCTGATTCATTTGCTACGTTTTTAATATTTTCGCATAAATTCTACCGACTTTTGATCGATTGAACGACAAATATTTGATCTCTTTAAAGGAACCGACAAAATAATTAACAATTAAATAAATATTATTGAAAGATTAAATGAATATAATAACGTTGGTTTACGTTTGAAAAATTATAAATCAATTATATCCAATTATAATATTGAGATTTAATTAAAAACGATGTACGGATGTGTAACATAAACCCTCATCTGATATCACACACACACACTCACACACGCAATTAGAATTTTCAATTTAATAATAACAATTATATACGTTGAAAATAATAATCAAACATAATTATTATTATATGTATCAACTTTCATAAAATAATACAAAGTTTTACATTCTATTTTATAATAAACGACAAAGAATAACCTTGATAAAGAATTCAATAAATTCAAAAGGAAAAACAAATAAATAATTATACTGTAACAGCAATTAATAATTTAAATAAGAAAGTTTTGAAAAAGCAAATATGTAACTCCTATAAATTTAATCGAGTAGTATACCATCCTCTCTCTAAAGAATTTTATCAAGAATAATAGATTCACTCGCGTGATCGTGCTGACAATGAATTGAAAATATAAAAGCAATAAAGTCTAACGGAAGTACGGTTAGAGTAAGGATAGATTTTATAGGTGAATCAATCGAGACGACGGATTATAGCTTTTCTACGAAAAAGAGAACATATTTTATACGATCTACGTTGCTAAAGCTTTTCTCAAAGTGGTTATCGAGAGAGTAAGAGAGAGTAAGAAAGAGAAAGAGTAACACCATCCAACAAAAATGCTATACCCGACCAATGAAACGTTATTTAAAGTATATTATTTTCTAGAATATAAAACTACCCGTACTTGAATCTATGAGTATAAATAATTAATATTTTACAATTAATGAGTATATTCTAAGTTTGTTTGACGTTAATGAAAAATAATATAGCATGTTGACCATGTGATATAAAAATCTTCTTCTTCTTATTCGTCATATAAAGTGACAGTAAAATATATGAACAGTAAAAAAAGTAACTTTATCTTCTAAACAATAAATACGTTCAACCCGGATTCTGTACGATCAATAGTTTCATCAAAAATCAAAAATTAATTAAACAAATTTCTTTTATTTTATCAATAGCACGGCCAATTTTTTCATTTGTTAATTAAGCTCTTCAAAAAACGAAAAATTTGAAAGATATAGTTAGCTTACATTTAATTGTACTTTGTCCTTATATCCAATACTGCACAATCCATATCCATGAGAGATACACACACTCACACAACTTAACTCGACGCGAAATAAATGACATTTATCTAATATCGATGTTGATACTCCCGACGCTCGAAGAAGACTAACGATTATTATGAAAAATAGTTACGAATACAGTCGACAAGTACCGAACATACACGAAGGTCAAATACAAATCTAACGACGAAATGACAAAGGTTGTCGACACCGGCCGAGGATTGACGAAGATAAACGAACGTAAACAAAACATTGAACGCTCGACTAAGCCGGTAGTTAAGGAATGTTTTTCTTTGTGTATTTCATATTTAACGAATTTCCTAGAATTCACCGAGAGTTATAAACAGTACCGACGTTTAGCTCGTTTGACTTGAACGCCTATCTTTCTCTCAATACATTCAGTACGTATAGAATTATTACTATAGTTTTAGAATAATTACAGCTGACCTACTTTTGTATCGTTGACCTATTCTTATTACCAGTGACCTATTTTTGAACAGATGTTTCTTATTTCTAATAATTGGTTTTTTTTTTATTTCTTAATATTTAGATAATTACTAAGTATATGTATGTTTATGTGGATTATATTCGATTAAAAATTATTATAAAATAATTATTAACTTTTTTAAATTTTTTCTTGTCAGGTTGGAGTAATATCTATTTTAAGCTTAAAATCAGGCTAGATTGACTGGACTAATAGTACTTTTGAAATATGTAAAAAAAAAAAGAAAAATAAAATCGATTTTTTGAAATTAAGTTTATCAGAATACAACCATAAAACGTAGATTGTAAATGCACCTCTTATAATTTCGTCGGTTCAAGAGAGCAGGCAGATAACGGCGTCGGCAGCATCTATGGTACATTAATCGCAGTAAATAGGATCGCGGGGTACATTAATATCTTCTCTATGCGCATACAGTTCTGCATTAGTAACACGCAGTTACATACGATAACTGCTGCTAGCTTGCTATGCCGATTACACGTGGTATAAGCATCCCGCCACTCGCCAATGTGCTGGCTTGCATCTAGCGCATTTACTATAGGTCCCACGATGATTATTATTATCATCTACGGGTATTATTATTATTACTGCTATTGCCTTTTATTCCAATTTTCATCCTTAATTTACCAATGGTTATTAAATTCTTCAACGATTATCGAAATCTTTAAAATGAACGTTTATATTAAGGAGGAAGAAAGGAAAGAAGCTTTCTGGTTTTATTATTTAAAAATAGTTGAATATTTATGATTTTATTAAGAAGATAAAACTAAATTTGTGCTAAGTAACCTCTAAGAGTTGTTTTGTTATTTTCAATTTAATCGAATGATACTTAACGAATCGATACGCGCATGTCAAAAACAATAACTCTCTTTTGAATCTTCGAAGGTTAAAAACAGTTTGCGTCTAACCTTCACATTGTAAAGACTTATTATTACATCGAGATAAATTATACAGCCGGTAAGCAAATTATTTTTGTTAAAGTACATATTCTTTTAAAACGATTTTAATATTTTAAATAATAATCACATAATTTTTTTTATTTTATGCTATTATTGTCACTACTCGAAACTTTAATCATTTTTAGGTCTTCCCAATCGAATATCGTACTGTATTAATTTATTTTTAACTTAGATTTGTTGTATTATTAAATATTTATTATTTTTATTTATTATTTATTATTTGTTATATTATTAAATATTACTGGCCTGTGTGTTGTGTGTCCAAGATTTGTTTAATTGATCAAATTATTAACTGAAACCCTAATACAGTCTCTGACCCGGACCAGATTAAGTGAAACCTTTCATTTATTCAAAATTTTCTCAATACCAATAATTAAAGAAAAAACTCTACCTTTTTTTTATTCATCACCTTTCATTTTATTCATCATCATCATCATCATCTTTACCATCATCATCTTTACTTCTCACGTCTTTACGAGATTTATCTTACAATTTACGAAAAAGAAATCACACTTACCCCAGAAGATTAAATACGAATTATTCGTACTTTCAAAAGAAAACGTAGAAGAAGATAGTCTTTCAAAAGCTTGACTTTCTTATAAAAAAAAAAAGAAAGGTTTATTAAAATTCGCGAATTTTTCACGTACGAGGAGTTACTACGAAGGAATAAAACTTCAAACTCGGTTCTGCTAAAACACTTTCTTCGTTTTCAGTAGTGGTAACCCTCCTCCATTCCACCGTTCGGAATCTTTACGGCACGCTCGTTTAAACAGCTAAAGGAATAAAAAAAGAAAAAGTAAAGGACCAAAAGGACGAAGAGCTCTTACTTCTTTTTCTTTTTAACTTTTCTATCTCTCTCTTTCTCTTTTTAACATTTGTAAGAATTTCTTTTTTTTCGTCAAACTGGTGCAAGCAAGCAAGCAACCAGCCAACCAACTTTCCCGCAACCGTAATTTCAAACGGATTATCTTACACATCCGTCTGCTACAACTATGGTCGATCCCAACTGCTCTAGATTTTCAGTACATTAAGTTCTTAAGCAAAAGAAATTGCGGCCGAGAATTCTGGATAAGAGAAACAAGGTCACTCACGGTGAGAGTTGCGAATAAAACAAAGAATACGAAAAAGTGGCAAAAGATGAAATTGCTCAGATTCGGGTAAAGTCTCTCTCCTCTCTCTCTCTCTTTTCTCCTTTTAGCTGAACGAGGAAAAAGTGTCGTAACGTCGACATTTTCTTTCTTTTTCTCTCTTTCCTTCTTTCTTTCTTTCTCTTCTCTTCTCGTTCTTTTCTTCTATTTCACGTGCGTCACCCTTTAAAACTGCGTACAAAAGTACGCGAGTTGAAGGTGCCAGGAAGGTAACGCCCGTCCTCAAATTCAAAGCCCTGTTTCTTTCTTTATTCCTCGACACACCTACTACGTTTTCCTTTCAGGTAATAGAATCATTCGAAGACTTTTCCTCACTCTCTCACTCTCTCTTTTACACACTCTCTCTCTCTCTCATACGCTTTTTCGTTCTCTTTACTCTTATACGTTTTCTCTTTAAAGTGACATTCTTGTCTCTCACGAGTCGAGTTCAAGACCTAATTGCTTTAGAATTTACATAGAGAATGGTAGGGAAGCTACTCGATTTGCTCTTGCATTTCTAGCAAAGAAGGGAAGGGTGTTAGAGGTACTAGTTCAACGCGATAAAACTCAAAGGAAACATTAAAAGGTAATATACTTCGACACGCGACCGCATTACTCTTCTGTGTAAATGACTTTTAACTAAAGGATTAGAATTCAAAAAATATTCAATAATAACGTTGTTTAATGAAATTATTCTTATTTTTCTGCTCGTTTAATTTTTAAATATCGTAATAGAAAAAGTAAAGAGATAAAGTGACCAAGTAAACCACAAAATCTGTTTCCACGTGCTTACAACGAATAATTGCAAAAATTTGATTAACGTAACGTGCCAAAAGGAAATAAAAGAATAAAAAAATACAAAATGATTATTATACGCACATACGTAGAGTCTACTATCTTTTCATTTTTCCAATTTTTTTCCTCTAAAGTTACTCGAAGAGATCCTAGGAAATGGAGCCAGAAGAATCCGATTTTCTGTTGTTAAAGTCAGTCAAGCAGAAAATGACGTGAAACTATTTCCGCGGTCACAGCCAGTTGTTCGAGAATAATCCTTCTCTCTCTCTCTCTCTCTCTCTCTTAATAAATATATATATATAAGAAAGAAAAATACCTGTAGTAAGTCTTGACTTTTCAAAATGTTTCGTATAAAAAAGAACAAATAAAAATTATTTAAAAAAGTGAACGGTGTAAAAACTTCTTACGTTCATTTATTATCTAATGCATTACATTTAATCTATAATTATCTAATAATAATGTAATCTACATATAATTATCTAATACGCAATCGACAAAAAAAATTCCTACTAAAAAAATGTACATCGAATAATGACGAAAACGTTTGATCCTTTAAACTAAAATATAAATTAAAGTTTAAAATAAATTACGACACTTTATCTTTTAAACTACTTGACAATTTAACTGCAATTACGATTCCATTAAAACCCTGTTATTAAAGAATTCCCATCACTCTCGAAAATTTTTTTCAGATTTTACGTAGAAAATCTTTTTAAGTTCGTAGAAATTTTGTAAGATTAGATAACCGTATGCACATAAGATCTTCAAGAATAAGAAGAAATAAGATGATTTTCGTCTATGTAAAAGAAAATATTCTCCTTCAACGTATACATATATGTAAAGTTTCATAGTTTAACCTTGGTCACGTAATGGAAACACGATAAACTCGAGAATAGAGTTTGATAGAAATAGAATATTATATACGGGGTATTTGAATTTTCCTTTACAAGATTGCTTATATATATATACAACAGTTTATTAAATCGGTAATAATATTTACCCACGATAGGAAGTTAGATAATGTTTCATCGATATAATAACAATATCGATCGATACATAACAGTATCATATATAGTTAGTATAAACATAAACATCCCTTACGGTTTGTAGATTTACATAAACTAAGAAACGATATAAATTGTTATCGAATAAGTGAGGTGAGGTGGGTGAAGTGTTTAAAATATTTTCAGGGGTGATACTAAATGGAAAATACAAATGATCTGGATACAAATTGACGATGAAGTTTGATCGTTAAATAAATCATGGGTATCGTGAAGTAATGGTAATTTGGTAAAGCTAACATTAACTTACTATAATATCGGATATTTTCTTAATGGCAAAACTTTGATCAGAGAGTGAATCCCTTACATCCTTCTGAACTTTCTCTCTCTCTCTCTCTCGCTTTTGATAAATCGGTACACGAGTACCAGTTTCGATAGTCTCTCCTTGGTATGGCCCCTAAGGGGGTGTAAGACCATGAATGGGGATGAAAAGAGGTTGCCGGAGATGAGAGAAAGGTTCTTAAAGCTGCTCACGAAAAGCTTTTTAGAGAAAGCACCCTGAAATATTTCTTCGATGTGTCCGTGTTACAGTCATTGCACGAGCGACTACATAGCCGTTTATTCGGGCCCAACTACCTCCAGTCCGCTCCTGAAAATGCTCTGCGGCAAAGAGAAATCATCCTTGATGTATAACGGCCAGGAGGTTCTCGTCGAATTTAGGTTTGAAAAATATTACTTTACATTAATAATCTTCCCCATCTCGTTCTTTTCCTCCTTCCAGTAATCTTAAAAGTTTTAATCTTTATTATTATTCTTTTCGAGACATACAAATGGATAATATTTATGTGTGTGTGTGTGTGTATTACATTACAGAGCTGGTCCAGAGGTGTCACCATTCGATTACAATGGTTTCGTAGCAACGGTAAACTTCATCGAAATCACGACAGAAATACCAACCACGATTATAACAGAATCTAGCAATAAAACTTGTAAGTGTGTTCCCACTTTTACCTCGGTATGCAATTTTTCCTCATATTTCCAATATCGGAATTTATTTCCTACAGCTTAGGTATTGCAATAAACCCCCTCTCCTTCTTCCCCCCTCTTTACGGAACGAAACGTACGGATATGTATATAAGGATATAAATAAATCTAACTTTTGTATATATACTTAACTCTTTTTTTTTTACAAGGTAGATACGTTCCTTAGAAAACCATGCAACCGTGCAAAAAACCCGTGTAAAAACAGAATTAGGTGTATATATATAATAAAGAAAGGTGTATACCTAATCGTACGTTGTTCTACTTGTTTCGAACAGCGGATATCGTGAAACAATCTACAATTTACACCGCACACAACCCACGTTACAATAACCGTGACACCGACGAACATCGTAAGGATCAAGGATCATCGTCTACGGGATATAGTTGTGATCTTGAAGTTAACGGGGACAAAGTTCGTTCAGGTCATCACGACACAAGAGGCAAACACAAGTCAACGACCTGTCGTTTAATTCTTCGTGGTGGGATTTACCATACTGGACATGTATCTTTAACAAGTTACAATCTCAGGTAAATCCTTTTTATTATACTCGTCTATTTTATTATTTTTATCTCTCTTCATACTTTTTTAAAAGAACTATTTTATATTTTTTTTTAAGAAATATTAGAAATTGTAATATTTTTCTATTTCGCAATTTACTTCTTTTTTTATAAGTTTTTTTTTTTACAAATTTTTGTTAAAAACTATTTCTCGTTTATCTATGAATACCTCTCTGACGATAGAATCCGAAAAAATATTTTTCCATATTTTTTTTGGTAACGAAAAACGAAATATCGAAAAAATAAAGAAATTCCACTCAACGAATTCTATTTCGTTGGTTTTCAAATTGATGGTGGATGAAATTTTCTACGATCCAAAGACGAGTACTCTCTCCAATAAATCGACACACACACACACACACACACACACACACACACTATTATACTTGCCTACATTTTAATAGCTTTACCAGACTCTATTCTACCAACGATTATATTCATTTGCTCGTGAGAAACTACCATCCTCCTCCTCCTCAAACTGTATACATAATTTGAGTAGATATATTTCATTGTTATTACTATTCTCACTACTTACCGCCTGTTGTCGTTGTTACAGAATCTATTATCTCAAGACTATTCAGCTGACTTGTGGGACACGCATTTAAAATCAAATTCTTAGTGATACCACCATGCTCGTATTATTTTCACCATTGTACCGATTCCACGAGTTGTTTTTTACAAAAAATCCGACAATAATAATCCTTTGCTTTTTAACCACGAATAAAATAAAACATGATCCTTCACTTTACTCGGTCCTATTCGGAAAAATACATTTTTATACAACTTCGTTTTTTATAACACATCATCGAGACATTTGTGCGAATAGAAACGTTCTTCTCTAAAAACAAAAATTATATTTTTATATCTTTTCCACGCTTCTTTTTCTTTATCTGCTACGAAGTTGTTTCAATATAAACTCTCAAAATATATATATTGCCATTTTAGTCGACTATGATTTTTATTCTTTTCCTATATATATATATAAATATAATATCATAGGATCGTCGATAATATTCATACGGAAATACGAATATCGAGGCAAAATATACATATAATGTAACGTAAACCTCTCCGTCCCTTCCCTTTCCCCCCGTCAATACGAAAACCCTTCTCGAGTATATTAATAAAATCTCCGCAATATAGTATGATATGATTCGTATTCAATTTATTTTTAGAAAAATATTCTTTTATAGAGAAATACTTTATCACGCGTAGAAACCGTATTTTTCTCATTTAATCGAGATTCTATCATCTTTTAATTCATTTCTCACGTATCTGCAATATTTCTCAATTATCTCAGTAAACGACATATATGTGTATGTGTGTGTGTGTGTGATAGAAATAACATTACCCAAGTATTATCTTTTTAATCTTAAATATTATTCTTAAATATATAATATAATTTCTCTTCCCCTTGCAAGGAGACCAACTATATTTTGCACCCCCCCGAAAAGATGAGGGGATTATATTCTGAATTAAAAGAATATTTAAAATAAAATATATTATTATTAAAATTAAATATATTATTATTATTAAATATATTATTATTAGTTGTTGGAATGAATTCATAGCGTTTTACGAGGATTACAATAAATTGTTATTTGTATCTCAAAAACGCTACGAATTAATTTCAACACCTAATATGTATTATACAACAGTCTCGTGTTAAGTTTAATTTCCAAGGTATCTGCATACACATACATTTATATATACGTATGTATGTATATAAGTAGGTACTTATATATACACTCGAAAATATAATAACCTCCTGTTTAATTAATCAACTGAGAAATGTCGAGGAACCGGTATAGAAATCTTTCGCACCGTTTATACAATAGACTCAATTAGCTTCATTTCTCGAAACACGACGATGTGAATTTCATTATATTATAAGGAAATAGTATTGTATCATGGAATCGGGGTGTCGTTAATGTGTATGAGTACGTGGTACATAAAACCTTTATATACATATACTTGAAATTTTCAATTATCGTTTACAATAAGTACAACATGGTAAAACGGAGTAGGTACTTAACGTTCCCATCTTCTGAGATACATTTGCGTTTAAAATGAAAGAAAAAGAGAGAGAGAGAGAGACGAAATGATAGATAAAGCAAAAGAGAAAAGATAAAGAGATTGTTTATAAATTATAAAAGAACGAGATTTAAAAATACTAACTTTTCCTTACCACGAGCATACCTGCCATCGATTTAAAGAAACGAATAAACAAAAATTCAAGCAAAAGTATAAATTTAAAATGAAATATTATAAATCCCCATGAGGTTAAAAAGAAATCGAGAAAGTACGAGCTCAGAGAATAGGGAATTATTTTGGATATATTTTACATATATATCTCTATCTATCTCTTGTTTCAACCATTTTACAATAATCCTAAACTTCGGACTATTTCTGTTTCAATCAGAAAATCGAAATACCGAAAAAAGATAACATTGAAAGAGAAGATTCTAAATTTCTCGAATATCATTTTTCGATTTTTCCAGCTCGCAATCCTGTCAATCGATGATCGAGATATTCGATGGTTTACCGGAAGGAGGTATGGCAAACACCGTGAAATCCCTGGTACGAATTTGCAGTCCGGCACAGAGGTTACCACGAGGAGAATATCCACGGGGAGACGAGTAAGTAAATTCTGGAAGAAAAAAAAAGTATAAAGAAAATATTTACCTACCTACTTAGTTACTTAGTTACTTACTTAGTTGCTTACTTACTTACTGACTTACTCATCGGTCATCGATCTTATCTACAGAAAAAACGATCTTTTTATTTCCTTCCTTTCTTCCTTTCCTTCTTTTCCTTCAACCATGAACAGAAAAAAGTCAATGACGAAAAGGCAACTTTTTTTCTTTTCTTTTTTGTTCGGGGAAAAAAAAGGGGTAGGGTACAGATACACGATCGCGATGGAAATGGGGGAGGGGTTTTTTTTTCTTTCTTTCTTTTTAGTACTCATCTCATAGTCTCGTACTTTTTTCCATTCATCTCGTTCAAACGAATGCATTCCTTTCGCTTGAAATGGAGACAAGATCGACGGAGAGTGCGTCGGAGTTTCTTCTTTTCTCTCTCTCTCTCTCTCTCTGTTATTTTCTTTTTCTTCTTCTACTTCTTCTTCTGTACTTGCATATACTTTTATAGGTAAGAGGTGTAGGTGTAGGTGCATGTATAGAAAAAAAAAAAATTGTAAAACAGTCGACAACACATACACAGAAGAGACATACACACGTATAAATAAAGGTACAGGTACAGGTACAAGTACAGGTAACTATATCCGTCATTCGTATTCCTACTTCTACTAAAGAATGAGTATGCCACACGCGGAACCTTCTTCTTCGTGCTCATCTTGCCGGAAGTCAAAGCATGAAAGATGACTGGAGAAAGAGAGAGGACTCGTTGTATTTCTGGGTACTTGTATTTAGTTGGAGAATATATTCAAATGGCGAGAGAATATATAGTATATATATATGAAAAGAAAATATTGATTTAGCACCCAAACATCGAGCTTCTTTTTGAATCCAGCTTTGTACAAATGGTTTAAAACTGTTTGATGGTCGATATTTAACTCCTGGGTGATGCTACGATTAGTAACATGCCGGTCAACTTCGATTATTTCTGTGATTTTAATCGACATTTTCGACGACGGGTCTATCTGTGCGAGGTGCATCTTTAACATCAAAAATACCTCAACGGAACCTCCTATCCACTTCCCTCCCTTCTTCTATCGGGATTTACTTCCTGATATCCAATGGAAATCATGAAAACTCGTACGTAACTTTGATTTATATACGCGAAAATAAATGGCATGTGTTAATAAAAAATAACTTCAGCATGGAAATTTTCGGTGCGAGTTAAATGTACGACAAATCATACCAACGCGAGAAGAAATCTGCGATATCGGTTATATTATAGCGAAATAAACCGAACGATATGGATCCCGCGAACTGTGTATACCAAATTGGAAGGAATAATTCAAGCATTCGACTATTAACAGAGAGAAATAATTTAAACCTGTTCTTCTCTCCCTCTCTCTCTCTCTCTTTTTCTTTCTCTAACTTATATTTTCATTTCAAACAAAATGCATGGAACTCTGAAAAGGTGTGTATCGATACCTGTCGTAAAAATTATTTGTATCCTGTATTATCCCGGTACACACACTCTCTCAACCTACTCTATATATATGTATACCTAACTACAAATTTTATTATTCCACCAATTAAATGACAACTTTAACGGTACGATCGTATCGTTTGTAATTAACGAGCATAAAATCTCCGACAATAATAATCCGATCGTCGTTGACCGTATTAATAATTAGTCTCGTAATTGGCCGATTAATCTACTCTTTTCTTATCATTATGTTTTTATTTTTCTCTTCACACTCTCTCTTTCAATCTCTTATTTTCTCTTTTTTTCTGAATATACAATTCAGTAATTATCGATTAATTTTAACGAGATAATTTTTGTTATAAAAATATTAACGTTACTTGATTATTTGTTTAAATTACGAAAGAATAATTTTGTTGTTAAAAATTTGTAAACATCGAAATAATTGAATACATTTATATATAAACATTGTAACGAGAAAGAAAGCACAATGAAAAAGAAAAAGAGGAAACTTTTGTCGAAGAAAAACTACTATAACAGCAGATTGATCACTGTGCCGTATACCGAATCGGGTTAACCGATAATTGAAAAGCTCGTTATTCAGAGATTCCATCTGTTCAGAACCTAACATTACTGATGTTACCTCAGAGAAATGAAGGTCGACGATAGTCCGAAGAGATGAGAACAGCTGCTGAGTTTGAAAACTAGATATTCCAAATCGATATTACATTAGATTCAAGACCCACCGGTTTTAGGGTTTATTTTACAAATTTTTCCAAAATTTTCCCCAAAGAAAATTCTTAAAGTGTCCTTGGGGAATCCTCAAGAGAAACGTTCTTGGATAAAGGAAAAAGTAACGACGTTCTTTAAAACTGAAACGTTTCCTAACTCGTTCCCAATAAATGTAATTTACCAAAACAAAAAAGAAAAAAACTGAATAAAAATAATAAAATTTTCAAATAATCGAAAGGGGTGTTACGCGAAAGATCTGCATCCTCGGATATTTTCTTTTTTTGTTTTTGAAACACATTTGTTTTAAATAATTTTGATTTATTTCAATAAATCAAAAATATCGTTTATAAATAATAAAAATTTGACAACGTTTTATAACTTTGAAGTATAAAATTTTATCTTCTTTTTTTTTCATACCTTTAACAGATCTCGTTGTCAGTACAGTTATTTCATATACGTATGTTGGGAACGATTCTAGTCCCATGGGAACTACATAGGAACTAACTGTCGGTCAAAAAGGGGCCAAGGGATTTCGACGTGACGGTTCAAACGATTTTCCACCAGTGCGTTTCTCTTTATGCTTCCTAACTCAGGAACGTTCTGATTTTCCGACCGAAGTAGCACCTATGTCAAAATTTACCACACACCTGTGCTCCTTGGCGTAATTTTACAAAAGTATTATTATATCTGCATTAGTAGAAAATTTATATCCGTATAATAATGAGTAATTTTAATATAAAATATTTAAAAAGAAAAAAAAATTAATAACAATAAAGTCTCGTAATATTAATTAACTTCGTTGGTAGTCCAATTGAGAAGATAAATTATGAACGACGAAATATTTAACATGAAAACATAAGTATGATTAACCCTTTTTGGTATGAATAAAACAGAATTATAATTACATGGTTGTTACATGGGTGTCGGATATATCCGACACTCGTAAACACAGGTTTTTATCTCTTCGAGAAAACAATATTTACTCATAGGAAAACCCATTAGAAAAAAAAAGAATATAATTTATAACTTAATTCAGGATTTTCCCATTGAATATAAAACGTTCCAATATGTTTTCAATCTTTCCTCTGTGCGATGATTCCAATCTGCAGGTTTATTTATTTTTTTAAATATTTTATATCCACTTTTCATTTTTTTAAATTATTTTTCGATAATTTCTATCCAAACTACGTAGTTGTAATATATTCTTCGAGCTGAGAGGAAAATATTACAGCATAGTCCGACGACATAACAACACAAGCAGTTTTTAATCTATTTTCATTTCTTAACGTTTTCAGACAGGCTGGTACAATTTATGAATAGGAACGGAACGTACCGTTGGTAGTACGCACGTACGTGGTTATGGGACTGCCACGTGTTTTATGCCGACTAATCTCGTAAAAATTCATGTAAAATAAAGCTACGTGGTTCATCCCGTACGGTCTGCCCGCAGGCACGTTTCCCATTCCGGGGATGAGATCACGGGATCTTGTTCCTGTTAGATACAAGCTTTCATGATGCGTTTAAAACGACGTTAACCTCAACAGACTTTCAATCTGTTCCTTGGTCGGACCACTTTCAAAGATAAGGAACGAGATACCTATCTATAACGGATATTTATATATATATATAAGATAAAGGATCAATATATCCTTCCTATCGAATTTCCTCCAATATACCATGTACACAATTTTGAGGATATAAATAAATACTTAAGAATATTTACACAATAATACACCTATAATACAATAAATACACTTATACAATATTAATACACATTTATTTTCTGTTAGGTGGTAAATTTTTTTAACGATTGAATTCCCTTCAAACATCCTTTTACTCGTTTAACAATAAATTCTCAAAGTAGTATAAACATTGGATAAGAATAGCAACCAAACGTAAGATCGATTTCGCAAAAGGACCCTTTTTTAAATCAACAACACAATCGTATTTGAATCTAATGGTTATGTCCTATGTCCATCCTTCCTGTTTGTCGTACCGTTTGGCCTCTCCCCTTTGACCTCCTCTTCCTTCTCTTCCTCATTCATAGAGAAGTTTTTCTCGAATGTTCGATAAACTCATAGAAATTTTGTTAGCCCAGGACACGTTTCTATCGGTATTCCCAAAACGCCACCATACAAAATACGAGCTGTCGATTTTGTGCCAAGAAAACCACAGTCCTCCGTGTTTACGATGCAAACCTGTAGACCAACCCCCTTCTCCCTACCCATTCTGTAGAGAGAATCATTCCACTACTGCAAACATACCTTTTCCCCCTACACTTCAGAGATCTCTGTACAACGTGTAGAATGTACTTACCTACATGGTTACACGTGTACAGCTTTACACGTTTACAGAATGGCTGAACCTTACCAAGTACGGTCATTACTACTTCAAGTTCTTAGTAGTTCAAGTCAATCACTTTTGTATCATCCGTTAAAGATCTTTTTCAAATCATTCCTATTTCGTATAATTTCTCAAAATTATTATTCTATACTATTCTATACTTTTTATCGCATTTACTAAATAAAAATATATTTAATTAATATAAAAATAAACTTAGTAGTTGAAAATAAATTGTTTTTATTTGATAAATCGTACAATGAGGTGATGATTTAGATCATCAAAAATTAATTGTTGTTATTCGATAAATTGTAAAGCTGGAGGAAGGAGGTGGGTATGTTTGTTAGATCCCTTTTCTTTTTTTTTTAAACAAAACTAGACCGTGTAACCGTTCTTTAAAAATTGTGACCATTATTTGAGTTTAGACATACCAGTAGAGCCTTAGGAAAAAATTTGAATTTCAGGCCTTTAACCAAGGTTTCGGTTGTAAGGGAAAAGTACACAGTGATATGTATGCCAACTCCGACATATACGAAATCCAAGGATGAAGAGTTGGCTGTTAGCCAAGTAGGTCGAACCGATCTTTCGGTCCGAAAAGCTCCGTCTCAAAATATCATTACGACGGTTTTCCCCTCTCTCTCTCTTCAAAGGTAAATATATATATCGAAAGGTTGCCATGTCAAAAGGATCACCGATTGAATTTAATACGACGACGAAAAAGATTCTTGTTAAATCGAATGTTATAGATATTTTCATGCCCATTGTCTGTCAGTTTAAAATCATTTGAAAGATAAAGGAATATGTGTTACTAGTATGATACATACGTCGATAACTTTATTTTATATATAAATAAATTGAAAGATAATTTATTAATGAGACCAATAGTCGCGATATATTCAATTAAATTGGTTAGTTTTTATATATAATATAAACTAACTTCTACGTGTGTGTGTGTTTCATACACGTTGTAATATTTCAAAGAACCCAAACTCATTAAAACATTATAATAGAAAGATAAGTTAGAGATAAAGCAGTATTATTAACAAATCAAATAGACAAAGTAAGAAGAGACTGGAATTATCATGGTCGCCTAAATCCTAATAGAGGATTCGTAGTAGTATTATCATGTTGCCCTTATCTGTCAAACCTTGTCCATTTACAACTTTGTCCGTCAGTCTGGGCAAAATGGAGTTGAACGATGTGCAAAATTTATTGAGCACAAAATGTGCTTTGTGACAGTACTTGGTAGAACTTTTGGTCCACCTTACCTTCTTCCCACCCACCCCCGTATCTCTTATGTTTCGTCATGCGCTCGCGTTACCATGCTTGCCACACTCTTTGATATAAAGGCAAAGCTGCATAATTTACAACGAAGTTCCTACGGGCATCTGGTAAACGGAGAGAAAAGGAGAGAGAGAGAGAGAGAGAGAGAGAGTGTGTATATGTGTATGTATGTGTATATATGTTTTGTCGTTGGTGAAACTACCACTTAGAAGATCCTTTTCAATACGTCTATGTTAACCTCGTCTTTAAGAACAAATCCGACCGATCATTATGAATAATAAGGATACTACCCCAAGGTTCTTCCTCAAATGTCGTCTTCATTATCCTTCAACATTTCCCTTTTATCCTCTAACACAATTGAACAAGAAAACTAGGTCGTATTTTCTATCTTATATTTATCCCCTCATCCACCGTTAATGTTGGATAATATTGGAATACTTTCAATGGAGGTTTCAGGTTTGTATGTGTAAAGTATGTTAAATATATTTTTAAATATAATATATATTTAATATATTAAATTATTTTTATTTACTTTATTTAATTATTTATTATATATATATAATAAAATAGAAAAACAAGGAAGGAATAGGAGGTGGCATAATTCATTTTTCTTGCCCCTATCACTCTTGCTCTTTTTCTCCTTTCCCCTTTTTCCGAAGAATTATCGGATGTATTACTAAACACAAATGTCTAACGGTATTACCGATACTTAAAGTGTTATAAAGGTTTATTTTTGTCTTGTGTACTTAGGTACGTCGAGCCTAAACGATATTCATCCAACGGTAGAGATATGACGGTGGTTTTAAGACGAGCTTCAAATACCACCACTGACGAGGAATACATGGACGTGTCGTATTATTTTCACAACGGTAAGTTATTTTATTTTAAATATACAAAACAATATTGTTAGTTTTATTTTATTTGTTTCATTCATTCTAATTATCCAAACAAATTTAATAAACGAAGTATGATAAACCATCATTCGATATTTGAATGAACATTCAAAACAATTTGATCGATAATGCTTAATTTTTAAAATATATTTAAAAATTAATTAATCACTCATTGATAAATATTAACTTGTTGTTAATATAAAAATAATATAAAAAAAAAAGAATATGAAGAAGCAATTGAGATGATTTTCTGCCGTTTTAAAATAACAGAACGTGCGTTTGGGTTTTAGTTCAGAGGGTTCGAGATAAACTGGGCTATTAAATACTCCAATCAAATTAACGCGTTCTTCCATAAAATAATCCTTTAAGAGTCAAATAAATGTAATCATATTTTTCTACCCAAATAATTTGTCAAACAAACATTTCAACGATCGTTAAATTCGTTTAATTGACTTTTATTAACATACATATATGTGTATCTTTTTTCTACCTTCATATTAACAAAATAATATATTTAATTTCATCATCCGTAATAGGAATATTAAACAAAATTTTGGATCGAAAGAATACAATCATGATTATTAAACCGCATAAATTGATAGCGATCGATCAGTTGTTTCTATTCCACCAGATTTACCATTCTCCGATGGTGGTGTTAAAATAAACAAAATTTCTCATATACAGGGTGGTTCACATTACAATTTCCAAAATATGCATTGCACGAACACATTTAAAACACCAAAGTTACATAATTTGCAGTGCGAAATTAAGCATTTCGAAAATTTAAAAGACAACTTTGTGTTTTAAACAGAATACAATATTTTTTAAGCCAAAATATAGTCGAGTATAAAATAGTGAATACAAAAGTATTGCAACGAATATTTTAGGAAGTTGTATCGATGCACCATGTTGTAGCGTGTACCACTCTGTATAATAACGTATTAAAATCGTTTATATATGCTGGCGAGAAAATTTCTCAATACAGGGGAATACAATAATACTGTTTATCGATTGTTCAAAATCCCACCATTGTGAGAGATAATATTTTAATAAATACAGCTAAAACACATAGAGAGAAAGAGAGAAAATTGTTCGAATAAATAGAAGACATTGGTATTGTTGAAAATCATAATTCGAGATAATCAAACCCCCTTGAAATCGTTAACCGAATTTCATTGTTTGTTTTAACTGATTACCAAGATAGTAAGTTTCGTCGACGTTGGGTGTTTCTGATTTTCGTACCAGCAAAATGCATTTACGAATGAGTTATCAAATTACGTTACACTCTCTTTATTTCTCTCTCTCTCTCTCTTTCTCTTTCTATCCTAATGAAAATATTTTTCGATAATATTGTACAAAATTTCGTCATAATTTAGGAGGAAAAAAAAAAGAGATGAAAGGTAAATCGTAGGGAAAAAAATATATTTCGTAGGGATGGATTGAGTAAAATAAAAGCGAATGACAATAGACCGGAAGTCGTCTAACCGGCGACAAACCACCAGGATCCTAGATTTGACGTTGATTGACGAATGTTCTCGTCGCTTTTCGACGTTATTACGTTTACATGGGGGATACATGTGTCCAAATATCCTCTCCCCTTCATTTCTCTTCTCTCTCTCTCTCTCTCTTCCTATTTCTAAAAGGATCAATAAGACCAGTTTTGTTAAATGGATCCTTTCGAAAATAGAATTGAACTTTGTTTGAACTCTGAGATTCCTTCAATTAGAAACTGAACAAAATTATCCATAAATAATTCCCAACCATTGGAGAAACAAAAATAACAAATTTTTAATCTAATTCTTATTATTTTTGTTAGAGACGAATATTGGGATTTTTCTTTAAAATAACGAATAACGATAATAACGATAATAATGGAATAAAAAATAAATCTAACCCCAAGATTACTTTATTTTTATTCGAAAAGAAATTTTGATATAAAAAACAAAAATTTGAGGATCCCTTTTTCCATTATCTTCAATAATTTATTTACGATCTTTACTATCTGTATTTCCATCACTATTATTGACTTTTCTATTCGAGATAGAAAGAAACAAAAATAGAGAGAGAGAGAGAGAGAGAGAAAGAGGATGGGAAAAGGGAGGGAAAGGGGAGAACTTTAATGTACTTTAATCGAAACTACCAACCTCGCGTAATCTCATCGATGGCAGACTTTCTCTTCAAATTACCGATTTTATCTATCACTCAACCTTTTACTCTTTTCATTCGATTCCACGTAGTCCCGTTTAAATATCTTCCATGAATCAAATACAAAGATCGAACCACTGCCATCATTTATTTTCTTTTTTCATTTCATCCCTTACCTTTTCTCCCTCTCTCTCTCTCTCACACACTCTTCTTTTACCTTCCCGTTTCCTTTTATTTTTTACCTTGGAAAATATCTCACGGAGAAGATCTAGTTTTTAAACCTTAAACTCGTAGAAGCAACGTGTGTAAATAGACGAAGTAGAAATTTTCCTACGTAAAATTAGATCCTATCGTCTACGATACTCCTCCAACCCTTTCCACAATTGGATTCCATCTTCGAAGAAAACGAGTAACTTCACCTTTGACCCAAATACTCTGCAAACGAATTCCAGGTTATTTCGCTTTAATTGTGCAAAGGTGAATACAAGAAAAAAATAAAATTTTCATTGAATATTTTGATAGAAAAGTAAAATTCTTTTATTTTTTTGTTTACCGATAGTAACTCAACTTTATCACGAACAATAATTATAAAATGTTTTACGAAATACTTTATATATATTTTTTTATAATGAGTTTCTTTTAAAAAAATATCATACACATTTATCTTTGCAATGAAATATCAATAAGCTTAAAGAAATTGATTTTAAGATGACCATCAAAGGGCAAGTTCCATTTATTAGCCCTTTACTCTTAACAAAATTAACTTAAAACGGTATACTAGCTTTTGCTACTGCTGCTGCTGCTGCTGCTGCTGCTGCTGTTGCTGATGTAAAAGACAAATTGACTCTTGGGTGCGTTTCAGATTGCCACTTCGTCCATTCGTTTGCCGGTGCATCATCCCAGCTTCGATGTTGGCTACCGACCGACCTTGCACTATATTAAATAAGCTTCATTAACCATATTTGCCATTCAGAAAATAAACGAGTCTGTGACTTAACCGTTGCTATCAAAGTAAATTTTATAGTAGGAACGAGAACCAGTGTACGCGTACACGTTTATCAAATTAATTTTAAACTTTGTTAAAATGTATCTATCTCGAAAGATATATTAAGAATTGAAATTTTCTTTAAAAAATCCAAAATCTTCATTGCAAATTGAGATAAAAATATTTTGCGTGATTTTAAAAAGAAAAAAAAAAGAATCTCTTTCTTATTGTTACAAACAATCGAAGATTAAATAGCATATTTCTTATTAAAATATATTATCACTCCCTCCCCTTCCCAATCAAAGCTGTTCTAATTGCTTAAATAAATTAGAACAGCTTTGAAATATTAAAATAGATCGTTTAATAATCTCGTCGAAAGGATAATACACGCATTTAATCATAAATTCAGTGAATATTGGATTCAATTAACGGGTACATCATTAATGTATTATCGTTCGTGAATATACCGGGGGATAACGGTTTAAAATCGTTTCCAATAATCCTATAAATCATGAAATTATCGTGAACGATTCTGATTCACGCATATAGAGAGAAGAGGATCGTTTTGTACGTTACAGAACGCGAAGGCGGTACCCAACAACCCGGAAGCTTATGCGACGTCGAATATTATGGATTAACTTCGTTGGAGGAAGGGACTGTTGTACATCCAGAACCGCACCGATTGTTCGCTGTAGAGGGTCCAGCTAAATGCAAACAACATTTTATTCCAGCAACAAATCAGTCTGTCATCATAACCGTGAGTTTAATTAGAAAATATAATTATTATCTAATCTTTAACAATTTAAAACAAAGCGTTAGGATTTACTCGACTTCCCACAAAAAAATATTCGATTTTTTCAATCAAACGGGATGGCCCTCTTAATTGATATTCGTTTATAAATTAGTACAAATAAGAACAAAATCTTTGTAATTGTATTTCTACTAAAATTACTTTTGGTATAAACTATTATTATTAATATAAAATAATCTATATACTATTACTAAAAAAAAATTAAAATAATAATCGATGAATCCATAACTTTTATAATGTTGTTCCTTAGGTGGAAAGTAGTTCAAAACAGATATCAAATAGTATGTGCGAGACTAAATGTGGTGATAGCGGATGTCATTGTGTCAGTAATAAATCATTGGAGAATATGGATCATTTACTGCTCGTCTCTGAAACTGGTCATGTCGTCACCTGTCTGTGTGGAAACTATCAGGTAATCTGAGCCTGATTTCTTCTTTTGAAAGTAATCCTAAACGACGTAATCTCGACGACGAGGACGATTTATCTTTCTGCTTGCTTCTTCCTATTTCTCCCTCTCTCCTTCTCTCCCTCTCTCTCTCTCTCTCTCTGACACACACACGTTACTTTCGCGAAATTGCTTCCTTCAAAGTTCGAAGAAGCACTACTCATTGAACCCTAGAGTTCGTTTAATTCGGAAAATGTTCTAAGAGAGAAGCCCCAGTCGTTTATTCTCTCTCCACTGTGGCAAACCAAGAACCATTCTTATTTTATTTTCTACCACTCACGTCCGATATATCAGTGAGAGAGTTTCTCCTCATTCAAAATTTATTCACCAGAGAGAAGATACCCCGTTCGGTGGTAACGCGAGGTCATCGATCGATCAGGGATATGCCCTATACCTAAATTATCCATCCGTTCTCCTTTACGAATCCTCATTTTATCTCTCGGTCGTTACCTTTTAGTATTTTTCTTTTTTTTTTTCTTCAATTACTATATTTTAACGATCTCATCGATGATAGATCTCGTTATCCGATTCCGTTTAAATCAAACTTTATATTCTATGGACGAAAAGTTATTTTATATTCTTCTTTCTAAAATCATTAATTCTATCCAATTGTTTTTTTTTTCTAGTATACTTCAATCAAAGTTATAAACATTTTTTTTTATATCATCCTTTACGTGTATGGTGTTATAAATCTAGCTCACCAATTGTCACACCATGTATCGATCCTAACTTCACCTTGATTAAGATAACTTGTTTAATCTAAACATATTTTTCTTTTTTATATATTTATCTTATCTTAAAAGATATTCTAAATTTATTATGATTTATGATAATATTTATAATTATGTAAATACACACGTACAGGATTGGTTACCAGTAGGAATTCGAAGCTGGACACCGGTTTATATCGAATGGTCGAGATATTCATTGGCAGGTTTAAATTTTCGTGCCGCATATAAATTCGTCAAGGATACTTATTGCGGGGATCATACTACCAGAAAATTGGAGGGCGAGGTTAATGGTGGTGATCTGGCTAAAGCTGGCTTAAAGCTCAATCAGTATTACCAACAGAAGTGTACTTGGATTTTGGAATCTCCTACAGACCGACAGCTTACCATCGAAGTGAAATCGAATCAGAGCAGTAAGTAAAATTATTCTTAAATATTATTATCAAAAATAATAATAATAATTAAACTGCAAACTATTAACACGTATTTTTTTCTCACTGAAACATTTATTTATTTATTTATATTTTTTTCTACTACGTTATTTTTCTATATTACTCTCGGATCTTTTTTTTTTTTAAATATTTTGAAATAAAAATGTGAAAAAAAAGAAGTAAAAATAGTCATCTAAAATTCGGAATTTATAAATTTATCACATTTAAAATGTTTCAAATCTCTTTGAAACAAGAGCTACAAAATGATTAAATATGGAGAATGTGAACAGTTTCATAGCTAGGATCAAAGCTTCGTCAAAAGTGATTGCATAGCTCGTAGTATGTACAATACATATTCATATTTGTATGTACCTACGAAAAAAAAAAAAAGAACTATTCTCTGCGACGTAGAAAATAAAAAAAAGGATATGAACCAGGGGACGAAAAATAAAATTACTCAAAATTCTCGAATGACATGTATACACAACAAAAAAGGGATTTGCAATATAGAATTGATATCGTATTTTTTTTACGGAAGAAAAAAAAACAAAATAAAATAAAGGAATCACATAAATCCTCGAATATTTTTAGAAAAGTGTTATCGATGAAAAAAAAAATATAAAAACACTTATTCGAGAAGAAAAATAAATGTTGATATATGCACGTATGTAATAAACCTGCAATGTAAATTGTTCTGTAAGGAAAAAGAAAAATTTGAAGAAACGAAAAAAAGAACAAAACTGGTAAAGGTATATTAAAACCATTTCCTTTCTTCCTTCCACCCTCCACACCACTTCCACCTCCACCTCTACCTCCACGATCTTGGCGAAGCTTTGCTTGCAGTTTCGTTTCAGTAATTTCCTATCTCTGTTTCTCTATTTCATTCTTTCAAATAGTGGTTAAGAGAAGCTAAGAGAAAGAAAACTAACTCCGGAGAGGAGAAAGAAAATAACAGGAAAATAGGAAAAGGAAAAGAGAGGGTGGGGGAGGAGGAAAAAAGAAGAGTAGGATGAAATAAGAAAAGAAAGTAAAACAAGTAGACTGTGGTTGTTTCGTAGCAGAGAGTGCTTTAGTTTTTTTGTTGTCGCGCTAAATCTAATGGGGGTCCTCTTTAATCTCGAGTCTCGGTTTCATTCGTTTTTAGGGTTTTGTATAACTCCAGATTTTGCTTTTGTTCTACACTAAATCTATATCCTCATACATTTCTCCCTTTTTTTTCTTTTTATTTATTTCTTTTATCTTATACACAATTTTTTAAATTGCTTTTATTTTTTTGGTTGCTTAAAAAAATAAATACTAATAATATTCTAAGTCCATTTATACTTAAATTGAGATATTTAATAAAAGATTTGCGTTTCAATGCAATTAAAAATATACCTACAGGATATTATTGAGTCATACTACTTAAGTGTATCTGAAGGTGGTTAAATTTATCATTCCAATTAAAATAATGACAATTGTTAACTGAACAATATGTATTTTTTTATCGAGAATGAGTTTATGCCTCTTTCAATATATCTCGAAAGTAAATCGATCATCAAAAACATTGCAAATATTACATCTTCTATTTTTTTTTTTTGCAGGACCGTGTACGGCATGGAATCTGACGATCCATAAATACAACGAAAACGGTGATCCAGCTGGTGAAAGATTGCACACATTTTGCTCGAGGGATGTGCAGAAAAATTTCACGTTACCTTGGAAGGAAAATACTGCGGTAGTTAGGTGAGTTTCTTTACCAATTACGATCGATTAACCATTTAACTTTTCTCAAGTTTTTTTATACTCTCCTCTTTCTCATATTATCTCGTTTTAAAAGATATTTCTTTAAATGTATCTTATCTGTAATTAAGAATATTGAGATAATAACTGTTTCTATTTATTATCCATGCACGAATAAAAAGAAGAGGAAAGAAAATATGGAATAATAAATAAGTTAAATAATATTTCGTTTCTTTCAATGTAGATTACAGGCCTTGGGAAGAACTGCACCACAATATACGATGAAATGGAAAAGCCATACTGTTATAGCAAATACTCGACAAAGTGGACCATCACCAGCACCAAATCATATTACAGATTCATCGATTAAGATTAAACCACTGAAGATACTTATTTTAATCTTATACCTAATACTTTTAATCCATTGTTGAGATTTTTTCTAATCCACACTCCCTATCCTTCCCCCTTTTCTTGACCTAACTACGATTATATAAAACGCGTTCCTGTTAAATAAGCCTAATTTTATTTACGTTGTAAATAAAAATATAGAAAAGAGTTTTTACGGTCGACTGTTAAACATTAAACATCAACTAATCTTTATTAAAATTAATTATATCGTCATATATTAACGAAATAATAATTATTCATTAATCTATCGACAGATAATAATTAATTAATTTGTTGTAAATTTAGTTTTATTAATGACTTAATTATTGTCAATGATAAATTTGTATACTTGGAATAACACGTTAACTCATAATTCGTATTTCTAAATCATGTTTAGAATCGAAATGATGGAAATGAAAGTGTTTCAAATAAAAAGAAGATAGTTATTTAAATATCCATCGATGGATACGTAATAAAAATTATTTGTAAAGGAAATATTGTCGACAAAAGTTAACTCTCATACAACAGGCATACGAACAAAATTTGATAATATATACAATCATTTTAAAAAAGAGATAGGGGGCAAGAAAATTATACTTCTCGTAGAAAGAAAACGTAACTCTAACTTGTAAAACTAAAAAAGCTAATAATATCAAGCTCGAAGTTATACAGCGAGTGTAAATATTATATATATACATATACATATATACATATATACATATATACATATATACATATATACATATATACATATATACATAGTAAATTGATTTGCAACAAACGCGATGCACGGATTTGAATTAGCGAAAAACTCTCACATCATCTTAAATCGCGCGAATGCCAAATTAGACGCGTAAAAATAATAATAATAATAATAATTAATAATAAATAATAATAATAACTAATAATAATAATAATAATTAAATAAAAAAAAATAACGATATATAGAGAAAAAAAAGAAAGAAAGGATTGTAAATACGTAATAAAACTTAATAGGATTTGTACAGAATAAAACGAATTATGTTAAGGTTTTTGCTGGAATTAGATCATTCTAATGTATAATATATACAAATATATATATGGTATATATATATACTTGTATAAGGATATTAATATTTATAACGAATCGCGATAAACACACTATGGATTTAATAGAAATGAATATTTTCAATGAACGAGCTTTATACCCAAGGCATCTTCGAATTAATTGTTATACGTTGTGATAATTGCAAAAAAAAAAAAACCATGAAAGAAATTATCGCATATTCCTAAACAAGAATTCGTTTATAGTATATATATATAGTAATCTTACAAAGTAGTACCAGCGATCCATATCGAATAGCAACAACAAATGATTCTTGTTGCCAATATTGTGTATTAAAAAATAACTGTTACTTAATTCAATAATGTGGAATCGTTTATGCCTTCGTTAAATATATACCTTTGACGATAATGGTCATTGACAGATATAAAAAAAAAAAAGTCAAGAAGAAGAAAAAAAGATTTCTTACACAAAGTGCTACTTAAAATACATCATTAGCAAAGGAAATAATATGTTTAAATGCTTCTTATCAAGAGAAATAATGTTGAACGACTTTTTAAATTCAATATATGATATAATTACAATTTAATAAACAGCTTAACACTCACACAGAGAGATAAACAAACAGATAAACACATACACACGTATGTAACAGATCGCTCAATAAATCCTGGGCCTGACACATATATGGCAATACTGTTGACAGAATTATATGGTTTTTCAATAGAAAACCGTTTTAGAAAAAATCTTTTTGGTAAAAATTCTTTTTTATCTCTCTCTAACACAGAAGTTCCAGCAATCTCAAAAAAATTGTCAGCTGAATGGACAGCAGCCAGAGAAAGGGGTCATTAAAACCATTGTAACTCGTAAACTAATTGTCAAAATGTTATTAAATTTTGACACGTATATAAATCTGTTGACAATATAACCATGTATCAGGCCTGGGACTTATTGAGTGACCAGTTATATGAATTAAAAAATCACTTTACTTATCCGTCTTAAACAACAAAACTAAAAGGAATAAACGAAATAATTTTCAAGAAATCAATCAATTACTCACATTGTGTTATATTGTGAGAGATTATAAACTGAACGTAAAAAAGAAAAGATATGCTGTTAATTTCACGATACTTTAGATAACGATTTTGATGATTATATACACTTTTTTTAGATAATACCTTTTCTTAATCTATGCGGCCTATTATAATAAAAACATAGTACTCTTTCATCCTCTTTCATATCTTTTTGCTATAACTTTGGTATAAAGCGTGACGGAATTTCTTATATTTTTTTTTTTTATAAACATAAGATTTCGTTTGTAAAATACTTCGTAAAGAGACTGACTGATTAGTTCTCCAATTTAGTATGAATACGTTTATTATATCCAATTGAAAAGAGAAAAAAAAAGAAACAGTACGAGTATTAATAATTTCATATCGCGAATGGTGAATTGTTTCAACTACTGTAATATAATAATAATAATTAATAATAATAATAATTAATAATAATATTAATAATAATAAAAATCATTGCAGAAAGTATCTTCGATTTCGTTAAAAAATAAAAAATAAAAACAATGACGATGATCTGCCTGAATATTAACGAGCACCGATTGTGTATTTAAAACAGATGACGATTATGATGACTTGAAAATGACAATTTAAACAAAGCATTAGGTTTTAATTATTATAATAAGTCACCAAAAAAGAGAGTTTATGTGACTTGGAATGTTTTCGTGTGTTAAAATCGGTTACCGTGCTTCCTCTGAAAACAGCGACAAGAAACTAATTCAAATTTATTCGCATTGTCGACTCTTTTTAGAATGATATTATTTAAAAAAAGGTTTTGCATGTTAATTATAAATATCGTATAAGATGTGAAACGATTTAAATTGAGAAAAAAAATAAAAGAAAGAAGAAGAAGAAGAAGATGGATTTTGAAATATTTTCACTTCAAGTGAAAATAACCGATTTTGCACAAGATACGTCTTACTAATAGGAAAAAATACATGTTACATGTAATAGTTACGTATATCTAACACATAAGTCACAATAAATAGTCAATTGTTTCATATAAAGTATAAATAAAGTGAAAAATATATAAAATATTGTCCCTTCTTGATTTTTTCTCTTCTCTTCTCGATCTCCTCATTCTGGTTTTTTCTTTTTTCCTATAAATAATACTTCATAAAAAAGAATACAATTTATTCACATCGAAATTCTAATACAACTTCTATATATATATATATATATGTTCTATTTTTAATAAGATAGAAAAATGCACACATTTGAAAGTAATACATGGTCATTATCATCTATTATCACCACACACATACAATATTCTAAATATTAATTTACAAACTTCGTATACGTAAAATATAAAATTGTTTTAAGAAGATTCGTTTAATTAAAAAAAAAAAAAACAACATAAGATATTAATAAAATTAATTAGTAACATATATATATACTTGTAACACAATGTAACTATATACATTATATAAAAATTGTATCTTTAAAACACACACACAAAAAATCCATCATACACGAGTTCGAAGAATATGAATTAGAATAGAAATATTTAATAATAATAATAATAATTTAAATTGCAAAGAAAACTAACATATTTTAATAGCTTATTTTTTTCATAATATGGTTTAAACGAAAAGAAAATAATTAGAGAAGTGGTTTTGTTAATATATAAAAATGTGTGTACGTATCTGAATAATGTAACATAATTATAATCATTTTCTATTCGATATTATAAATTGTTTCCGATGTAATAGAATTTTGATAACACCCAAAACAACAATATATATATATATATATTTATTTTTTATATGTTCTTATTTCATATTTAGTTGATCCCCCTATGAATTATTACTTTATATATTTATTACTTGCATAGATTATAAATAATTATGAACTGTAAGAAAAATCTCTGACGAATATAATATCAAGACAAACACTATTCAATTCATTTTTTTTAATATACGAAATGTTTTTTTTTCAGAATCTTCTAATATGTAACCAGTGATATTAATTTCTTTAATTAAAATCTACAAAACATGTGATAATAGATATCAGATCAGACACAGTACATATATATAGCATTCAGTAAATGCATGATATATTAATAATATAACATTGTCATGTACAGACGTCCCTCGTTTAACACGATACAAAATTTGAGATTATTCTAACACGATTTTAAACAATTTAATCTCATTTTCATTCAACGAGAGAAACTTTCAATTGGGTTGTTTTTAATTACGTTCAATGAAGAATTCTCCTAAATTTATTCGTACAGAAAAACAGCTGATTTTCATTTTGACATTTTGTTTTGGTAAATATTTTTTCAGCTATCATAAAAATTGTACACCTGAAGACTTGATTTCGATATACCACGGAACGCATTGCCTTGATTTGTATTATTTCAAGGATTCAGATAACACGGTTTCGATATAGTCCGGTACGAATTAACCGTGTTAAACGAATGATGCCTGTACATGACCGTAAAAGCAATCATTTCAAATAATATTCATATATATATATATTAACTTCTCTCATCATATATGTATATATACATTATCTAGAATATATTATTATATAACGAACAATTAATGTATATAATTAATATATGTTAATATTATTAAAATTCTATACGGTGTCATTCAGTTCTCTTGTATACATATTTCTTAAATTAAAGAATAAAATGATGTAAAAAATAGTCAACATTCCCAATAAAGTAACATATTCATATCCTAATATCAACAATTACGAAACCACAATGGGATGATTATATTTATGTATATATATGTGTGTAACATAGAGATAACAATTGTTTCAACACTTGAATTAGTATTAATCTCTACAATATTTTAGATTTTAATGAAAATTAATAACAAATTGTGCGCTAAATACAATATTTAATCAAAATTATTACTTGCATTATTCGCGTTTAGTTAAAACGCGATATCTCACATATAATTTGCATATCATTAAAAATATAGATATTATTTTATACGCAAACTATCAAATAGAGAGAGAGAGAGAGAGAAAATATTTTATTTCTTTTCTATAAATTTGTATACGATTGATAAATTTGACTATCATTAAAATAGATTTTGTATGTAGTCAAATTATAAAATAATCTAATACGCTATATAATAGTACAGTTGTTTAATTATGTCATATAAAACAAAAATAAGATCGTAGCAATCATTTAAGAAAAAAAAAACAAAAAAAAAAAAGATACATTTCACGAAAATTCTAAAACTAAATCCACTATAATAATAATATACTCTTCTTTCTAAATGCAATAACAATAAATCACATTTAATTAATAATTCTAGAATTGAATAGACAGATCTAACGTAAGTGGATTAGAATTTCTTTAAACCACTATTAAAAATGCTGTATTTAAGTCAATCATGTTCCTTATATTCTAAATAAATTATTATTATTAATAATTATTATTTTCCATTAAAATAATCAAACAATATACGATATTTAATTGCTTAAATAATTATTTTTCATTTCTCTTAAGTCGCATTTTTACGATATATTTATATATATATATTATCTCAACTATAATATTTATATCCAACTAAAACAAAAATTGTGTAAATATTTGAAATGTAATGTTTAAATGGATGATTTATATAATAGTACCAGAGAACATAAGATCTTTTAACGTGATATATAAATTATAATAAGTTTAGATGGCATGCTATATATATATATCTATAATAATAATAACAATAATTAATAATTAATAATAAATCGAAGTGTGCATCGTATTTAATATCTCCCGTGTTATATCATTTCATAATGTAGATCACTTTCTTCAAAATTAGGAACAAAACCGTACGCATATTCCGAGATGCTTATCTATCGATCTTTAATAATATCCTTCAATTTGTTGAGGAAGAAACATTTGGGCAATTATGATTTTTAGAATATCAAGGTCAAATGCAACTACGGCTAAAAGGGCACAATTAACTTCTTTTAAATTTATACAAATTACGTATCAGTATAAATTTAAAATTCAATTAAAATTTTTTTTGTTAATTATATATATATATGTATTGGTTTTTTTTTTTTTTTTTTACATATCCATACCATTATCCACGCATTTATAGATTATGCAAAAGCGGTGACGCAGAATTCAAAAGACCCAAACGTTGTTTCTGCTTTCTCTGTTCGGTCATCTATTGAGAAGAAATAAAATTTATAAACAATGTATATAATTTATGTTAATCTAATATTAATATATGAAAAATATTATAATTTACCTGATCGCGTAATTCTGTTAGTTGCTGTGATAGACATTTGACCAATACTTGCGTTGATTCTAATTGCGATTGCAAACTTCTCAATTCAACTTGTTCGCCCTCTCCCTCGTCTGCTGCCAATGATTTAGCTCTTAATCGTGGAAACCAATCAAGATTTCTATCCTGTAATTAACACGTTACGATATAAAATATTCGAGAAAAAAATTAAAAGCATTAGAAAACAATTTAAGGAGTGTGGGAACGCAAAATTAATTACCTTAACCATTGCATAAACGTACGATTCTGGACCAGTAAACTCAGTCGGATCTTTAACCTTTACTAAAACTATGAAATAAAGATAATGCCACATATTGTGTTCGTGTTTCACGTGTTCCTCAAATGATACAGTCTTATTATCGAAAGCTGATCTATTTAAACCTGTTGACAAAAAATAATACAAATCTTATAGATATAAATTTAACTTTAAACATTTAAAGTTTATCGCATATATTAGGTTGATAGAAAAAATAATATTTATTATTAATATAATCAACCCACCGCAAATGAAACAAGTGTTCTTTAAAATCAATTCCTTTTGCTGTTTCTCTGATCTAAGATCGGCAAATGTATCGATGATAACACCAAAAATGAGATTCAAAACAATAATTATCACTATGAAGAAGAATAGTAAATCGTATACGACTCTTGCAACGAACAATTGTTCCTGTAATTGACAAGATAAATATATTATTGATTAATATAAATGTGAAAGAAAGTTCTTTTTTTTTTTTTAATGCGAAAATAAAATATTCTTTCTTACAGTGCTCGATGGTGCTCGTAAAACGTCGCCTATACCACCACCATTTCTTAAACCTTGATTTAATGTTGTAACTATGCACATAACTAATGAATCGCAAGCACGTTCTTTAACTTCACCACCAACGTTAAACGAATCTTGATTGTTTCCTTGTTCGTTAACTATAATGACATATATCATATATATTTTAAAGGGTTGATAAAATAATTAACCCTTTCGCTTCGAGCGTTGGATATATCCAGCATCCGTATGTGTCAACTGCAATTGATCTAATGTTTCTAGAGTACCTAATACTCAGAAAGATCATTTGATATAGATTAGGAAAAAAATTTTTTTGTTTAAATTGTTTATAACAATTTGTTTATAACATATTATTTATAAAAAATTATTACATGTATATACATATGTATATATATACTTAGAAAGATCACTTGATATAGATTTAGAAAAAAATTTTTGTGTTTAAATTGTTTATAACAATTTGTTTATAACAAATTAATAAATAGTTTAGTTATATATGCACGTTTATATATCTCCATGGATCACTTTATGTCAAATTAAAAGAAAGTTCATTGAAAAAATTATTTATAACAATTTTTTTACAACAATTTGTTAATAACAATAGGATAAACAAATGGGATAAAAAATTCCCATTACAACGATATTTTTTACAAGTCTCTACGATTTTTACTTCTGAAGATATAGGGAATACGAATAATTAATATTTATGACGACCCACTGACCTACATAATTTCTTGGAAATTTGTAGTGACCTATATTCTTGGAGTTCATTGACGGTAAGAGCTGTAGTAGGTTTTGTCTGTAGTACTATCAGTAGTACTACACATTCATACATCACAAATTATGAATGGGAACCTTTCGAAGACGATATCTCTGGAACGAAAAGTCGTAGAGACTTGAAACTGGTATCATTTTAAAGGGAAAAATACGCTTTTTCCATCTACGTACTTGGATTAAATCATTTAATTAAGAATAAATTTGTTAATATTTCCTAAACATATATCTAATTAATTTATTGTATAAATTTTATAGATCTTCAATTAGTCACAATTGACTGGATTCCCGAAGCGAAAGGGTTAAAAATGCATTATTAATTAATAATTATATATAATATATGCATTTATTTAATAATAATTTAAGAACGAAAATATATCAAACCTTCGCGTAAATATCGTGACATTGTTTCAGTTGATTCGCATTTTTCGTCGTTATTATTACTTTTACATGTATCGGTACTTTTATCATCCAAAGTGGCTAGAAAATTTAAACAAAAATTATATTTCCTATATAATAATAATAATGTTTTTTCTTTCATTTAACGTTCGAGTAATAGCGCGGTATTTTAGAAATAAATTAGAAATAAAGAATAATACTACTCACGAACAATTTCTTCGTCCACGCTGACCAGAAAATCATCCTTGAAGAACATAAATCCGATGATTGAAAACATATAAACTAAAATCAGTGCTAATACAGCAGTCAGTATAATAGATCTTCCGTTTCTTGTTACAGATCTTATTACGTTGAGCAACGTTTCTTCTCGGTAAACCACATCGAAAAGCTTGAAAAAGAAAAATAACCCTTTTCATAAGAAAAAAAAACACACACACACACATAAAACGTATAACTGTAATTTTTGTTTCCTATTTTCTTTGAAACACGCGCTTACCAAAACCGAATAGAAAAATGGATGCATCAATAATCCTAATACGCAAAATATTAAATATGATGCATGATACAATATTTCACCATTAGTTATTATTTGTTCTATACTTTTAGTTAAGGTCCCCTGATTTCCTATAATACTTATCAGATGAATAAGCTTTAAAACAATCTGAAAAAAAAAAAATATATATATATATAGATATCAAAAAACGAATGTAGTTTTATATATCCCAATATGAAAATAAAATATAATACACTTAATATACCGTAATAAATCCAAGTAACCATAAAGTTGGTTCAGGTCCTATAGAAAATATTAATCGTAAGATTGTTGACGCAACTAATGTACGTATACCCGATTCTCGTGGTAATGTAATGGCAATGACTGCTGATAAAAACATGACAGCCCAAATAAGTGCTGACAAATGTGAACAAAGTTCTACATGAAACAAAACAAAAAAATAAGATTTAAATAATATAATAATAATAATAATATTAGTTGTTTGGGTAAAAAGAAATGCATTACTTTTATGTGAACTTCAAGAAATTATTTTAACATGTTTCGGATTGTCTAATTCTTATTTGTTGCCATTTTAAAGGTAGCTTCACCATCTTTCAATAAAAATAATGAATTTTCTTTTTACCCCAACCTTTTGTTCAGTATTATTTTATTTCTCTTATCTAAAACTTACTTGGTACAGAATTTACAAATGGATAGAAGAAAGCTACAATAAGATTTATAAAGACAGCACAGTTGAATAAAATATTACTCCACAATGACATGTAACTGCTCATCCAAAATAATACAGGCTGTCCTCTAAGTTTCTTCTGCCATTTCATTTCATTAAACATATCTTCCGTTCTTTCAAAGAAATCAGATACTTTAGAACCTTGATCATCCCTTTCTGTTGTATTCAATACTCTAATTTTCGTATCAACAGTAATAAGTTCGCATATTTCTGGTATGGGAAATACTATTTGTTCCAATGTCCTATCGTTTCTTACGATCTAAAATCATATCAATCATATCTTTTAAACATTATAACAAAAATAATAGAAAAATATAAATAAATAAATAAATCTAACCGCGTACCTCAATTTGGGATGTATGCGATGCATAATATTGCAACGCTTTATTGATTTTCGGATCAGCGTTATTTTCTTCTGACGGTCTCAACATAGTTGCCAATTCTTTGTTATGTTGAGCCAATTGATGACACAAGATATAAATATTATGACCCACCTATTAAACGAAGATAATTTTAAAGATATGAAAAATATAATTCAGAAAAAAAAAACAAAAAAAAAGTTATTTAATACAGCATCGTGTTACTTCTTTAGGAGACACTCCATCCTCTCCGTTGGTTGACGAATCATCAACATCAGTAGCATCATCCAATGATTCTTGATGAAAGGCTCTACAAGCAACATCCACCAATTGTTTTGGATTCATGTTGTATAATATTCTTTCAGCGTTCTCGCTGTCACCCCTACTTTCCATAATAGCCAATAACAATTTACTGGCATTATTTTTCAATTCCAATACCAAATCCATCCTAGTTTTACCTAATGGATTAATATCGTTCAATATCAATGCAGTTATAATATCGAGACCATTGGATTCGTGAATGGCTATGCAATTTTGATTGTCGTGACAAGGTCCTTGACAATATTCCGTCAATGTTTCCAAAGTTTGATTAATTAATGCAACGTTATTTTCGTTGATATATAATCCGAGTAATCCCAATCCACCGGTAGTAGAACCACAAATGCAATCGAGGAACATAAGAGTCTCCGATACCAAATTAAAATTCGTTTTGTTATTTTGATTGCGAAGAAAATTCTGAATTTAAAATATACAAATATTTTATATTATATCATTTTTGACAATACAAAAAAAGAAAAAAGATTTTTGATTTGAATTTACCTGAAGATTTTGATTATGATTTTCGCATAACAATTGTAAAAATCGTAAAATAGGTTGCATGACCAATACTTTAACGCTAAGCTGAGTATCGTCCTTCTCAACACCAGGAGTTGGTTCGGCACGTGCCCTTTCTAATTTTTCACCAATCATCTCTTCCGTTGCATTATTTGTTGTTGCATCTTCGCCGGGTACAACGGTACGCGTGTTTCCGTAAATTTGAACATTGTTAACTGTGGTTGGAGTTAATTCATCTCGTAATTCGTCGGTGCAAACGATACCATTGAGCTTACCTAAAAGTACGCAGTATTTGTAATCTGTGAATTATAATATTTAAACAAAACAAAACAAAACAAAAATAATATTCAAGAAAATAATATCTTCTTCTTCTATTACCTGCAGCCGCACGTTTTCTTGATATCTTTTCTAATTCTTTACTTTGTTCCTTATCTTCGTTAGTTTTTGCTGTTATATCTGACGTATTAACAGTAACCGTAGATTTTATTTCCTGTTGCGCATCTTTCATTTTATCGTAAAAAACCTATTATTAATAATGACGATATATTAAAGTGATACTATAAAAATAATACTATTATATGAGGATCAGTACAGGGAAAAATATTGAACACTTATTATAACATGTAATATTATAAAAATAAAAGTAATTTATTTTTACTACACCTAATGTATATGTCAAATCACGTTACCTTGAAAAATGATTGGCTTAAATCACCGCCCATTAATTTATTAAATACACTCTTTTGTATTATCGGATTTCCACCTTCCAATAAAGCAATTCCTAATTCAACAACTTCTACAAATATACTAGGAGAGTGTACACTTTTGATAACCAATTCTACGACCAAATCTGATGCACCTTCTCTGTCTAAATGACTTTGAACTTCGTGCAAAGTCCTTCCCGCACGGCTCAATAATTTAGCTATATTTGTACGAATCAATAATAGATTTGTTAAAAATTAGAAATACATGTTTTTTGGTAGAAATATTTTTAAAATTCTAATTTTTATCACCTCCTGGTCCGTGAGTTACAGCCATTGTACAAGATACTCCAATTTCGACATTTTCAGGTTTTTGAATAAAACTCTTCCCAAAGTATCGCGTCAGAAGGTTGTATCTTAATGCATCGCCCTGTATAGAAAAAAAAAGGATAGATCGTTTATAACAATATTGATAACAATTGATTATTTTACTATGATGTACCAATACAATTGCACTACTTTATTAAAACTTGATCTCAAAAAAAGAAATGTACATCTAATAATATTCTCAATAAATGTTTTATACGGTGTGTATGTGTGTGTATTTACATTCACAGTGCATTGAATAAGGAAATATATATTTATATGTGTGTAAGTGTGTGCAATTAATAAAATTCCTGTATAAAATATTTCCATTCATATATATCGGATGCAATATATGGAAAAAAGAGACAAATAATTTGTGTTTCGTTGTAATTATAATTGTATGATTAATTATTATTGCATAATTAATTATTATTGCATAAATAATAAAATACAAAATAATTTCGAATTTAGTTTTTAATATTTTTTATCAACTAGAGGAAGAAACAAACAAACAATAAAATAAATAACAATTATAAAAGTTTTTTTACAATTATAGGAGTGCATTAAGAGAATAATTATTAACAAAATAAATACTTCTATTACTATTTATATACACTTTTTTTTTTTAATAACATAATGTTCATACTTCTAATTAGGCATGATGCAGATCACTTATATAGACTGTGTATATTTATAATAAATATTGTGTTATAATTTAGAAAAAAAAAACATTCATAATTTGAAATATAGGAAAAAATTATTGAAAATAGAGTTCTAATAAGTGGTTCGTCTAATATAATAATTGAATACTTATTCTTCGTGTGATAATAATTTTTTATAATAATCATTGGGATATTAATATTTCGATAAAAAATTGAATATCTACTTCTGTATTGGTACATCAAATTCAATCCATACATATTTACACATCTATGTGTCTAACTATATATTTAATATATAAATATATATATATATATATATATACATATACACACATTCATTCGTGTATAAATTAAAATATTTTAAATGAGAGTACTGTAATAGGAAAAATAAATTATTTTGAGAAGAACTATATATATATTTTAAATATTAAAAAATGACATAAACATATGTGTATATATATATGCATGTACTTCTCAAATAAAGCATAAATGGAAAACAACAAATGAAATTAATATACGTTCTGCGTTTCAAATTAACCCTTCTTTTGTTTATATGTGTTCTATTTATGTCTGCACGTACTAAAAATAATTAATTAATGATTAATTTCAAATCTAAAAGAACAATTTGAATTCATCCCCAAAAAAAAAAAAAAAGGGTGAATTTGATTTGCAAAAAGTTGTAAATATAGTTCATTTTGGGTGCGAAAAGGTTGTACACATGATCTAAAAAAAAAATAATATTAATTACGAGTACACAGAACCTGTGTATTCTAAAATATACACGGTGATCATTGTTTTAACGGTTATATTTTCTATTTGGAATAATCATTTTAATGAATTTCATTAAAATGAATCGGTGCAAACGTTAATGTAATTATTATTATATAATGTGATTAAAATATTCATTGTAATAAATAGCATATATATATTAGGTTGTCAAGTATGAAGAAATGGAGCAAATTTCAATTCAATTATGTGCATTTTTTGCTCCATTTCATATTTAACAACCTAATATATAATTAAAAAAAAAAAAAAGAAAGGAAAACATGCAAAATAAAATCGAGCACGTGCAGAAAATATTCTGCACAACGTACACATTATTTAATTTTATTTTATCAGAGATATACAAGAGCTCGAATAATTGTTAAATTTAATTCAACTTTTATTGAAATAATATAATATTTCAATTATTGCAAATAAATAATAGCATTCATTATAATAAAAAATGATGCTTTTTCAATAAATATGTAAATATGCATTTATTAGTTTTAATCTTAAAATTATTCAATGCGTGTTTCTTTTTTCTTTTTTTTTTCTTTTGTTTTTATACAGTAGGTATATAAAAATCAACAATAATATTGATTCATATACGTTGTGCCCTTAAAATACCGTTTCAATTCTACATTAATTTTTACCCGCTCTTGCTGAGTCATTTGACGATCGCATTGATCATTGGAATCTGTTCCGAGAGGAGATTCGGTCTTCTTTTCTGAATCTGCATGTTCCAAAAGATCTTCATTCTTCTTTTGCAGCGTGAAAACATCTTTACCTACATATCTAATCTACGATATATACTCACCCAAGGATTCTAACAACACTTTGTATCGCATATTCGAAAAGCTTATTAATTTATTTCTTGTATTTTTCTTTTTTTTTTTTTTTATATTATTCTCGCGTTTCGTTATAGCAAATAAAAAATATCTACTAGTGTTTATCGGTCATCTAAAGTGCAGTGAATTAATTGGACATTCAGTTGTTACTGCAAAAACTTTAGCTGCATAATTATTTAAATATAACCGGGTGTTTTTTATTAAATCATTAATCCACATTATACTGAATATCCAATTTCTTAATGTTACATGAGTTAGAGATTATTCCTTATATTTAAATGATTAAACTATAACTCGAATTTCGTGCAAATGAAAATTTACGATACTTACTTTTTCACCATATTCAGGATCAATAGCCATCATTTCGCGAAGGGTTTTTAATACCTTTATACATAATTTTTCTTCCTTTTCTTCTAACAATTTTTCCGTATGCTTGATCAATCTAAAAATAATATACAAATATGGCTAAAAACATTTATATTTCGTATTATCATCGAAAAAGAAATATCGAAAGTTTTTGTTGATAATATTTAAAAAATAATTAACCTTCTAATAAATCCACCATTTCCGCAACGTTTTCTAGCTTCGGTTGCTGCCGGAAATAAAAGTTCTGGTCGGTAGAGAATATCAACCAACAAGGATAATTCTGATTGAACCAATGGTTTGAGTTGTTCTTCTAATAAACATACTATGTCTTGGAGACCTTCTATAATACTACGATCCAGTCGCATCAACTAAAGAATAATACAAATATTTTAATTTATATCATAGTTAAATTATTAAATATTTTAATAAGAAGCAGTACTTTTGTTACGAATTTTTCTATTAATCTAGATTTCAATGCAATTTGTATTTTAATGCAACTAAAATAATTTAATTATTTTTTTTTTATATAACAACATTATACTTCGTATAAATAAGATCTATATGCGGTATATATATCATTATTAAAGTATATATTCTTTTTTATTTTATATATATAAGTATCTAATAACTGAAACTAATATGCAAAGATTTCTGAACAACTTTTTACCTCTTCTTTAGAGCTGTCCATCAAAAGCTACATATTTAAGGAAACTTATTATAACATGATGAATAAAATAAATAATTATTGACAGATTATTAATAACATTGAACATTTGTTTTTACCTGACTTTGAGTACGTTCTATTTTCGGTTGTTTAGAAGCTTGTAACCATTTACTTGTTTGCCTACTAAGCATAGCAGCTTTATTAAACATAGAAGCTACTTGACTTTCCAAATCTGTAGGAATGGCAATACCACGTCCCTTTGCTGCAATGTTTAAAACATAATACATTATTTTAATTTTTTTTTTAAGCTTATTAAATTAATAAGCATAATAAAGAAAAATGATAGATGAATTAAACAACTTACCAACGTCGGATAAAGTTCTTATACAATTTTCTACATTGAATCTTTGTCCTGCATTCAACCACATACATTGCGATACTTTAAAAGCAGCATGAAGTAGTTGTACAAATATAGGCTGTCGAGTCTAATTAAATAAATAAACAAGAGAAAAAGTAATTAATTATTATTACGTGTATGCGTGTGTGTTTGTTTATGCGAATAAAAATTCTCTTTACGACAAAATTTATTGAAATATATATTAATAACAAATAAAATATGAGCAAAAATTAAATCATTACGACCAATGTGAGTGCTTCCTATTTTGTACTAGTATTATGTGTATAATGTGTTATTTGTTTTTTAAGTAAGAAATTTTTATTATAGCGTACATATATTTTATATTAATTAATAATAAAAATAAACAAAATTTAGTACAGTATTTTATTAGTACACACCGAAAAGTTTCTATTTTTCTTTTTGCGGACAAAATATGTACATCCCCTCATCGTATTTATTTACATGTTATACATAATATACCCATTATTAAAAATCATGCTGCCAATTACAAACAATTATTTGATTTTTACTAATCATAAAAACAAACTGCATATATTTTTAGAAATTATTTTATAAAAATTATCAGAATATCAAGGTTGATACATGAAACGTTTATTGAGAAAGTGACCTCAATCCATTTATATTTAATTTGAGTCTCGTTGATTTATGTTTCGATGCAATTAAAAATATATTTACAGGATATTATTGAGTAATACTACTTAATTGTATATCCTGTGCATATATTTTTAATTGCATCGAAACACACAAACCCCTTTAAATATCTCAATTTAAGTATAAATGAACTTAGGCCACTTTCAAAATAAACAACTCACATATATATTACAAATTTTAATTAAAAAATAATCATCTTAAAGCTTCGAATGAATTTTTTTTACTCATTTCTATATCTTCCCTTTTATACATTTTCCTTTTAATATTTTCCGTGAAAGAAAAGAAAAGAAGAAATATTATTGTTTTATTTTTTGATTAAGAGTTTTTTTCATCATAGGGTGATGTGAGTGTATATGTACAATTTAGGTGTATATTTTTTTTTTCTTTCTTTTTAGGCCAAGACAGCACTCTACCTATTAATACTCACATAACTTGCAACATTATTGTCAATATTCCGGTCACATTCCTTGATGCTCCAATAAAGTCTAGCCTCGTGCAGTTGTTTCTATTAGTAAATCAACCCACCACCATTACAGACCCAGCACATAGACGATACCCATGTTGTTGATTCAAGAAGGCCAGGTATTGCATGCCAAAAACACAGAACATGCCGCTGGTGCAATCAATAATGACCAAGCACATATCAAATAATATTAATGATTTAATTCATATATTATATCAATCTAATTGATGTTATGTTTAACAAAATAGATGATAAGTTACACCACCGTAAACTTAATGAATATATTTCTAATTATATTTCCTATAAGAATTCGTAATATTATTTACGTATGTTAATGCGATAATTATATACCTAATCGAAGTTTTATCTAAAATATTATATTTAAATTAGATAGATAGCAAAAAAATAAAATAAATAATAAAAGTGGATCGAAAAATTAATGGAAATGGAAAAAGTTGGCAAAAGAAAAAAGAAAAATTACGTGAAATGAAAAATATTTCGAGTTAAATTAAATGATTCTGAATTGAATAACATTTTTCAATGTGTACTATGATATGTACTTGGTTGATGAATGAATTGTTAGTGTAAGTAACATGCAAAGCATAGATTATGATATTATGTGTTGTGAATATTTATTAGATTTATTTTTTAATGACTAATTTAATATGCATTGTGTTTTATTTTTTTTTAATTAATCTATATCTTCTCTAACTTTTTCTTCTATTCAATCCTGTTTTTAATATTTTATTCCTGAAAATAAATATTACCTAAAAATATTAAATACAAATATATAATAATTTACATTATATTCTATTATTTTCTTGCCCATATCGTCTAAAATTATATTCTCTATATTATATTATACAATTTATTTATTATTATATCCTATTTGATATTAAACCTAATTAAAAAACAATACTAGCAATCTAATTCAATATCAGCATTTCTAAATTTCTAATTCATTGATATTCGTTGCTACAATTACCTCTTTTTCGAAGAACTTCAGTCATATAATGAAACATAAAATAAAAACGTAAAATATAATATACAACATTCTTGAAACTACTGTAACAGAATGAAACTGCTGGAATACTAATTCTATAAAATATAAAAAAAAAACACTGATAATAATATTATATAATAATATAATCCATCGCTAATATTTTTTTTTAAATAACAATTTCGATTTATATCATACTTTTTATCGTTGAAAAATATTCAATTATTAGTATCAAATATCTTTAGTATTCATAAGCACATGCATTTACATAATTCATTATAGATATCCAAAAAAGTTAACTTTATTCACGCGAAGATGACTAAATTTTAAAGCCATTCTTGCTGTTTAGTCTTTTTAATTGATATAATTGAGAATATGAAACGAAACGAAAAGAACATAAAGAGAGAAACACGATTACATTAATAAATTAATTATGACAGTATAAGAATAAAATGTGCCATTATTTTGAAGAAATATATTTGGTGCTATGTATAATATATATATACACACACACACATATATATATATAATATTATATATATATTACGTAATATTATATTAATATTATATTAATAATATATTGATTTTTAAACGAAACGAATTAAATTAAAAACAAAAAAATATGATTACTCACACAAATTTTGTCGATATTATTTAAACATGAAAAATATTTTGGACATATTACCGTATATAAAAACAGATTATAAAAATATTTAGATATATATAGGCACCACAAATTGTACTTTACAATATTATACGAGAAAAATTATTTAAATAAAAAAAAATATATATATATAAGAATGAACAAATAATAAAATGTAATAAGAAAAATATTGATATTAATATGAATGATAAAAATACAGTACCTGGACAGTAGTACTTTGATCGGAAAATGGACTGCTAAAGAACGTAGTGATGATATTCATTAAACAACTTGTCACGTAATTCTCTAATGCATTATCTGCATCTAGTTGATTATTTTTAGGTGTTGCAATTAAGTTCATATCTACAATAAACGATTTTTCAAATAATGACCACATATGATTGGAAGTATAAATTTCTTTCATCTCTACTTCAGTATCAATGTAACAATGGTTAAGGAAATTGATGTAAGCTTCCTTCACCTATCGACATATATGTATATATATATATAAAATATATATATATTATAATATAATTATAATTTAAAATATATATTATTATTATTATTATTATTACCTCAGGTATACAATCTGGATGTGATACCATTGCAGCGATATCATCTAAGGGTAAAAGACTATGACATTTGATTTCGGTATTAACATTTTTACCCATTGTACAACAAGCTAATAACTTCACCAATTCTACGTGATATCTAAAAATATAATACGATTAACATAATTTAATTCAATATTATTTTACACGAGACATTTAGAAATTAAATATATTATATATTATTATAATAAATAAATTTTGTTAATTAAATAATAATTACTTAAGCGGACTACTTTCGTCCATTCTGTGCCTCTCCGATCTCATCATTTCAACGAATTGATTAAACGAAGCTCTGTCATTGTAAAAAACTAAAACATCTTCACCTGCTTGAACGAGCTTCAAAAAAGAAATAAAATTGTTTAAAATGACACGAACATTTTCTTTCTCTTAAAAGTTTTATTAATAAAAATCTTAATAATTCTCACCTCTTGCATCACCATTTCTTGGCACTTTCTGATAAACTGGTTTTCAGCTTTAACGATAGTTTGTAGAAATCTTAAATATTGTACGTGTTTACCGTGTGTTTCGATACAATGAACGAAATGTTGAATAACTTTAACATTGACTTCATTGCAAAGTGTTGAATTGTCTTGAAAGATGCTACACACCGTTTGAGCTTCCCTAATACCAGGATTTAAAAATAAATCTAATTGTTTGTGTAAAAGAACTTGATTTTGTTGATTTCCAAGACAAAAGTTTTGAAGAAAATCATGAGCCAAACGCATAAGCTCGTTCATTCTGACATCTTCTTTATCGTCGTATGGGACTTGCAATAAATCTAAGACAACTGTATGTACCCCGACGTTACGCAATAATCTTTGTTCGTGTTTACGCGGTTTAACTTGTCCACCCGGTATCGTTTGGATGCACAGTTTATTCATTCGTATCAATATTTGTTGTATCTTTTTATATTCCTCAGTTTGATCCAAACTCAATGGCGGACCAATATCTAAATCAATCGCAGATCCTGTAATAAATAATTAATACTTATAAATCATTATAATATGTGAATTTTAAAAATAAATGCAGGGCCGCTGCAACATTTCGCGGAGCTAGATTCAAACAATTTTACGGGGTCTAATTCAAATACTACAACTAAAAATTTATTTATTTACAAACCATGGAACCCGGCCCTTGCAACGACCCTGAATAAAAAGAAAACAAATATTTCTCTGAAATAAACCTTTTTTATCCGAAGTAGACAATTGAGGTGGTGCTTTACGAGGAGTCGAAGAATCTTCCTCGTCTTCTTTGCTTTTTTTCTTTTTACTTCCATGCTCTTCCGTAGCTTTAGATTTGTAAACCCAAAGTTCAGATTTTTCGACAGATTGACGTAAAACGTCTAAATCTGCTTTAATTTGTTTATACGATTCAACGTCACTATCCGAAACCAAAAGTTGAACCTGACGATTGATACCAGCCATTTAATACACTGATTTTATATTTTGTTTTATTAATGTTCAATTATAAATTATTATTTATTAAATTAGGCAAACCTGTTTAAATGCTTGGAGTACTTCTTGCCTTTGACTAAAATGTCTGAATAATAAATGCAACGCTCCAGATACTAATGGTGGATAATCGTGCATTGCAAGGTGAAGTAAAACACGTAAAAATGTTCTACCACCAAGACCATCCAAATCCAATGCAGCACATTCTTCGCTAATAACACACATATTTAATTTTTTTCTTTGTAATAATTATTACATCAGTATATTATCTCACATTAAAATATTATTGAAATTACCTGCTACCAAAGATCCCTTCAGCTTGTGTACCAATAGATTCCAAATCTATGGTCTTTTGACAAAGTTGACTTAAATCTTGACCAGAAGCTTTTTCAGTTTCATCGAATTCTTGTTTGAAAATACTTAACAAACACGATATTCTATAATCCAATCTAACGTCGAGGATAATTGAAGAATTTCAATTATTTTTAATTTAGTATCCATAACCAAGGGATATTCTTTTTTCGATGTAATCTTTGGCCTTGGAGATGTACTTCCAGCCATTACTTGTCCAGCTGGTCCTAAAGTTAAACTTGTCATCACTGCACCCATATCGCCAATACATCGGAGAACTCCTCCTTCGGCTATTAAAATACACAATAACATTATTATTTAATTACCTAGAATGTTTATTGTATAACTTATTCATTAAAATTCATTTCATTTTATTTTATTTTATTTTGTATTATATTATATTTTATTTTATTTTATTAAGCACGATTAACACATTACGAATAATAACAAGACACGTATAAACATAATGGCCGAATATTTATATCAGCAGACTATATGTCATCTACTAATAAACATATGTACATATTAATTATTATTTTATAGGACCTAATAGAATATTACCTGCCTCTTCAGAATCCATAGACTCAGCTAAGAAATATCCAGAAAATCAGGTAGTTAGTTACATATATTATTGGATAAAATACATTACACAAACAATAGGAAAATATTAGAAGGAAAACTATTTATATATATATACAATTGTAATTTTATTAACAACATTTTTGAGATATTCAAAATTTCGATAAAAGCCTTCACGAGAGATATACCATTTAAATTACATAATTTTACAATCATGCATAATAATATAGGAAATACAATGTAGGAGTAATAATGATTGATCCAAAATTATTATAAAATGAAAATACTGATCTCATAAATTACACTAACTTATTTATATATATATTACAATAATTTATAATTTTATATAAAATATGATTAAAAACTTACAATCAATTTCCCCGGTTGGTATTTTCCCATCAATGAAATCATTTTCAGAAACACAATCCAAGATACTTAATAAAGTTTTAGTTAATCTTAAAAGATCGTTGAAACTATAGAATCCAAAATAAATTAAATCACGTGCTAATTTAACCACCTGCCAAATAAAAACACAATTTATTCGTATTAGCACGTACATTTGTGTGTATTAATAATATAATCAAAATAATTTGTATTTTTATAAAAATTGGTATTACAAATGAATTGAGAATTTTTATTTACCTCAAACGTAAGCTTATTTTGTTCCTGATCCGCGAAAGACCACATTTTTGCAACAACATTGCAAAGATAATCTTCCACGAACTTTATGGTGGAACTAAATTTAACTCTAACAGCTTCTTTATTTTCATCGGGCATTTTATTTGTATCGTAACTAAAATTTCGAGAGAGAAATAAAAATTTATGGGTAGAAAAGCGGGTAAAAAAATGAAAATAATAATTATAAAATCTTAATTTATTATCACGTACTCGTTAATGCTCATTTTTAATGGAATTTCGGACCAAAGACGTGCATATTTGACCGGTGTTACTTGTTCTTGTGGATCACGATCAACGTGAAGATGTAACATAAGTCGACAAAACGAAGCCCGTAATTCGTATGGTACAGTTTCATCTTCCATACATCTAAAGAAAAAAAAGGAAGATTAATTTTTTTATCATTCAAAAACATAATTCTATTAAATAATTGTAACAAATGCTAATAGAACCCTTACTTAAGTATTAAATCTATATCCAAATGTGGTGACAAATTGTTAAGTGCTAAATATTGCCTGTTAAGACACATGTTGCTAAACAAATTCAATTGATGCCTGTAATAATCCAAAATTGCTGGACCCAATAAATTTCCTAGCTTTGCGTTTTTTGACAACTCGCATAAAGACTTTGATTTCTGTAAATTCATAAAAATATAAACATTATAATTTGAGTTTATCGCCAAAAACAAAACGGTGCAAATTTGACCCAATTCGTACAATCCGAAACATGTTAAATGTAGTCTTGAAGTTCACGTAAAAATAATGGATTTATTTTTCCCCTAACTATATATATTAAAAATTTAATAACACAGATTACCAACCGTTGCATTGTTCCAAAAAAGATAAACTTCATCTTTTTCTTTAGCGATTATTTGCGATTCGTCATTATCTTGCTTCATTTCAATCAGTTTTATATCAATTTTAACTTTCATCATCCTATAAAAAAAAATGTGTATTCCAAGTATGTATTAATACTAAAATAACCATAAACGTGCATGCATAAAATAACAATTTCTTGCCTGGTCTCTAGGAGAATATCTTTATTTTTTTCACTTAGTACACTTTTACATATCAATTCCTGAGTAACGGCTATTGCTTTTTTATTGGAAATACATAAATCCGATAAATAATCTAAAAATCTCGATTCCCATGTGTGCATATTTTTCCTAACGAGACCAACGAAAGTCTCGATCTCAGCAGCTGTAATATGTTTTTCTAATAATTTACGATTATTGTGTAAAAGTGCTGTAATAGTATCTTCCGCCAAAATATCGTATCCAATTTGTTTTTGCATAAAAGCAAAATGTTTGGCAATATATTCCTACGATCGAAAAAAAGAAGGAAGAGGAAGAGAAGGATAATATAAAGAATTTTATATAACGAAAAGAAGTATTATTAAATACATGAATTATGTAAAAATGATGTACCTGATTTTTTCTGTAATCTTGTTGAGACAATCTAAGTATACGATAACATAATCGAAACATATATTTGTATGGTGCGTGTCTCGGATCGTTAAGTTCTTCTATTCTAAGAAATGGTCCCTCACCCTCGGCCGACTCTAAAAACGGTGCCTGAAATTCTTTATTTCTTAGCTTATACAGTCTTAACGCAAAAAAGAAAACAAAAAAAAAATAAATATTTTCTATTATAATTTGTTCAATACCTGAAGTATCTTAAATAATTGACCCAAAATATATTGTTCCCTTAGTAATTTTTGTCGATCCCTAACTGCATTAGTTACGATCAATTCCAATGCCTCGGATTTGTTTTGTTCATTTTCTAATCCGGCAATAAAATAAACTATATCTTGCAATAAACTAGTTACGGCCCTCCGTTCATTGTGAGAAATTGTACCCTTTTCCAATTTACAATTGATGGATGCCAAAACTTTGCAGGCATCGTTTGCAAAATCTAAATCTCGTACTTCTACTGGTGACACTGATCTCAATGCAAAAGCTTCTTTGTCTTCTTTGTTCAACGCACAACCCACCTTCAAAATTATTCACTCTTTAATACACGTAATTTCAACACTAATATAATAACACTAATAATTATTAACAGTTTCGGTACGAGTACTTTATCCACCGTGACACTTCTGCTATACGAAAATAAATAAAAACTAAGCGTTGAATAAAAAACTGTGCTTAATAAAACACTCTCTTTCTAACAAAAAAGTGTTGTTAACATTAAAAAAAATTGATATAAAAATTCTAATACACTCGTACACCCAACTCATCAGATAAATGTCAAATATATCTAGCGCTCGTACCGAAAAGAAATTAAATTAAAAATATAATTAACATAAAAAATTCATTTTTACCTTTGACATTACAGGTTTTTCATCATCCTTATCAATTGGTACGCTAGTAGAATGAACCCACGTATTTGTACATATATGGTGTAACCTAACGAACGAAGATTGAGGTACTAAACTATCACCCCTCGTTAATGTTGTTGGATCTAATTCGAATAAAGAACTAATCTCGTTGCTGTGCGGTACCGAGACCAGTCTATAAATTTTACCAACGGGATCTATTGCAAGAAATAATACGATTTAATAATGACTCTGCGTTATATTAAGTAAAGTAATGTCGTTTCTGGGCATATCAATATTCGTTTATGATTTATCACCTAATCAAAGAGTCTACTTCTAAGTCGTGCCGAAAACAAAATATAAATAACGACATTACTTTCTGGTCCACCTAATAGAATATCATAATTTAATAATCAAGATTTTTCTATATTTTTTTCATTACGTGTCCTTACCAGGCTTGTTGCTATTACTCATTTCGTAAGGCTCATCTGAATCAACCTCAGCAGCAAGATATTGACCCGTAGCTAAATGTTTAAATCTGAATAAAGAATTCCAGTGTCCTGCTCCACCCCTGCAAGGATCGTGCTGGACCACTTCAACTTCCCATAATGCTTTGCTACTGGTTGCAGCGGTTGCACTAGTTCTACCGGTTGTTCTTAAAAATACGTGCTGTTTCTTTTTATATTCGTCCATTGTTAAAAATTTTTCTTGTTCGGCGTGAAATAATCTAACAACGTCACCGCCCTTTAATATCTCTTCTTGATTTTCCCTGTGTTCCATAAACAACGTCACTTTCCAGGATGTCGAAGAATTAACCACATTGACTTCTTTACATCCAGGATTATCGCTTAACTCGTAATTGGCTGCTACGTGAAGTCCCTGTCTACCAGCATTCACTGGTTCCAATATCACCTTGTCACCGACTACAACGCTGTCACCGTCGCTTCGTAATTTATAAAATGGCATTATGTAAAGCCATGAACCCTCATTACCATTTGCATCGAGATATACCCTCATTGCGTTTTTCTCAAGAAGTGCCGGCAATCTTTTGTTTACCGTCAAAAATTTATTCGACTTCAAATGTAATAGCTGCAAATTATATAAATATCAAATATATCAATATTTATATAAATATATTTATCATCAATAGCTGGAAATTATAAAATTAATATCAAATATTCGTAACATTTTATTGATAAGTAGTTTAATCTTACATTGAGAAAAAGAAAAAGGGGAAAATTAATTTTATTTTTCATTAGAATACATTTTGTTCTCGTAAAGAGACAAAAATAAGGGTTGACCTCGTACGGTTAACGTTACATCTTTGTCAATATCTGACTCCTCGTAGAACATTTCCCAAGAGATGAGAAATTTAATAAAATTTCTTGAATGCATTGAAAGAGAAGGAGTACTACACCCAGTTGCTTTCATCCTACAATGCTAATTAAATTAATCTGCTAATGGTATCTGTGGTCTCTTCACCGTCCGAACCAGAGACGAGAATTACTATACCACTTCGAGTTAAGAAGTAAGAAATATTTTGTGTTTGAGTGGAAGTGGAAGGAATGCGGATGGAAAGAAAAAAATATTTCAAGAATATAACAAATAAAAAAAAAAATTAAATACTGTTATATTCTTGAAAAATATTTTTAAATTTATATACACTTTTATATATTCTTCGAACATAATTTGAAGAGATTTTACCTGAACTACGTTGCCATAAGAGACGATAGAACCCAACAATTTCTTATTTTCCGTATCATTTTGCTTTTTTTCGATTTCTGCTGCATGCTAAAAAAAAAGAAATTAATCGTACAAATCTAACTAACGTTTCTTTTGCTAAAAAATATATTTCCACGAGATAATAATTATTCAAAAAGAAAGAAAAATCTAAGACTTACGTGAAGTCTTTTTAATAATCCAGCATCTGTACCAGAGCTGCCACTTTGTTTCGCCGCTTTCCAAAATTGTTTTTGAGCGGAGTAGCGATTCATAGGACATATTTTGAAAAGACAGTCTAAAAAAAGAAGAAGAAAAAAAAACACACACATAAAATATAAAATTAAATAAAAAAGGAAACAAACACCACCGTTCCCATAATAATTCACAAAAATATAATTTGTGTTTCTAACAGATAATAAAATTGACCTCTGAACTTTTTCGGTGGATTCGTCAAATCTCCGGCTTCTGGACACACCACGCATCTGTCGTCAACCAATCTGAAAGAAAAAAAAATACAAACTAACGAACATAAACAAAAAGATCGATAAAACAAGCATTGATATTTCGAATAAAAAAGAGATTGAATAAATATAATCAATATGAAATATTCATAAGACAATTATCAAAATAAAATTGTTGCTTTAGATAAGCGTGGTCCAGATGGAATGAAACCATCCTGTTGGATCAATATTGGGGAAGGCTACATCTACTCCTTCCCTCCTCCCACCCCTCACAGAGCTTTAAAGCTATACAAGAAATGATACGAAAAACTTTGATTAATCCAAATTTATTTTATATTCTACTATCGGTTAACATTTGATAAAATTTATTATTAGTATAAATAAAATAAAAACACACACACACACGTTTTATTAATCTAAACCTATAACACGTCACTCAATAACTTCAAATATATGACAATACTTTTGACAGATCTATACGATTTCTGGATAGCACAAACCTTCGAACGATACCTGTCAAAATTTCCTAACATTCTGACAATTAGTTTACAAGTTACAGTAACTTTAATGACCTCTTGTTTTATAAGGATTTTCACCTGCTGCTGTCCACTCATCAGCTGACGATCTGTCAACAGTATTACCATATTTATATATATGTCAAGCCCGAGACTTATTGAGTGACGTGTTATATTAATTCCCTAAATCAATGGTGTAAATTGAATCATCGTTTCGTCGCTGTTGGTGCTACGATACCGCAAACAACATCCAAGCAATAAACCCAATTAACGCGCTTACGCGTATCAACGTTAAACCTCTCTCCCTGCTCCTAAACGGGTGACACTTGAAAGAAATTAAAACTAAAATTAAAAAATATCAATGTTTCTCAAGTGAGAATACAAATGAATCATAATATTTAAATCAACGTGAGTATTTTTTACGTTTAATAATATTTTTCCTTTATTCATTTAAATCGATCCTTTTTTTTTTATTTAACGCTGCATTAGACCATGCCGAGAATATACGCAGTAAAACCTGGTGTGTATGTGTGTATGTGTGTATGTGTATATATATGTATGGTATTTTCTTAGAACACAATAACCATCCGTAAACATATTGTTTGTTGACGCTCGACAAGAGAATATAAGCTTCACCTGGTTTACTAACAAGATTGCGTTTAGGCTTCTCACTCTATACCTAACTCTTTTTCCAAAGGTTTAATCTGCCTATGATGACGTTTCCAATATAATATATATGTATGTATGTATGTATACCAAACGACCATTTATATCGCAAATATGATTTTCATTATTATTTTCTATATCCCCCACAGAAAGAAGGAAAAAGGAAGAAGAAAGCAAAAGAAAGAAGAAGAAGAAGAAAGAAAAATTATGCTTAATATAAAAATTCTATTTTTGTATCGTTTATATCCGATCTAAGTAAAATTAATACGATGGATTTTGCAATTTTTTAACGCTTTAATAAATGTCAACGGGAGGAGATTGGAAAGAGTAAAAAAATAAAAAGAAAAAAACAAGGGTAGAAGAAAAAAAAATCAATCCCGAAAAAAATATGTAAAAGTATTTTTATCTAACGAAACCAAAATCCCGTAAATGCGAGAAATAGAAAATAATATCGCTAATAAATATTACATGTATATATATATATTTATATATACATATATACAGAGTATATCAAAGAGAAAACTTCCTCTTCCGGTAATCCAAAGTTAGTAGTTCAGATAAATTCTATCAAAAAAAAAAAGAATATATAAAAAAATATAGAATTTAATCGGTTGATAATTTAATTAAACTTATATTATTATAATATAGATTTAATTTAATTAGAATTTATAATTATAATGTATATTGGGTTGGTGGAAAAAGAATGTCGGATTTTTGGCCATGATTCAATGGAAAAATTCGACATTTTTTTTCCACCAATCTAATATATTTAATTTAATTAAAATTTAAATATAATATAAGTCAATTTTTTGCTTTTGCCATATATATATATTTTTTTTTATTTATTTTTTTATCGACTTATATGTAAATGTACATTCAATGAAATTACGTGAAATGATGTTGCATAGAAAATGAGAATGAAAGAGAGAGAGAGAGAGAGAGAAAGAGATAAAAGAAGATCGGATATCGAAGTAAAAGGGCTATCTGATGTGAGGAAAAACCGATATATTGTTATTTCTGTCAACTGTGTCGTATTAGATATAGGTATGACGAAGATGCAACTACATATATATATAAGTATATAGATAAATATACATACATACAACACGATATGTGTTAACACAGGGCTGATGCTGTTGCGATTACAGAGGATTATCATCAGCGATGTTATGTGCCTGGTGTTAAGGCACCGGAAATAGAGCGGAAGACTAACTTGAGCGAGAAATAAAAACCGCAAATGAAATTCCCTTACTTTAGTTTAAAATGACGACGAACACATAAACGATGATACCCCAACGTTAATAAATTTTATTTCAAACCATGTTTCTTCCTATCTTTACGAGGATGAAAAATACATCTTGTGTTTCCAATAATTTGTGAAAGAAAAATTAATAAATAATTTTGTTTCTTATTTTTGAACTGTACGATCAAATACATTTTATGCATAATTATTGTTGGAGTATTTTTAAGAATCAAAGATGAATTATTTTTATAATTCGAATAATCGTATATGGTAAAAGACGTATGGAATATTTTATTTCTAATTTTATGATACCGTAAGAATAAAACGTGTAAAAGTGAGTACTTTAATTCATAACAGATATCTAATTAGCAGTATAGCAACATATATATATAGTTGAATGGAGATATTGGAATATCTGACAATCTCCAATTTCGAGCGTAACCTAGTATTCCTCATACTGATATTAATTATGTCCTATTCAGCTGTGCCAAATTAGTATAGGCCGAACTTACATATTGCTACTGACAACGTACAGCTTGTCTCGCATGATCTATATATACATACACGAATGATTGATGAAAATCAAACGTCGTAATTTAAATGAAATTAAAATACATCGTTAAACATTTAATCAAGTAATAATAATAATAATAATAATCTACAAAAATCATAACGATCCTTTAAAATGATTTTCTTAACCGAAACATAATTTATTTAAACAAGATAAAATATAATTCGACGTATTTCTCATTTTATTTGCAAAAGGATAAATTCTATTTAAAAAACATAAAACTACTATTCGAAGAAATCTATATTCCATTCTGAATCTCTCTCTTTCTCGTGAAAAAAAACTTTTTAACCTTTACAGAAAGAAAAGAAAGAAAGAAAGAAAGAAAGGAAAAATTCCGTAAGTAAATATATAACTAGAAGATACGAGAATCTCTTTTTATTGTATCATAGGAACGTAACGACCATTGAACAAACGAGATTTGCGATCAGATCGCTAAGATCTTATTTAAGAACCCATTCATGCCGATGAATGCTACCGAAGTGAGCAAAGTGTACCTGACCTATTTTCTTAAAGCACCTTATAGATATAAGTCCCTCTCTCCTTACAAACGAATCCCATTCGCAAATAATCCCATGAGGAAAACTGTTCACGCGAGATAATAAAAAATCTAACAATCCTGATTACTATACTCTACCGCTTTCATCAAACAAACCCACTCCCCTTCTCCCACTAACCTTATTTATTTTACAAACAATATCATATTAAATGAAAACACTTTCTATAAAAGAACGTGAATATAATAATCTACGAATAGATAGATAAAATAATTTAAAAAAATGTATATTTTTATATTTAAAAAAGTATCATTTTTATAGCCATTATTCACTCATATTTTTCCTTCAACTTAAAGTATTCTCGTTAATACTTTGTAATCGAGCGTAGTTATGGGAACAAGTTGATTACAAAGAGATCGCTTTATTGCCACTCCCCGTTATCGACATACTATCTTTATGCCGCCTCCGTTCATCTTCTCTCGCATGATTTATATATAATGTAGAATATATAATAAATAGTATAGAGGAGAGATACATGGTCGTTGTAAAGAAGTTGCTGCTGCTGCTGGTGCTGCTGTTGCTACGAGTCGCAATACTCGCACTTCTGATGTAAAAATATGTGTTTCTTACGAAAAGTTCATGTTCCCGGATGCTCGTGAATTTCACACGAAAGAGTAAAAGAAAAAGAAAATGAAAGAGAAAGAAAAAGTAAGAGAGAGAAGTAAAAATACAAATAAAAATATAAAATAAGAAAAAATAGTAATGTGTGTTTCCTGGCAGCGTGTTTATTTTATACATTTCTATTGAATATTATATTTTTTTAAATTCGTTAATAAATATTTATTTTGTTCTTATAACTATGAAAAACACGATAATGTATTCAAATCAATTGTTTTACATATTACATATTACATTACGTATCTTTCAATAAATATTCGCTACAAAAAAATTATCTTCAGTGTTTGTAATAATCTTTAATCTGTATTACATCCTGACTTCTATTTTTTCATCTGACTTGTATTTTCTATTTTAATATTAATTGGTTTTATCCCGTAAAATCAAATAAAATACAAAATAAAATGCAATAAAATAAGAATAAAATGTTTTAGCAGTTTCGTTTCATTTTATAGAGGAGATTGACCTTTTTTAAGATAAACAAATGTGCTTTAATGAAATCCGATGACGTTAATAACGATTAAATTCAAATCCGTTTTGATCTGCATTTATCGGCAATCGAACAAGGTCTATCGATTTATCGATCGATCACTAAGATTAATGAAGATCGTAATCTTCGTTAATTTAAACAGTAGGTCGATATGATTTATATATATAAATGACTATGTATCGACATACACATATGCCGTAACGGATCCGATTAACTTGGAATGACCGAGTAAAATTCCATCGTGAATTATATACATATATATATATATATGTAAAATGAACAAATATATATATATATATATATATCTCTTATTCTGTTTCTGCCTTTAAACTAACTCGTAATTACTTTGAATCATTTCCCTTTTTCGGGTCCGTCGTTGACATTTCTATTTCTACTCTTATCAGAATTATATTTAATTGAAAAATATGATACGTCAATTATTTACATATTTATTACATTTGATAAATTATTATTAATAAATTATTATTAATATACATATATAGATGAAATATTTTCTTATTTTATCGTTAGCGTATTAATATTATAATTTTTGTATTTAAACGATCATCACCTACGGCTAGAGAATGGAAAAATAGAATTTTTTTGTGTACAATAAACTGAACGAATTCATTTTAGACAATTAATCATAACTCATAAACGTTATAACTATTTTTAATATCTCGTTAGGATGTAAACACGTATTTACGACTGTCATTTATTTCGATATTTTGTCATTTAATATGAAAAAAAAGAAAAAAAAACCAAATTACAACTACGATAGGCTATCATTCAAATTACCACCGCAAAAGATTAAAACGGAGGACGGAGAGAACAAACTATTTAAGTATACATATGTACACATACATACGCGTGTGTGTGTGTGTGTGCGTGTTCAAATATTTTCTTTTTCCAAACATCATAAATTTATAATCAGACCCGACTCTGTCGCAAAGATTTTACTCTTTCTCTCTCTCTGTAGACTTACAAAAAAAATGTTTAAAAATAGAAATAAAGTTTCTTCTTAGGAAACAAAAAGAAAAAAGGCAATCCTTTTTTAATTTTTCTAATCAACCGTAAATGTGTTTTTACTTGGATAAATGCAAATAACCGAGGGTAGGTAAATATCCTAAAAGCTCTCACGAATAAAAACGGATTAGGATTATTGGATGTTATTTGAGTCGTTCATTGCATAAATCGATTTAAAAAATCTTCAATTAAAGTGTCGAAGCATTTGGTGTATAGTCATAACTTTTTATATTTATTATAACTTTTCCCTATATAATAATTAAGATTAATATTAAAAAGATAAAAATTGGTTGACCATTGAATAATAAATAATTTATTTCAGAGGTCACATTGATTAACTTCGTATTCTAATGTAAATCGTTGCAATAATGCAACTCAAATGCACTTAGCAAGAGATGAATGATAACCAAATTATAAAATGGAATTTTTTTATCAATTCTTTACTCTGATATTGATCGTTGCAATAATGCAACTCAAATGCATTAGGAAGTTATGAATGATAGCTAAATTAGAAAATGGAATTTTAAAAGAACGATGTACATTATTTCATTGCATTTCTACTATTTTTGTTTTATTGAGTTAATCTATTTGTGCAATGAACTTATATGTATATATAAAGTGAACGAGTTACGGCTTCTTTCACTTGGAGAATTCAAGATGAACGAAAATAGTGACGCATTCAAGCAACAAATCCAATATATATACCCAGTAATCCGTTAAAAACAATCGCCACAATCCACTTACCCTAATGTTGAAAGAAAACCTGAAACACTTCCCTCGGCGTAGAGGCTGACGATATCGCCGAGGTGAAGGAAACTCGCCGAACCGAGAATTTCACCCATTTTTCAGCAGAGATTTTCCTTCGAGTTTTCACCGATGCTTTAAAATCGGAGGAAGACGTCTCTCGACGACCCCACCACCTAACTCCTTTTTTTTTTTTCTTAGCCAATCGAATTATTCATGATGACCACCTACGAACAGAAAAAGGGAAAAGAACAATTTATTATTATTAATACAAAAGAAAACCATAAAGATATTTTAAATATAAAATAAAAAGGGTATACAATTATTTATTTTTAAAATTATAATATAATTCTTTTAATTTTGCATATTTTAATTATCACTCATTTATTTTGTTTATTTATTTTAGAGTATTTTATCATCAATGTATCATTTTTTGTTGTTCGTTTAAATTATATCGCATACGATGTAAAATGAAACGAAAACATCGAAGATTAAGTGATTTTAAGAATGGCTTATCGGACATAAACGACCGGTCGACCAACCCACCCATACCCCTCCTCCCCGCCACCACCGACCAAATGGACCGCAACGAGGTCACCTTTGAATTTATCTGACCCTTAACCTTAACTTTCATGCTCGCAATAATGCTAAAGAAATTACCTTTTTCTCAAGGCTACTTTTTTCATTCTATCATTCTATTTTATTTTTTTTGTTTATCATAGAAGAAACTCATACGTTATGGTTCTGTTTATAATCGAAGGTAAAGTTTTATCTGATGATTTTACAATCGTATGAAAAAATAATACCTTTATTCCATACGCACACACACACAAACACACATATATATATAAAGTTAAATATATATTTAACATTAATAAAAATAATTTAATATTATTTTATAATAAATTATATTTAATAATAAATTTTTTTAACTATTCAGAAATGGTTTTTCATTAGTTTTTTTGTTTTTACATAACTAAATGTTCAAGCATGAATTCGTAATTCTATCATTGGTAAACTCTTTCTTGTAATACGATTTCGTAAAACAACTTAATCATAACTCTCACTCTCCAACATTCATTTTTTCGTTTTCTATCTCTCTCATTCATATTTCCAATGCCAACGAAAGTTCATCGTATTCATGATAGAGTTTTTTCAACGTTGATTATTTCATAATGTTTTTCTAATGCATCCTTAAAGACCGACAAACTTTGCTTATATACGAATTCATTTGAACGAAGTTGATAGAAATAAAAGGATAAAGATAGATAAACTTTAAAAAGAATGAAATAGAGAGAGAGAGAGAGAGAGAGACAAAGAGAAACGATTAAATTATGAAAGAGATGTGGAACGTGACAAAAAAGAACGGATTTAATAAAATGTATGTGTGTGATATAATCGTAGAGAACAGTGAATGAAATAAATACCGAGAACGATTAAGATCAAATGAATTAACTCAATTAACGTGCCTTATCAATGCACAAACAAACAAACAAACAAACAAACATACAAACAAAACGAAAAAGAAAAGATTTTTATACGATTATAAATAAAAAGATTTAAATCTTTTTATATATAGAAAAAAAAGCACAATTTCTAAATGATCCAATTTCGTCGAGAGAACAAACTTTCTTATTGCACGCAATTCACGCTTTACGCATGTAAAGTATGTACATATTGCATAATGAATGACTTGAGCCATAGTACACGTGACTATGAGACTCCAGGGAAATGTTAAACACGTGATAAAGTTTGATGTTAGATGTCGGTAGTGTAATTATTTAGTTCCTGCGTATAACTTTATGATGTGTTTTATATTAAAAAAAAAAAGAAGAATTTATCCTAACTGGTGCAATTTTCAAAATATTAGCTTGGTGGATAAATAATGTCAGATTTTTGGCCACGATTTAATGGGAAATTCCGACGTTTTCTTTCCAACAACTCAATATTATTAAAATGTGTAAATATATTTTCAATATAAAATATAAATAAGAAAGAAAATAAAAAAATAATAATGTAAAGATAAATCGAAATAAATTTTGATTAAATAATCGGTATTTTAGATAAAATAATAGAAGGAATGAAAATTTAAAACATTTGATGAAAGGATAAAAAGCAAACAACGTTTTGTACATTATTGCATTATTCACATTATTTTTGCATATCATTATATATAAAATGATTAAATGATTATTGAAACTATATATAGTTTACTATTAAAAAATAAAACAACAACATGTTATTCAGTTATGTTATAGTAAAAGAATTTCAATAGTACATTTAAGATCGATCGAGTTTCAATTATGGTGAAACATTTATCCACAACACACATTTAGACTTCCTTGATCAAATGTAACGAGATATAATTCTCGCCTTGTATACATAATCGGTGTATACATTGATACCACCATTGGTATATAATTCGTATATACATACACACAAATATATACATACATACATACATATATAGAAACACATATGCATTTATAACGCGTAAACATTTACTAGAATAGAGATATTAACAAACCATGCTTAAAACATAATACCTATTCGTAATAATATGTGTTAAGAAGACTTTATTAAAATTTAAAAGAGAGAAAGAGAGAGATAAAACAAACTGACAGATGTTCCTTACATGTAGATTATTTCTTTTATGTGTTTGTTGTTGTTGTCGACATTAGGGGTCGATCGAGAGTAGCACAATCAATTGGCCAACAATATCATTCGTCTAATGGAAATGCACCGATGTCATCGATACACACGAGAGATGAATATTATTTACGTGCAATCCTATAGTTCTAAATTATCAACGTTGAAGGAGAGGAACGGGGAGAGGTTTCATCTACGAGAATATCACATAAACAACAACGCTGTCATTGGAATTGCAAAAATAAAATCTCCCTCACGTTGTTATACAAATTTATCATAAGATTAAGAATAATTTTTGTAATTATTATTTTAATACAGTGTTAACATTTTTTATTTATTATTTTTCATTATGAATGATTTTATTTTATTAAATTAATAATATCTTATTTTATTCAATCCAATTATTTAATATAATATAAAAATGTTTAAATTATTACTAAAATTATTCCAAGAGGAGGGTTCACATAGTGAAAATTAAATTTTAAGATTCAAACGAGAGGAAGATTCCAAGCTTAGGATCTTTTTAGCCGGATCTGTAAGAAACAACGAGAGATGGATGAGCTCGAGTTTCATAAAAGACGGTATCAAGTTTTTTCATGAATCGTAAGTAAGACCACGGTGGTGAGGATTTACATTACAAAAACGTTTCGTTTCAAATTTCGTCATTTTCTTTTTTTTATCTTTTCCTTTCTTTTTCTTTTTTTTTTTCTCTCTCTTTCAAGGATTTCTGCACCTACTATTACTCGGCGTTGATATATTCATTATATTTTTAACGTGATTAAACTTTTCACCGAAAATCTCGTTTTCTTAAATATTAGATTAATTGTTGAAGAGAAAATAAGTTAAAAAGTAAACGAAAAAGAGAGAAAGAGAGAAATATCGTCCTTGATAAAACTTAATGCACCGAGTGCAACGTCACCTTTTAATTTATGGACGAAGAACGGCTATCTTCAATGGCAAAGAATAACATCCATAATTTTCCAAGACGTTGCGTATCTTGCCAGAAAGAAAGAGAGAGAAAAAGAGAGATAGAAAATCCGTATCACCACCGAAAAAGCACCAATCGGATTTAAACTTTGGCACACGCAATAACTTTTGGTAGAATATTCAAAAATGTTTGATCCTATTTTCAACAGCTGAAAAAAAAAGTAATGAAATGGATACAACTACGTTCAACGTACATACCTAAATCTATAAAAGATGAGATGGACGATTAAAATAAAATAAAATTGTAAGAAAAACATACACTGTTGAGATTATTACGAAGCAACATTATTTTCCTCCTGTGTGCGATGATGTCAATAACCCATTCGCTTTACCGGGTTCGATCATATGCCGGCTTAGGATGGTCTATAAAGCGTTATATCCGTTTTACAACGAAATAAAGTGGGTTACTAAACGACTACTTTACATATACATATATATATATTATCTCGTAGGAACAATATACATGTGGTTTTAGGAAAACACGTTACTTCTCTTTATCCAATTTTATTTTTCTATCTAATCTCAACGCAACCTGTTAAACCCCTTGAAATAATTGACTCTATGTGTAATAAAATAATAAAAAAAAAAATTCAGACGAGTATTTTAGTTGATGAAAAAATAACGTCGAATTTTTGGTCACTATTCAATGATAAAATCCAACATTTTTTATTATATTCATATCATAAACTTCATTATACAACAACCGTGTAAATATCATCTTTATCATAACTTTATAGAGAAACCTCATGACAGCATAAAATGAAATACATACCATTTAATTCGAAATCTTTGTGTACACATTTATTCACTTAAGTATAATATAGGACTTCTGTATAAAGAAGTGCAAAAGGATACATCATCATATTCTGTGTTATAATGTACAAGATGATACAAAAGTTTTTCAAGTGATTTTAAATATTACTCTTTTATTACTCTTTCTTTCAAGACACTAAAAGAAAATTAATTTGTGTTTTATATTTAAAAACTGACAAAGTTTTCAAAGTATTTGGTCAAAGAAATATTTCATTCGTAAAACAAATTCATTTAAAAAATTGTGGTTTTCTTCTTATAGTGCTTATAAATAATTAAAAATAAACGTTCTAATTAATGAGTTACTTATCGAATAATCATTTTATTTTTATCTATCTATCTATCTATCTATCTTTCTTATTCTCGTTCTTTCATTCTCGTTCCAGCTTTATTTTTTTTTTTTTACAGTTACGCAATGAAACTTTCGAAGAGACTACAAAGAGAAGATGTATGAAGAATTATCGATAGTGATACAATACGTTTGACGGTATCAGCAAACGAGTAGCTAGTTATTACCATACTAGTTTTCAAAAAGATACAGTAGGAATAGTACATGTTGTAACCAACTGTGCCTAGGATACAAGGAATATATACACACATACACACACACACACAGACACGCGCGCGTGGAATAACGATAAACGTAATACCAATACCAATACCGCAACCGCTTGTTAGTTTCCATTACAGTCGTTAATGCTAAACGATACGTAACACTAAATAAGGGCAAACTCGGTAATCAGGGTATGATACTTAAAACGTGTCGATGTCCTGGAAGGTCCACGTTTCCATAAACAACAGATACTCTTACTTAATACTCTTTTAAAAATTCGGTACATTTTACAGTTTTTCTTTAACAAAAGCGAAAATGCAAGTCAGGTGGCTAAAATTGTGAATGGTGTTTATGGTGCCAATTATATGCAATTTTGGTTTCGTCAATTCGTCAAACGGTGGCCCAAATCAAGACTAACAGCTAGGAAGGTTTTGCTGTGAATTTGGTGGGATTGGAAAGGAATCATTTATTATGAATTGCTTCCATATGGCCAAACACTAAATTCGGATCTCTACTGTCAACAACTGGATCGTTTGAAGCTAGCTATTGACCAGAAACGGCCAGAATTGGCCAACAGGAGAGGTGTTGGGTTCCATGAGATCAACGCCAGGCCATACACGTCTATGGTGACTCGACAGAAACTCTGGGAGCTTGGTTGGGAGGTTTTAATGCATCCACCATATAGTCCGGACCTGGCACTAAGCGATTACCATGTTTTTTTTTGCATTGTAAAACTTTCTTAGTGATAAGAAATTGACATCGAGAGAAGATTACGAGTTATTCGCCAATAGGGATCAAAACTGGAGAGAGGCATTATGAAAGTACCATAATATTAAATAAATTGTAAATTATATAAAATATAAATAATATTAATTTTTGTAATAACAATATACTTTGTATTATCTTAATAAATAATCTTTATAATGAACATATATATGTGAGTGTGTGTATGCGTGTAATTATTTAGGTATGACTCGTAATTCAAAGTAAACACAATTATAATTTTTTTTTAATCAAAGATAATTTGTTGAACATTTACTCGGTAGAATAACAATAGTATTCGATTTGTAAGTTCAAATACAGCTAGTTGATGCTTGGCACACGCGGTACGACGCGTAACAGGTTCCTTTCTATCTCTCTCTTTTTATCTTTCGTTTTTAAGACGATCCTGTTCTATTCAAGGCAAACTCGAAAGAGAAGTTTCATCGTCGATCACACGGATCGTCGGGTTTGATATGCAACGATTTAAAGGGATTCCCGGTTAAGAATTGCTAAGAAGACACATAAGACACGTAAGACACGTGTCCACATTTTTCTTTTTCTCTTACAAGATAAGTAATCATCTACATCTATCTATTTATCTATCTATCTATTTATATATTCATTCCCACATATCTTCTTTCAAGAGTACATTAACAATCCTTATTTGGTTTTTTTTTTGTCCTTGATAACAAAAAGAAGAAGAATAAGAATAAGGAGTACAAATTTACAACCTTTTTGTTGATTTATCTCAACTAGAAATTATTCTTTTCGAAAAAAGAAACTGTGTAACCGGTCAATATATTCTCATCTTACATTATCGTAAATTAGATAGTTCCTTTCAACGATTATCTTTCAATGGTTTTGTAAACTCAACATTATACTGACAACTTATCTCATAACCGATAGTTTAAATGCTAATATACCAACAGATATAACTCTATGTATATATATGAGAAAAATACAAATTAGTATATAAAAATAGTGAAAGGAAAAAAAAGAGAACTCCTTGCGTGTTATCAAAAACTAAAATATTCCATTTACTTTCCTACGAGTTTATTAACACTTTCTATTATTTGAAACAATTTCAATGACGTTATTTAATCAAAACCATTTTATTAACAAATAAAATATCCTACATATTTTTCAAGGGAACAAGATTAGAGATTCTCTTAGGGCGAATTTTGTATTTAAAAAAGAAAAGGGTTAAACAGCTGGTGCACGTTCACTTGACCCTCGTCAAGAACGAGTCCATTCGAGTGAACTCGACGATGGTGACGACGACACACTACTACAATGACAGTGACGACACAACCATAAAGACGATACTCAAACTATACTCTCTCTCTTTCTCTTTCACTCTTTCTCTTTCTCTCTTTCTCTTTCTCCTTTTTTCTTTCTTCCTTACTTTATATACATGTATATATTCTCTGCACGTACTCACTTACTTACTTACTTACATAGTGTGTGCCATGTAAAAAAAAAAAAAAAATAAAAAAGAGAAGAAAAAGTAACATGTTCGCAATAAACTCTCCACTTGTGAAATTTTCTATCGTTTCATATATTATACAGAAATTAGGGTTAAAAAGAAGATCCTTATTATCGAGCTTGAAATAATAGATTTTTTTCCAACACCCCACCCTACTCCAACCACCCATCTACCCATTTTTAAAACGTTACAAATAGAAAAAGAAACCTGCCTTTGTTATCGAATGGTTCTTTTTTTCGTATCTTAAGAAAGGTAAAGTTTTTTTCCAAGAAGAAACTTAGAAAAAAAAATAAACTGAACCCAAGGAAGGAAGGAAGAAATAAATAAATAAATAAATAAAGAGAGATGAACGATTCTATTGGAACGTTTTAAAGAGAAAACTTAATCAAATTTTACTTCTCAGTAAAAGTTATTATAAACAAAAATGTATTTGGCCAATAGGCGTGCGATGATCTTCACGTATGAAAAGAAAGAGAGAGAGAGAGAATGGAAATAAGAAGAGTTAAGTATGAAACGATATTACCGTAGGATAAATTATGACTAAAATAATGAAAAAAAAAAAGATTACGGAAGTGTGCACTTTGCACCTGCTACGAAAGCCTTCTGAAATGAAAAGAGAGCGAAATATGTCGTTGAAAACGTTAAGAAAAACGTGTTTACTCACACTTCTTTGTCGGCGATACACCGGAACACTCGTTGTCGATCGAAATCGTTGAAGAAGGTGGTAAGTGCGTGTGTATGCGTGTGTGTGTGTGTGTGTTCGCACCGGTCGTCGAGACGAGCACTTGCCACTCTCTCTCTTTTTCTCTTTCTCTTTCTCTCTCTCTCGCGCGCGTTCTCTTCCCTACCTTCCTCACCTTATTTCAACTTTATCCTTCGCAAATGACTCGGTGAAATAATATATAAAAAAAAAAGTATCTTCTGTATCGTTAAACTTGACACGTTGACGCGAAAATGTATTTCTTTTCTTTATTTTTTGAATAAAATCTTTACAGAAGTGCCGATTTTCGCGTAAATTCAAAATCGTAGAAGACAACAGACGACTACAACGACGACTATGACGATGATTATGTTAGAATAAACGTTTCTCATCGGTAGAGATCGATCTCTTATACATATATATATAATAATATATGTGTGTGTATATATATATATACATATATATGACTACTACTCGTTAGATTTCACGATAGTAACGCTACTCGCGTCTCTTCTTCGATACGCGCGCGCACTAACACACTCGCGCGCGCAAACACCACCACCTCACCAACCACACTTTGCGCTGACTAGAATATATATATATGTATATATATATGTATATATATATGATACGCGAAGGAAAAAAAAAATAATATATAATAAAGGAACGTTCGAACCGCACAGTGGTTCCGATACAACTGAAGGTATTCCAGAACGCTGCGCAACTCTTTAACTGCGCTCTTGCGCATGCTACTTTCCCACTACTACTCCACCTCCACCTCCACAACCATCACCTCCACCACCAACACCAGAATCTCCTCTCAACACTTTCAACACTCAACCTTTCTTTGCATATGGCGACGACGATCTCCCGGTTGTCATCGTCGTGGTCGTTTTCCGCCCAATCCTCCTCTCGCAATCATCTTTCACTCATTTTTTCTTTCTTTATTTCTCTTTTCCCTTATTATCGTCAGATTCACACTCACATAACTCCTTCATATTCCTCCCTTCCTTTATACTTTTTCTTATTTTTTTGTCAAATACTACGCGACGTGGTGAAAATTGGTTTCCTGTCGGAAATAAATGAACAGGAAATCGTTTAAAAAGTAAAACTCCGATCATTTAAAATCAATACCCTATATATTCCATATTATTTTCGAAAATTACTATTCCCTTCTACCCCTCTCCTCTCACCCACCCATTCCCCAAATCGACTATTTACAGAATTCAAAAATACCATCTGTTCGTTCTTATCTATCCGCACTTTAGTTTGAGAACGCAAAACGGTGGCACTTCGGAGCCGCGTTATTTCTCAAATCTAAACACAACGCTTGTAAAAATAAAGTTGAGATACTCTTTCTCTCTCTCTCACTCTCTATCTTTCTCTCACTCTTTCTGGAGATAAGTATTATGGCGGGAAGTTTTTAGCCTAGAGACGTAAAATCGTTTTATTCTTTTTACCCTCAAATGACTTTTCCGAAATTCGATTCTCCGCGCGCGGTTTTTCCTTTTATTCCATTACTTCGTTAAAAAAATAATAACATTTTCATTTGATGTAATTGTATATATATATAGTTTAATATATAATCAAATATTTGGTAATCGAATTTGAATTCTCCCGAATCGAAAAAGAAACAGTAGCACGCATGTGCGTGAATGAAAAAAAAAAATGTAAAAATAAGTAAAATAAAAAATCAAGTTAAATGAAATTCGAGCGGATCACGTGACGTCTGTCTCTCTTAAGAGAGAGAGAGAGAGAAAAGATGCGCGCGCAATTACGAATAATCGTCATCCATCGGTATTGCAGAAGGCCGGAGTAAAAAAACAAACATTTCTTCGCTCTTTCGATAAAGGGGCACCCATAGCAGCGTTTTCAAGCTAAAAAAAGAAACATTCCTCGTAGCTCTCTCTCTCTTTTTCTTTCTCTCTTCTATCCCCGAGTACGAATACATTTTCGTTAAAACTAACAGGGATGAAAATAAATTTCAAAGTGTCGAAGATGAAGAAGAAGAAACCTTTAATAGAAAGAAATAAAGATCCTTTTAATTGGCTTGTATCCTTTTTATTTATTTATCTTTTTTTTTTTCTTTGTCATTTTATTGTACCAAAAAATTGGATCTTGTTCGATCATTGTTATAATTCAATATAATATATATTTATAATTTTATATATATATATATAATATATTTTTTTTTATTAATTATTATTATTATATCTTATTTATAATAAATACTTTATAATAGAGTAGTGTAGTATTAGTGTGTTCATGTTGTTACTCTTTTTATTGTGTGTATGTATGTATGTGTGTACGTGTGTGTGGTTTTTTATTTTGCCATGAGAGAGAACGTGGAATCAGCGAGTTTTCTTTTCGATCGTCGTCTTTATGCTAGCTAGAAAAAATGTCATACACACGCTATAGATCGAACTTTTTCAAAATTCTATTCCTCTTATTATTTAACATTATTTTTAACAAATATCAATCGGGTTGGATAAGACAGGTGAACCCATTAGATACAACTTTTTTGTTGAATGAGAGAACACATTCAAGACGAATTAAGAGAATTTGTTTTACGGATTCATTGTTCCTCACATTTCTTCAATAATTCGAGCATTCGGACACAGACGATTTCTATTTACACATAATTTCAAACAATATGCATCTCTAAGGAAATTTTCATAATTAGTTTCATTACTTTTCTCTGATCGATTCAATTCGGTTAGGCTTTTATTGGTTTTATTCTTCTTTTTATAAACAATTATCAATGGACAAAAGAGGACCATTTCTCGTAATCGTGAATACACCGTTTAAGATCGGTTATTTTTTTTTTCTCCAATTCGGGATAGAGTTGCAATTATGCACTTAATTGCATTTACATAGATACGTATATATATATAAGTTCATTGCACAAATAGATTAAATCAATAAAACAAAAATAGTAGAAATGCAATGAAATAATGTACATCGTTTTTTTAAAATCACATTTTATAATTTGACTATCATTCATAATTTCCTAATGCATTTGAGTTGCATTATTGCAACGATCAACATCAGAGTAAAGAATCGATAAAAAAATTCCATTTTATAATTTGGTTATCATTCATCTCTTGCTAAGTGCATTTTAATTGCATCATTGCAACGATTTAACATTAAAATACGAAGTTAATCCAAAGTATTTTCCTCTGAATAATAATTTATTTATTATTCCACACAAATAAATAATTTTAAGGAAAAAGTTAATAACAAATATAAAAGACTATATCAAACACTTTCATACTTTAATTTAAAATTTCTCGAAAAGTAGAGTGTCGATTAATCAATTAGTGCAACGAACGGTTCATAGATGTGTCAAATATCGAGAGAATAATGCAACCGATTTGAATTGACCGAGATTTATAATCATTCAAAAGCGGTATAGCTATTTATCGCGTACCGTATGAAAATATATACCTTTACAGACACCAATAATTCGATCTCACGATTGTTAGGTGAAATGCGTTAACGCCATAATATTTTTCTCCTCTTCCTAATCCGAAGAAGAAGAAACAACATTCTAATCGTTTAACGCTTGTTTTACCATAGCTTAACATACCGAACAAGTTTACGTGCTTTACTATATATATATTATATCACTTTACAAAGCCTTTTTGCAATTTTATTTTTTTTCCTTTTTTTTTATCATTTTTTCTTTTTATTATTATTTTATTAATTTTTTTTTTGTGTGTTTCCTCAATTTCCTGTAAACTCACAGCGATATTCATTCCCTACATAAAATGTACTCTCGTATATATAATATTTATATATCGTGTAACGGTACATATATATATTTATATATATGTATATATCGATTTATTCGTTAGCAGATCGATTTAATTCGACTATAACGAAAAAGGATCGTTTGAAAGATTTGATGAGTCCAATTGAACACATTCTCTAAACTACTATTATCTCGTTGCGCATTTAAGATGACATTTAAAAATAATCATTTGTTTCAGATCTAATAGAAATGATTAACGTTGTTCTATCAACGACAACATTCGTTTTATTAACAACTATAAATATTATATCGGTGTATTGTTTTTTTTGTTTATTGGAATCTACCAAATTACGAGGAGGTTTCATATATTCGAGAATAATTTTTATTTTCATAGAAGAACAGAAAAGATTAATAACAGATGCGATCAGGAAACGAGGAAAATACTTCTCTACGTAAAGTTTTTAAGCGATAATGAATTTTTATCAGAGTTAAACATATTCCAAAGAATATTATTATTATCATTATTATTATTATTATTATTATTATTATTATTATTAATTTTCTCTTAAATACTTTTATCTCGCATGATTTTCTTATTCATTAATAATTACAAGTATATCTCCCTATATATATATTTATATTTATTAACAAATAAAAAATAGAAGGAAAAAAAAACTGTCCATTACAATAATTTTCTTAGGGAGTAGTAAAATTGTCTTTGACATAATCGTTTGAGAAAAATATATATTATTATTCATTTTTAACTGGTCAAACGTTGTTTTACGATTAATAATAATCGATTTAAAATTTTGTTGTTGTTGACGTTATTCTTAACAATTCTTCTTAACACATATTCGTCTGGCCAAAAAACAAATTAAGTTCTTTATTGAAATTCTTTCTGTTTGATATAAAAATTAAGAATTGAATTTATTTAGAATTAAATTAAGAATAAGATTGAATTATTTTTTCTGTAATATACAAATGATAAATGATCGGTTATGCGGACGAATATGTGTTAATAATAATTTATCATTAAGTATTTAAATACAATTGAAAATTTTTTTTTGTCGTATTTCCTTTACTTTTCTTTTTCCTATTTGTTCGAGGAAAAATAGAAAACAATAATCGATGATGATCTCACATAGGATGATGATGATGATGATGATGACGATGATGATGAAGAAGAAGAAGAAGAAGAAGACAGTCATAAAAATATTTGTCTTGTCTCGTAATGGATGTCTTATTCTATTTATTCAACGAAATAGAGAAAGACACATCTAACGTTTAGGACAACAACTTTGATGATTTATAAATCGAGATTATGACGATGATGATGGCAATAATATTAATTCCATATCAATATTTAGACATCCATCACGAATTCTTACATATTTTTTTTGGGTTGTTTTCAGTTGTTTTTTTATCATCAATTTATAATTGTTTGATCTAATTGTTTGATATTATTAGGCTAACATAATACGATAATTAAAATCTCACTAAGTGCCCTTGTTTTCAATGAGATTAGAATAACATCTAGCATGATTATTTTCTAATTGTAAGATAAAAATAAAAGATACAAAATATCAATTGACGTACGAGAAGGAAGGATTAAAAATGATTGTTTAAAATATTATAATGGTTATGAAAAAATGGTAGGTTGAATAAGGTTGAGAAGAGGGTAGGAGGGTTTAGGTTTGGGTTTAGGAAGGTATTATTCATTGTCATATTGGGGGATAGGATAATCGTATTCTAAAATTAATTTCGATCGTATCTCGATCATATTGCAACGTTCATACATTTCAAGTTTATAATTGATCATTATTGCAATTATGTATATTGATAATTTGTATCGTTTGTTAAAGGTATTTAGAGTTAACATCGATGTGATATAATAACACCAAAAACGCGTAGCAAAAATATTGCTGGTTCCCTTTTTTTTTTATTTTGTCGGTCGAAATATGCCTCACTGGTTTGAAAAGTATCCTTTTTTGTTTGGAAAATAATATGAAACATTTTCTGAGATTGTATTATTTATCGTTGGGAAAATAAAATAAATCAAATTACGTAATACCTAAATTCGTAAAAATAATAAGCAAGAAGATGTTATAATAAATGATTCGATAAATAAAAGAAATTAAAATTGTTTCCTTTTTCTACAGCTACTTTTCTGTAATTTCAATAATTATAGAAAACAATATTATTCTAATATGTAATAAAAATTATTGGATAATAAGATTATTTTCAAAATGCCCTATTTTTTATTCGAAACTTGCTACGTATTTGTATTATTTCGTAATATTTTTTTTCTCGAAAGTTATTTTAAATATTAATCACATTTTTCTCAATCTAATAATTCGACATTTATGTAAACTCTCTTTGCACAAGTCGAAATTTTGTTCTTCAAAAGTAATTCAAATCAAACGTATATTTAAATATTCTCACACCCATTTCTTTTTGTTTGATTTTTGTTTTCAAAGTTCAAAATGATCTCTCGTTATTTTTAAACACAAAAAATAGGCTATGAGGTTTTTTTAACATACACTCATTCACTCGTTAGGGATTCATAGTTGACAACATGGGACATGTCATTAAATTTGATTCAAAAGAATATTATTTGAGATGCAATGTTGAATATCAACGCGAAACAAAATAATTTCAATAATTTCGAATATAATTAGTTTGAATTTGAAACATATGAACATGAGAGAACAATGTTTATTTTATCATTTTTAATTTAGGTATTACCTCCAGACGGTGTACACTGAGACACTTTTGTTTTTTATTTTTCTCTAATAATATTAACGTAATAATAATAATAATAATTAGCAACTGTAATACCTGGGAAAGAAACATGTAAAGAAAAATAGAAGAAATGAAAAATAATCCAAAAAAGAAATTAAAAATAAAAATTATTTGAAACCATTCGATAGAAGGAAAAGAAACAAACATTTTTTTCACACACACACATACATACACACATAAAAATATATAAAATGATTATTAAATTTTTTACTTAACGTTTACTTAAAAATGAAAACAATTCAGTTAGTAAAACTACAGATTTCTTTTTGTCAATAAAGTCATGCAAATATGATTAACTATCATACATATCTAATTTAATTCTATGATACATGTGTGTATATATATATAATGATAATATGAGATCTTAAAACATGACTTCACCCTTGATCACTTAAACCTGTAGATTAAACGCAAAACTTCCTTCTTCAATTTTTTTTATAATAATAATGTGTTGTTTTTCATTTTCGTTCAATGATATAACTCTCAGAAAAAAAGACAAGACACAAAGTTTACGAAATAAAAAATGACAATTCGAGAAAGTTAATTAAAGTGACGTATGTATAAAAGCAATTATTATTATTATTATTAAGATTACTATTATTATTATTATTAGTATTATTATTATTATTAAATCGTATATAACTCAGAAAAAAAATAATAAAACGTTTGACAATAGTAATAATAGGGCAGAGAAACGATAATGTACATTTTAATAATAAACGCTGTAATCATCGTCATTATTTCTCTCTCTCTTTCTCACTTTCTCAAATTTTTCTAGCTAGTTTTAATATTAAAAAAAAAACAAAACAAATATTTATTTTATCAACGTAATCAAAAAATTTCTCTGCTTCTCGCTCAATTTGTATTTTTCTTTGATTGACGTAAATGCAAAGATGACAAATTAAAGCAAAAATTATCCTAATTTTGTAGCATTCAACACATATTTCAAAAACATATAAAGCTACCAGATTAATTCTTTTAATCGTAATCAACAATTCAATTATACACGAATACAACACAACATTGATGTTTCCAGTCACCTCGTAATAATAAATCATCGAAAAAATTGATTCATTCCATTATTCACGAAGATGATCTTAATTAATTAATTACGTTAATAATCAATTCGAATAATAATTCATATTTTTTGTCCTTTTCTTTTCCTTACACGAAAGGACAAAATGTTAAACGCGTGATCAAAAATGAGTGCAACCTTCGTGTAAAAAAATATATCAATCCTAAACATACCCGACATTATTTTTCTGTACAAATAATTTGAATATACGAGAAAATTTTGTATACACAGAATTTTATTTATTATTCATAGACGTAAGGATTAATTTTAATAATAATCAATAATATCTCTTCGTTGAATTATTATTGTTAATAACAATATATCCATCCTCGATGGATGCACTCATATAAAAGATTAGCAATATATGTGAATAATATAATAACAATACTAAATTTATTATAATATTTGTATTTATGTGTGTACACGTGTAAGTGTGTGATGTGTGTGTATGTTAAAACCAAAGAAAAAAAAATATATATAAAATAAAATAATAATGAACAAACGCGTTGTTGTATATCGAAAAACAAACACGATAAAATTATAATCGAATATTTCTTTTCATTCTTTTTTTAATAATAACTTTCTCTCACACATTTTCTCTCACACATTCTCTCTCACACATTCTCTCTCACACATTCTCTCTCACTCTCTTTCCCTTTTTTGAAGTTGGTCAGATCCTAAATACAATTTTCTTTATTAATTATCTTTTTTTCATTATTTAATTTTTAATTAGCACATATTTAATATAATCGATATAAAAAATTGTTCTACTATATAATAATATTTATGTTAGAAATAATCATATCAAGTGTACAAACTTATTTATAATTTGACCAATAATATTAATTATACATTAAAAATTTACCAAATTAGTATTAAATAACGTAAAAAATATTTCAAAAGTAACCATAATCGTGAATTAACATCAGAGAAATAACACTTAATTCGTTCATACTAGAAGTTTCCTTTTTTTAATGAATTATTTTCACGAGGGGAAGGGATGGGTGAGGAGACACATAGAATAAGGCACATTTCTTTGCCCATAAAAGGCACTAAAATACCATGGCTATTAAGTGTCATTCATTCTCTCTTACTCTCTCTCTCACTCTCGTATAAATTTAATCATTTTCTTATATTTCGTAGTGTAGAACTTTGAATTAAACAAAGAGGAGGAGATCAGATATAAAGAACAAAATATTATTTTATCCATCAACGATTAATAATTGTATGCACCATGTATAATTTTTTTTTTTTGTACATATTTATATCGACTTCAGGCGAATCTTCTTCAGTATTATTTTTTTGTTTTTTTTTGGCATTAAAAATGTTCTTTCTTCCCTTTTCTGTTTTACTTTCAAATTAACTATTACCAATCAGCTAAAATTCATTAATTTTATTTATTTATTTATTTATATTCGATATTTATGATACCCTTTTCCATTTGTAAATGTAACATTTTATTTTGAATTTTCATTACGAAAAAAATCTTTGAGATTAAAATAAAATCCCTGAGAGGTTTATCAAAACTTTCGACAAAATAGCAAAATTAATTCCAACTATGAAACAAAAAATAACTTTCTGGGTTATATTTGAAAACATACTTCTTTTTTTTTTTATTTAAAAACGTGTTTATCAGGTTTTTCTTTTTTTTTTTTATTATGTATTAAAAAAATATAAATATGTTTCCCTCTTCTTATGCAAAGAAACAGAGATACATGCACTTAATTAGATAAATTCATATCCTGTGTATCCGAAAATGGCTTAATTTTTCTTAGCTAATACAATTTAATTTGTTTTTTAATAAAGATTTATATAATTAATGAAAAATAAAAAGGAAAGATACTATTTGATTTTAAATGTTAAAAAAAGTGCATTTTAACAATATGCATGATTGCGATTATTACAAACTTGTTGTTAGAATGTTTAATAATTATGATTCGAGATACAGAAATTAACAAATCACAGTTCATCGATTGCTTTTTACTATTATTTCTTTTTACCTCCAACCCCTTTACAATAAACTATAATATATTCCAAAGATTATATATGTATATATATATTTTTTTTACTCTCAGTGAATACCGTCGAATCCTCTGACAAAATGATTTCGTTTGAACTTTTTTAGATTTGTTTTCTTTTGTGATTTTATGGAATATCCCAAAAAAACAGACAGAAAACACCTGGTTATCTTTATTATTCAATTATGCAAAACAATGCAGATGATAATGATGATGACTATGATGATGATGATAATGATGATAATGATGATGATGATGATGGGGATGAGGTTTAGAACAATGACAGAATTTTCATTTAAATTAAGTAACTTTCTTCACGGTTGAGATGATGATCGGTCGACACAGAATCGCATGAATTGTTTTGTCACATTTATTGACTGTGTTTTTGTTTCGTCGTTCGAATTACGATAGAGGCACCGTTTTATAGTTTTTATATATTTTTTTTTTTATTTATTATTAATTATGACTTCAAAGTTTATCATTTGCGATAGAACAACCTTTCCTCTCCCTCGTTGGAATTTTCTGCGAGGGAAACGTACAAGGGATGTGGTTTGATGGCAGGAAAAAAAGGGGGATTTAAATAAAATAAAATAAAATAAAATATAATAAAATATAATAAAATATAATAAAATAAAATAAAATGAAATAAAATGAAATAAAATAAAATAAAATAAAATAAAAGAGAGTTACATCTCCGAATGACAAAGAAAATAATTTTGTGTACAGCATTCTCGTAAATTTGTCGTTCACATCCCACATTTTTTCCCCTAATCATGTCAAATACGATATCCAAATGATACATGATTGATCAAACGAAATTTGTGTCTTCTAAAAAAAAAAAAAATCAAATTTTTCTTCCATATCGTTAATTTTTTTTCTATTTTTAAAACATTTCCTATTATTTTCTTCTTTTTATTTATTCCAAACGTATTTTGTTTTCATCTCCACATACTCGTTTTACCAATAAATTTATATAAAAATAAATAAAGAATTTCTGATTAAATTTTGTTTCATTCATTCGATAAGACAGTATCAACAAACACGCACGAATTAAAATGGGACTTTAATTATTATCTCAAGTATATTAATTTTGTAATAAATGTCAAAGTGGTGGGTTATTATGTGACGATATTCATCGTTGTTGTTGTTGGTCAACTGGCCCTTACAATTATTTTTTTTTTTCTTCAATTTTATTTCTCGTAGCACGTTTTTCCACCCTCACCCTTACTTGATTTTATATGTAAATAATTATTTAACAGAGCTAATTAATATACCTCGACAAAACCCCGACTTGTGCTAAGAAATAAATCTAACTCGAATTATTATTTTTGGTTTATAAATATCGAAGAAAGAAAATATTTATAAAAATAAAGAGAGAGAGAGAGAGAGAGAGAGAGAGAAATACACCAATAAAATACTATTTTATTATAATAATTAGCAACGAGAGAAAACACGAAGATATGCGAATTGAAAAAAGAAGAAAGGACGAGAAAATAATCAAAGTTGATTGAAAAAATTTAAAATCCAACTAACTCTTTCTCTGTCTATCTTTTTCTTTCTCGTAAATGTTTTTTCATCAAATCGTTAAATGTAATTATTAACCTTTGTGAGAGAAATAAAATAAAAATAAAACCAAATAAAATAAAAATATTGACTTAGCTGAGATTATTCGATAATCCTTTATCTCCAAGGACATATATTTATTTATCCTGTAATTCAAATTCGATAAAAGACCCGTAAGTTCCTACTGCTGTACCTATTTTCTATTTTCATCTATTCTCTCTCTCTCTCTCTTTCTTTTTCTCTCCTTTATAATACCTGACCATAATATATAAAACATAATACAAGTTAATAAACAAAATTTAGTTAAATCGTAGATAAATATTCGTTAAAGATCCCTTTATGCCTCGTTAAATTAAAAAAAAAAAAATTAAAGAACGAAGAAAAGACGACGACGACGACGACGACGACGATCAACCAACGAACGTAATTTCACGACAAAATATTATTTATTATTTATTATTATTATTATCATTATCATTATCATTATTTTTATTCCCCTAAATAAACGATAAAACGATAGAAGAGAAGAAAAAAAAAACTGTTTACGACACACATATTATTTTCCTTTTTTTTTTGTTTTTCTTTTTTAAGAAGAAGAAGAAGAAGGACACGTTCCTTTTCGCAAATATAATTTTCTTTCATCTCGGACATTGACTATTAATTTTTTTATGAGAACACGATGGTTGGATTGAGATGGGGGATAGGAAGGGAGGAGGAGGAAGAAGAGGAGGACGAGGAAAACGTGAATATTGGCCATCGCGACCTGAGACGATACGTTTTGCGATGATACCGTGTGGGTTTAGTTTTTCAAATTGAAAAATTCATCAACTCTATTTCTATTTCTATTTCTCTCTCTCTCTCTCTCTCTCTTTCTTTCTCTGTTTCTCTCTCACTCTTCCAGAACTATTTTTGTTTTTTGTTTTTTTCTTTTTTTGGAATATAAGCATTCTATTTGGTAGGGCAAACAATTGGAGTTTACAAGGAATCAATATTAAGGATATGGGGGGTATGAATGATGATAGAATATTTGGTTACAACTCCATGTCCTGAGCCTCGTCTTCACTAAAATCGCTCATCGATGATTCGCTATCGGACGACATCCCGTTTCCGGTACCACCGTTTTCCTGGTCCCTCAATGCCTCCTCAGTTGCATATTTCCTCACGTAATCTATAATTATTATTCAAATAATATTTTACATTTATTAATATTATGATATTAATTTGTATATTAATATATTTGGTGGTGGAAAGAAAATGTCGGATTTTCCCATTTAATCGTGGTTAAAAAAGCGTCATTTTTTTTTCACCAACCCAATATATATATAAATTAAATAATATAATATTTAAATAATATATTGTTATTATTATTTGATATATTTTTTATTTTGTGATCTGATATTTTATTAAATGAAAATTTTCTCGACTAAAGATCACCGCAGTTGAGAACAAGAAACATTTAAAACAAATATAAATTAGTTTAAAAAAATTAATTAAATAATATTATCAGTAGTGTTCGATATACCTTAAAAGATTGTTAATTAATTAAAAGAAAATATATATTATATTTGAATATCAAGGAATATTAATTCGATGTACTGTCCTCTTCGAAATCCACCGTTAGACTAATCTCTTTGTCCTCTGTAAAAGTTCTTTTATTCATAATTGTTTACATGGATTTTCGAAGGGTATATGTTATGTGTATAATGAAAATAATATTCAGAAATAAACATATTTAAATATAAAATCAATATAAGAGAGGAATTTATATTTTATTTCGATATTATTTAACAAACAATTAAAATAATTCGAACACAGTATTTTAATCTAGTAATATTTTGAATTATGTTAAAACATTTCATGATCAGTGATTGACGTGTTAAAATTGTCAAAACTTTTACCTGCTACCTTCTTCTTGTATTCCTCTGGTTTATGGAGATACATAGCAGCTGCATCACCGTTTAGGGGGTCGATGGGATTGGGATATGTTAATAATTGGGGTAGGAAGGATTCGAAAATATTTGACAAGTCTGAAACAAACGAAATGAATGATCCTCTTTTTCCATAATCTTATTTATTTATTATTATTTTATAAAAAAAAAACAGAATACATACCATAGAGGGCAGTCCAAGCCTGGTTTATAACATCCAGGCAAACGGTGCCAGAAACTTCGTCAATGTTAGGGTGGTAGACCTTGTTTATAAAACCGATCGAAGGAGATTTGAAGGGATAATGTTCCGGTAAGAGAACCCTCACCTTCCATATTCCACCCTCGTAAGGTGCTGTAACGAACAATTAACAACATTGATTAGAATCATTACAACAATACGGAATCATGCTAATTAATTAATTATTTGAGTTGTAAGATTTAAAAAAAGGAATACGATTGAAATCGTTACTAACAATATACTAAAATCAATTTGAAAAATAAAGAAAGGAAAGAAGGGGGGGAGAGTAATATCATCATTTACAAAACACTGATTTTTATCTTGTAGCATAAAAAACTTATAAAGCTATTAACGTTAAACACTTTTCGTCACGAAAGGTTTAACAGAAACGGCGTTGAAACTTCTTGAAAGGAAAATACTATAATTGGGGTCTATAGTTCTGATCGATTTTGTACAGTTATCGAAATAATATTGTTGTAACTCGAATATTATATCTGTAATAGAAGAAGATTCAAAGACTAGAACCATAATAATTCGAACTAACTTCTCGTGAAAACGAGAACACATTGAAACGGTAAAATTTCCCATAAGGTGTGATGTTCTTTCCTGGAATATAAAAGAAATAGAAGAAAGAACGGAGAGTATGTTTTTTATTGTATTTTTTTTTTCTAATACTCATTCGATTTTTCCCAGTTGGAAAATAAAAGAAGGGGGAAGATGAATTTTTCATGTTGAGTATCAACGTTTTCAACTTGCAAATAAATATGCACACAAATGTGCATACAGCGAATTTGTAAACGCAACAACTATCAATTATAATGAATCGATAATGAAAGAGATCGCAACGACATAGTTTGTACAATATATGCGTAAATATAAATACTGCGTTATATGTGCATTCGTATGCATTATCTAAAGTGAATAAAATTTTTTTTAACGAGTACGAATGTGTGAATGTGTTTATCACGTTATATTGCTAGTTTGTCACGGTCAGGCTGATTGAAATAAAGTTTATCATCTTTTTATTCTTCTACGATTACAAAAAGAAATCGGTTAATTAATAAACAAACATGTTGTGAATAGTACAACAAATTGCAAGAAGTAATATTTAATAAACATAATTTAAAATATGTATTTTTAGAAGAATCTTATTAACATTATTGATCATTGAGAACCAAAGTAAATGCATTTATTCTTATTGATAAACAAATGAACTTTTTTGTAACTCTGAATGTTGAAAATTATTTTTACGTCGATGCACAGGTACAAAGTAGTATCAACACTATGAGATATGTGGTGGCAAGAAACGTAACCCACCTGTCCGTGGGTGAATGCACGTGCACACGCATAATAACCGTGTTTGAGATTCACGGGTGAAAGTATCGATACCCACGCGATTCATCACGCGAATAGAGTCGAGTACCTCCGAGAGTGCTGCATTGCAACATGCAATCCGCCATCTTTACGCTTTGAACTTTTATCTAACGAAACCTTGACATTTTTTTTTTCTAATATTTTGTTTTGACTAAAACAAAGTATGTTTTACCCACGAAAATCACATTTTTTGTATTCTTGTTTTAACAAATGTTTAAGAAATTAATTTACCAAAATAAAATTAGAAAAAATATCACAAATTTATTTCTAACGAAACCTTATCATTTTTTTTTTCTTCTCTTATTTTATTCACCCTTATTTTTATTTTCTAACATTTTGTTTCTACTAAAACAAGGTGTATTTTACTCGTATAAGCCACGTTTTCTGCATTCTTGCATTCTACCATTTTTGTTTAATCAAATATACAGGAAATAAACTTTCCAAAATAAAACTAGCAAAGATACAGCAAAGTATAAATATAATATACTCCGTAAAGCTAAGAAAAAAATCTCATTTTATTTTTCCTCAGTATTAATTATGTCTAATATATTTCCTTCCATTTTATATTCCCGTATAATCTTACCTCGTAGAAAGCGTATACCCAATACCGCGATAAAACCTAACTTCTAACTCGTTTCGTAGCAATCATACTTAAACGCGTGAATTACTTGAAAATTCACGACCGTTCGAATAATCCTGGTTATCTCGAAAAACCGTATTCTTTTCCATACAAAAAATAAAGTACCTTTGAAGACTATACAAATTTTACAATTTTTATTTTACCTAAATAAAGAGAGAGGATTAATCAATTAGATTAACAGACACGATTCTTAACCAACACATAAATACGATAAACCATAGAAACACTTTTTCTATCAACTATTATTGCTGTTCACTGGACCGGAAAACGGATGCGGTATTCGTCACGAGAATTCGCATAATTTACAACCCCCTTGATTGAAATATTTCACGGAATACAAACAAACAAAAAACAAACCTCGTGAAACGATGAATTTAATTCCAAATAACAAACTTCAATTAAATTATTCCACGAATGATTTCTACGGACGATCAAATGAATATTAGGCTGACAGAAAAGTAATGTCGTTTCTGGATATATCAATATTTATTTATCATTTATCAACTAATCGAAAGAAAAATAAATAACGACATTACTTTCCTGTTCAGCTAATATGTCAAAGATTAAAAAAAGAAAAAAGTAAAATTGTAGCCCTAATCAAAAGGAAATTTTTTTTTTTCAAAGTATTGAAGCGAAGAAGTATTTTAATATTTGAAACACACATTTCGTATAGAGGTGTGTACGAGGAGGAAGAGTAACATAACGTAACGGTGTGTGTATATGTGTGTGTGTGTGTGTGTGTGTATGTGTGTGGACGACGCAGTTCAATATCAATCTTCTTCTATGCGCTTGACCTAATGACCTAATTTTCTTCCTCTCGTACACACACTCAACACAACGAGCCTACGGCATCATCGTATAGTTGGGCCTATAAAAACAAGGATTAAATACAAACGCATAGTTATGAATATTAGCTAAGAATGATGATATATTACAAACGGTAAGAATTCATAATATAATGGCCTTGTTCGTGCATCGACGATGTTGTAACATTATCATAGAAACGGAAAGAAGAAAAAAAAGAAAACAAAAAAGAAAAGATAAAGAATAATATAAGCACATAACGTTAGCTAGCAGGTGGTGTGTAGTGTATCACTCCTCTTACTCGTTAGAAGTTTATTTTTAAACATCCAATGAAAAAGATATCTTCTATTTTATTGAAAAAACCCACGTAATAGATAAAAACAAAGAAAGAAACAAATCTAACGATAAGTTCTTTTATCTCCTGCGTATTAAAATGAATAATATTTTTATTCATTTAAAATCTCTTATACCTGATAAATTTTCGTTTGATTTCTAGTTTCCTACGTTGATGGCAAATACAACGATTTTCGTTTTTTTCCTCGATCAAAGATATACACGCATTAATTTATTTACATATTAGTTGGTAGTAACAAGAAATTCATTATTTTTACATTTATTACTAGCTTCAAAATGATGGATTAGTTTTATTACTTTAAGAAATCAATTATTTTTACATTTATTTCAATCAAAAAATGATGGATTACTTTTATTACTGCAACTAATTTATACAAAAAAAAAATAAAATAAAATGTTCAAACGGTATACGTAGTGCGAATTAAATCGTTTTCCGTAATATGTTATTTTAAAACGTGGATATAAAAACATTAGAAGAAACATATATATATGATATGAAGAAAATAAAATGATGAATCATCATTGACGAGAGAGAATCGAATAAGATTTCTTCGTCGTTTATTAAACTAACGTTATTTGTCTTAATATTAGATAGACTGAAAAGTAATGTCATTTTTGAGGATATTAATTTTTATTAATAATTTATCAGCTAATCAAAGTCTACTTCTAAGTTGTGCCAAAGATAAAAATTAATAATGACATTATTTTCCGGTCCACCTAATATCTTAGCGTAAGTAAAAGACACACACATACACATACAACAGAGAACACATTTGTTAAAAGAAGAAAGATAGAAAAATTCAACGATATTTATCAAAGTTCGTTTTAGTTTAATAAAAACAAAGAACGAAGGAGCCAAGATTATAAACGCGAGCATCGTCCGATTTGATAAACGTAGCTCGACCTTATTATCTTTAGTATACTTCAAAATTTTCCTTCTCATTCTTTCTCGATCTATCGATTGCTATCTCTCTCTTTCTTACTTACTCAACTTGTATAAAAGAATAAAAACATTACCGAATAAGTAAACACACACGTTAGATTGTATTTAACAATGATAACGATGAAGACAACACAACGTGTAATTAAATCTTATATATATATATATATCTAGTTGCGAGGTGTATTATATTCAAAAATCCATTTTCTCGATCGGTATTTGCTATGACGCACGTTAGTGAAATAACATATAACACATATAACATATAAATTGCACCTACGAATGTGGCATGCGCAACCATACACGCGCTTGCGTACCTTCAACCAATTTCTAAATGCAATAATATAATTCTATTAAGAGATAAAATACTTTCGTTATTTCAATTAAATCTAATCCTAACTAATCGTATTATTGTCATGCCAAAAGGAATATATATAAAAATAGTTTATTCATTATTCGATTATCTATCATTATTAATACATGCTATATAAGTTTATTTTGTGTTTTATATTTTGACGATTTAGAAAATTCAAATATTTTTTCTAATTATAGAAAAATAAAGAAATAAGATTCTTTGGATTGTGTGTATGTATACGGATAGTCATTTAATTATTAATCATTATTAATACATGTCATCGTTTTAATTTCTTTTTAATTTTGATGATTTAAGATTCGAATATGTAATCGTCATATTATTTTCTAATTATCGAGAAATAAAAAATAGAATTTTTTAAATGTTGTAAAAGTGAGATGACACAAACGTGTATATGTGTTTATATATGTGTTCGTGTGTATGTGTGTATGGATAGAAAAAAATCTTAGGACATACTAAAGCCTTCCCGAGAGTAAAGTGGGTCACCACCCGTTGCACTGCGGTATCTACGATGTATATCAAACGACTGCTCGTTTACAACCATTTCCAAACGAACGTATTCCAAAGAAAAATCCTTTAACTATTCTTTCAAAACAACCCAAGTATGTATTTATACCTTACTTTCTTTATTTTCTCTCTCTCTGTTTATATCCACCTTATAAATATATATGTTTATTAAGCAAAATAATTTTTAAATCGTTGAACAAATTAAAATGACAAAAAAATCGATAAGATTAATGTATTTGAAATGATAATAAACTTTGTTAACGTTTATTTTATTTTCCTTCCATTGAGCAACGTAGACGATAAAAGAAAAAGAAAAAACCAACAAAGCTTACTTCATACATTTTCGTAATTTATTTTTTCGAATAAAGAAAATTCAGAGAATATCTACAATTATTTTCTCATTTGCACCACCACTTCCTAACCCTCTTACATCCAACGTTTTATCGATTGCTCGATCTAAAAAGTTCTTTGTACTCGTGTAAAATGCGATTAATCGATACGCAGTCGTGATAATTATCCTTGTACTTTGTGAAAAGGTAGAAAAAGGAAATAATAATCGCATAATTAACAGGAAGAGAGTATGGTTTCTCAATCATTGTGTTGCATCGTTGTTGTTGTTGTTGCGTTTACGATTTCTTCCCTCTTCCCAACTACCATCTCTTTTTTTCTTGCTTAAATTTAGTATTCACTTTTCCAACAAGAGGTTTCTAAACAGCTACGATTTGTAACAGTAATAGTAATAGAAAAGAACGTAATCGTGAAGAAGAGAAGAAGAAGAAGAAGAAGAAGGTTAACTTCTATGCTCGTTACACAATTTTCTTTCCTCGTCAAAGTGGCAAGAGAAGCCAATTGACAAAGTTCCTTTCAAGAATCAAAACCGTTCTATATATCTTCGTCTAAGAAATAGAACTAATCTTATCCATTGAAGAAAATTACACTGATACACTCGTATTGTGTGCATACGATTTATTTTGAAAATAAAAATTCTACCAAAGATTGTTATTTCGTTCCGTAATCGATTTCTTTTACAAATTCTTCCTACTTTCACCGTGTTAAGTGTAGATAGGAAATTTGTTGTTTCTAAGCATTGTTCACAAGAGTGTACACATAAATATAAATTTAAAATAGATTTAGCCTAATTTTGAAACCGATATGGTAGGGTTTGCATATGTATATATTAGATGGACCAGAATGTAATGTCGTTTATAAACATATCAATATTTGTTTATCATTTATCAGCCAAACAGAGTCTACTTTTAATTCGTGCCAAAGATAAATAAATAACGACACTACTTTTCGGTGCATCCCTAATATTTTTATAATTTTATATATATATATTTATATATGTGTAATGATTAATACTCACTCCCTCGTGGTCCGTAGAATTTGACAGAAAATTCATTGAGTCCTCCGAGTATCGTCACCTCGTGTTTGCTTTCTATTCTGTTTTGCAATATTTAATTTAAGGAAAATAAATACAATCCTGAAATAATGAATTAGGTCAATTAAATGAAATGGAATGAAAAATTAAACAAAAAGGATAGGAAATGTTAATATTCTCTCTCTCTTCATTTCTTGATCGTTAAAACAAGTTTAACAATCTCTTGGGAACTGTCATAATCATTACAAACGATACAGTGTAATGTAACGTAACAACGAGGATGTAACTCGAAACATGAAACTATTTAAAAATTGTCTTTTATTCGATTTTCACGAGTGTTAGTTACGAGTTACGATGAACGTTTTATTTTAATATTATTTTGTTGTATTTCGAAACGTAAGATTAATTTTAATCTTTATCCAAGATTCAAATAAACTACAAGTTTTATCATCATCATTATTATCATCATTTATCGATATACCTTGTACGTTGACGGAGGAGGTCATTGGCATGATTTTATCTCTCGCGAACAAGCACAGAACTTTCGATGAGCTTCGTTAGAAAGTATTCGCTTATTTTTCTTACACAATTTTCTTTTTGCTCGTTTCTAAACGATTTCCTCTTTCTTTTTTTTTTTTTAATAATTACTTTTATATAATTTTAATTTACGAATTAATTTCTGCATGCAATAAACATAAAAATTAACCAACCAATACAAATCCTATATGGGAATAATAAATCAATGTATTTTATTTTTCGATATTGTATTACCGATGAAAGAATGATGGAAATATTACATTTTTTCATATTTAAAAATATTATCCAAGAAATTCAAATATCGCGAAAAAATGAATGCGTTCTACTTAAAAAATAATACAAAAAAGAACGATACTAAAAGGAAAGTAAAAATCTATTCCATTTCCTGCCAGTGAATACCATTTCCCAATACATACATACATACATGCATACATATATATATTTCGAAGTATTTCACCACGAGACACGAAACGTGCAAAGACTTGGAATTGCGGAAACCGCGAATAACTCGGCCGAGCTTGGATTCATTAAATTTAACTCTATCATCATTTTACAGGATAAATGTAAACAACGAAGTGAAAGAAAAGAGGAAAAAATATGAAAAAATCAAAAGGAAAGGGGCTGAGGGAAACAAGAGATAATAAAAATCTAATTAAAAGCCACGGGGTATATAAACATACTCGCACACGCATGCAGATAGACGAACAACTTCTATTTTTATTTTTCAATGAAAATTTTATAAAGAGTAATCTCTACTTTTACCTTCTATTATTTTCTCAAATCTACAAATACAAACGTAATAAATATATATAACAATAAACTATAATTAAATCTCTCAAAATCTAATTTCCAATATAAACTCGAATAAACCAATACGAAAACAATATAATCTCGATCTCGTTTAGTTGTTGTGACAATTTACGCATTTCTGAATCGAGATCATAAAATTGTTTAACAAGGAGAAACGTAAAAATAATATTATTATTGCGAAGGATATATACAAGGTGCGGCATGGGTGTGCAATACGTAAAATAATAAAATGCAACGGTATATCTCGTATCTAAAGGTTTATTATTATAGTTAACGACAGTGTTAGTCCCGAGAAGAAAGAGAAATTTCCTCCTATCTTGATTGTAAACGTAAGAAAACTTAAACTGTTCCTACTAAAAACAGATATTAAAATAAAAATAAAAATAAAATGATGAGAACTATAAACAGGTGGGAAGATCGTTGTAATAAAAATTACGTTTAAATAATCAGTAGTACTTTGTTACACACAGGTTACATTCGAATCATGGAAACGATCCCGTTTTCCCAAAACACTTAATGGAATACCTAATGGAGAAAAAAAAAAAGAAAAACTCATGTCGTGTGTGATGTTTAACGAGCAACCCACGTAACAGTTTTCCTAACTTCCAGGAGGAAATACGCTTGCGTCGTTCGAGGTCACAGAACACAGTTTCTGCGCTAGATTGTGCTTCACATTCAAAGAGATTCCATCTCTTTTTACCCTACCTTCTCTACTACACCTTCTTTCCCACTACTCTCCCCCTTTTCCTGTATCACGATACCTTACTAAGCCTAATGTAAGCCACTAAGTCATCGATCGGTTTCCGAACTAAATTTCTACAAATTCCAATCCAACTCTCTGGAATATTTCTCTTATTTCATCTATTTATTTGCCTGTTAAAAGTAATTATCTTAAAAACATCTATGTAATACTAATCCTACAATCCACAATCGAATGACAGGTTTTAAAATTTCGTTGAAAATTTCTTTGATAGAACGTCGTATTGACTTTTTAAAGGAGGAAAGCAATATCATCGTCGCGTGATTTTGTTAGGAAAACAAAGACTCACTTCTTTTTCAAATCACCGGACTTGCACCGTGTCTCGAGGACACCGTATTGTTTCAATAACCACCTACAATGGTTACGACCTTTCTGCTTACGATTCCATCAAGGTTTTCCTCTCTGCCTTCAACGTTGAACAAAGCAAAATGAGATGCGTTATACGTTTTACTATCTATAAAAATACTTGCATAGAAGTCGAGAATTTTAAAATCTAATAGAAGGAGGAATCGTGAAAATCACGGTCTGCTAAGTGATTTAATTTTTTAAAGAAATATTTTTACTGACATTTATTTTTGTCTTTTTCTTTTTAAAGGTGAACCTCGGATATCCACGTTCAAATATCACGTTAACAAAATTTGATGACATAATCGAGATAGAATCAAGTTTATGTGGAATATCAGATTTTATGGAATGAATATGTACACTTGGTAAGATTTGTACAAACATTAACCATGTACCCTAAATCAATTGACTATCATATTCCTATCGGAAATTATTGATTGTCGATAATCAAACAGCATAATGAGATTTTATGTATGCGTACTGGTAACCCTCTTAACAAAAACATACGATTTGTTATGTCATCATATTAACCTAGTATTATTTTCATAATTATGCTATACCATAAAACACTGTAATTATTTTTATTCGATATAAATGGTTAATAATAAGAGATACAATATTGAAGAATCTAATTGCAAATTTTCTTCTCATTGCTAAATTGGGATTCTGTTCGGGATAGTTTAAACGAGAAATCGAATTGATGTCGATAAACATGTTCACGCAGTGTAACGAGAAACCTATTCCATTACGGTGAAACCATTACGGGATCTGCCGTTGATAACCCTGTTCATTAGAATCTAATCGATCGGTTTAATACCCCAGAAATACACGAAGGAAACCCTAATTCAGTCAAAGGACCACTACTACAATTATTCATCCAACTATAAATTTTGAAAATAAATTTTCGGAAACCTTCGAAAATAATTCAACCTTTCATTAAACTCGTTTAACTTTGATTTCTCGAATAAAATTATTTACGTTAATTATAAAACCTTTGTTAAAACTTTTCACACGAAAAAATGACGCGAGATGATAATTTCTTTAAACAAATTAATTTGTTTATTCTACCAACGCAATATAAACTAAATTAACCGATTATTCTTTCAATCTATCTCTCCCTTTCTTGTTTTCATTCTCTTCGGAGGAATGCTAAGCGTAAAAAGAAAGAAGAAGAAAAGATAAATGGAATAAGACAGAGAAAGACTTGAGAAGTCAAGATAGTTCGGTGAGTCAGGGGCAAACAACACGCTTTTAAATTGGTACATAAAATCTTATGTGGTTGTGCTTTTGAACACTGAAATGCACAACGACGAGCATTGCTTCGAGATGAAAGGGAAGGATTTATTGTTAACCATGAAAACAAGAGGAGGAGGAAGACCGAACTCGAACGACAAAACACACAGAGTCCATTCCACTTTCGAAAATGTAATTGAAAATAGTGATTTTACTTAAAACGAGAAGTATTTTAAAAGCGACGTTTAACTTTATTGGAAAATACGTTAAATAATAATTCAACTCTGGCAAATGTGTTATGTTCCAATTTTTGAATGGTTGCTTCAAATTAGTAGTCATTTCTTTTTTCTTCTCTCGAAATGGTGGACCGTAAAGTAATGTCGATTCTGGATAAATATATTCGTTTATCGTTTATCAGCAAATGAATAAAACTAACTTCTGAAATAATGCATTTCAAATTTTGAAGACTAAATTTACGAATAATACCACCTGTCAATAGTTTGACGTGGGTTTTATCGAATTTATGCTTAAAAGAAGACGGAAGTAATGAATTGTCGATAAGTTGAAAATAATGCAAACTTAAGCAATATTTTAAATAATTTTCCAATTGTTTCCTGAATCAGAATACTCCTACCTGTTTCACACGACCTTTTTCCACACCGATATCTACAAATTAGAATGAAACTATTTAAACGAATGAGAATGTCACGTTGTCATTGTTATCGTCGTTTAAGGATTGTAAAAAAAAAGGTTGACGTCTAAAGTTAAATTGATTAAAATCAGATAAAAAACTAGTTGAGATATCAAGGATAAACAATGAAATAGAAAGAAACTAAAGATTGCTATTATATTCACAAGGTTCTCGTATAAGACAAACCTAATTTTTTATCTCTGAAAATAGATCATCATCCAACGTAAGAAACGTATTTATGTATGTGTGTGTGTGTGTGTGTGTGTGTCTATGTAAACTACGTCACAACAGGACACCGAAAGATAAAAGCCCTATGAACGTAAAGTTAACAGAAAAAGGAAGGGTTTCGAAAAAAAAGAAAAAAGAGAAGAAGAAGAAGGACAGAGATAACCCGTCAACATGTTTGCTTTGCTCGTCGAACCGTTTGCCCTAACTTTAATGCACCTAGACACAAAGAGATCAATATTATATCGCGAAAAAATAACAAAAAACCCTGGCTGAGTTTCGTCTTTTTAGTCTAAACTTTTCTATCTGTTTGTCCTTTTAACAAAAAAAAAAAATATGAAAGAAAAATCATGAAAATGAATTTTTTGAAATATATTCTTTACGTGAATATGCAATTTATTGTATAATGGTTCGTGTAAGTTAGACTGAAGTAAATAAATACGATGCATAATGCAATACATATATATATACAAATAAATGTCATTTAACACTTAACGTACCGCATTACCGCGAAATAACCGGTTATACATATTTTCTATTAAATATCTGCATTAGTTGTTGTAGTTGTTATTAAATAATTCTATTTATTTGATCTTTTACGATTATCATAGTAGTAAATATTACGTTGGGTAATTATTTTTACGTTTATTTCGAGCTAAAAATAATGAATGTCTTTTCTCCCAAACTAATATTACTTTAATTATAAAAAAAATAAATAAATACGAGTTATTTTTCTTTAAATTAATTATTTGATCGATGACAATACGATTAAAAATGTGTGAATAACAATGATATAAATTGTGAACAAATATGAAAAAAAAAAAAACTTGGAAAATTAGCAAATGGGAGTGGTGTGTAAGTGTGGATAAGCTAAAGTAAATAAAATATCGAGATATATTAGTGTATTAAGTATCCCACGTACAGTGAGTATAGTCATCGATGCTACGACAAAGTGTTACGTCAAACGGGAAGTAAATTTTCGTATCTCGAGGTCGATTTCTACCCAAGAAAGATTAAACGCGCATAGATTTGCGTTCGTGTATCGGTGTGTGTATGTATATGTTGGTATGTATGTGAGTATTGGTGTGTGCTCGCTTTTTAACCCACGTATTATTTTACGTGTACGAGAAAAAAATTCGCGTCTCGTGTAAATGTAATAAAAAAAGAAAACATGTAAATACAGTACACGAAGTGTCATCGTTAAACGTGAATCGTGAACCGTGAACCGTGATGAACATGTGGGAAATTTGAAATCTTTTTTCCACCCGATCGAAATTTTCCAATAGTTTTTTCAATTTCGAAACGTCATAGAAAATATTTCTTTTACATTCTACCGAGAGTTTTATTCAAAAAAGAAATAAAAAGGGTCATATGCGAAAGAAAGAAGAAAACGTATGACCAAGTTTCGTGAAAAACGCATTGATTCTCGTCCACCACCCTCTACCTTCCCACCCTGTCCCCTCCCAACGTGCGTCAGAGTAACTTTCGTGCGACTACGTTCTATAGTCGTCCGTTTTATTTTTACGTACAACTGCGAATAGTCTCTCTCTCTGTGTCGATTCGTACGCGTACGTTCAACAACGAATCGAGGCCGAAAAGCTATGCAACCAACCAACCAACCGTCTCCATTACTGGTCTTTCGCGTTCGCGTTTATCTCCCCTACCACCCACCTACCTACCCACTCTCTCCCTCCACCCTTCCAATCCCTTTTCACTAATTCTCCCTCTTTCTCCGTCATTCTTGCACACGCTCGTAACAAAGCTCATTCAACTTCGAAACCTCCCGGTGTGATTGATTGATTGTCAATTAATGTCTTGTTGAAATTTTTCTTGTCTTTAAGAAATTCATTATTTTTTATTTTCTTATTCCATTATTTTAAACTATTAGAATAATGGAATGAGAATTGTCTAATATTAAATCGGTGGGGAAGAAATTTATTATTTTGTTATTTTAAGAAAAATAATATAAGTACGATCAGCTGTTTTGAAAAAAAAACAGCTGTGCAGTGTTATCGACGGATAAATCAGAAAGAAGAAGGGGGGAAAAAAAAATGAGAAACGTCTCTCTACTGTTTACTTTCTCATCTGTTCCTTAGAAGGTGTGACATTGATGCAACTTGCACCGTGTAAATCTCAACGTGTATTCTTATCTATCTTCCAACACTACTTGTTCCCCTCTTTCCTCTTTTACCATTTTCACCCTTATCCGACAAAAGCCTTTACCGCAACCCCACCAAATTCTTCGTAGTTTCCTCCTTCACCCCTCTTTCTCTCATCATGCTAGCTCGTTCCAACGAATAGAAAATTTAGTTGTGGTAGTAATAGCAGTAGCAGCAGCAGGAGGTAAAGTCTGATCTTCGTGTATGCCATATACTCTTTCCCCCCACACATGCACGCACCTCCGCCATCCTTCCCCCTCAGCACAATAAACAAACGGACCGCCGACGCATGCTACTTACACATATACATCCAACACACATGCATACATACGCGAGAGTGCATCATGCTCACGCTTCGCGTAAAAAAAAAAACCTCGCCTTCTCTCTCTTTGTGCACATACTTGCAAAATGCGAAAGAAGGAAAAAAAACATGAATGTATATACGAAGGAGGTAGTCACTAACTCTTATGTTCTATTGTGAACACGTGTGCATAGTAGACAAACATAAAAGGACAGAGATAGAAAAAGAGAGAGAGAGAGAGAGAGAAATATTAAGTTGGGTAAAAAGAAATCCTTTATTTTAAGCTTGAAATAAACTTAAGAACAATGAATTACTTATTTCCCAAATTGAAATATGAACGAAAATGTATCGAGGTAAGGGGTTGTGATTGATTGTTGGGGTAGGTGTCTAAGAAAAGGTGTAGAAAAATGAGTGTTCGAGATTACGAGGGATTTTTGTAGGTATATAGGAACACAAGAAATAAATTGATAGAAATGTTTCTCAGTGAAGATGTTAGATATAAAAAAAAAGAAAAAAGAAATTGGAAGGATACAGTTTAATAACGTCCGTGTCCATACGTCGTTTTCCAGCGCTTGGGGACGACATATTTGTCGATTGTTATTGGCTAGTAATAAGAGCCCTTCGTACACACGAGGTCCTTGGATCAGCTGTACTGTTCTATCGTAGATCCACGACACACGAAGGTCCTCCTCCTCCACAAGAGTTCGCTACGAATCCAGCGCGCACGACTTCGTGAACAACAACTCACAGATATTATTATTATTATTATTATTATTATTATTACTATTAGTAGTAGTAATAGTAGTAGTAGTAGTAGTAAACGCTCACGCTGCACACGCTCACGTTCACGTTCACGTTCACGTTCACGCTTCTTTTCTTCCTCTTCCTCCACCTCCACCTCCTCCTCCACCGCCACCACCACCACCACCACAAACTCCTCCAACGCCGCCACCGACGCAACCAACTCCTCCTCCTCCTCCACCTCCTCTTCTTCTTCTTCTTCTTCTTCTTTTCTTCGTCTTCGTCTACTTCTTCTTCTTCTTCTTCCCCTCCACCTTCTCCTCGTCCCCCTCTTCTTTTCACGGTAACACGCACTCTGTCCGTCCCACAAACAAAGCTGCTGCTGTTGCTGTTGCTGCTCCTGAATATCGAGCACCGAGAAAGAAAAACAAAGACACGCGCACCAAATAATCACCGTTCGACGTCGACGTCTTCGTCTCCGTCGTAGTTGTTGGTAGTAGTACTTCTTATCGGTACCGTCGCCGTCCCAGTCGTCTCTTTGTCGTAATTGTTTTGACTTTCGTTTAGATTATCGTTAAACGTACCACCACCCCACCACCATCACCACCACCAATGCCAGAGAAACAGAGAGAGAGAAAAAAAAAAACTCTTTCAAATAAATAGTTAACGCTATATATACAACTGACAACGACTATCTCGTCCTCGTCCTAAACGGCTAATCAAAAATTAATTCCTATTGGTGGGGGTGATTCAAAAAGTGTTTAACGACAAAGGTGGACAAAATAGACTGTCCCTCTCCGAATATCCTCTAACTGAATCTGAACTAACGTCAGATCGTCCGTCTGTCCGTCAGTCCGTCCGTCCCTTCCTTCCTCTGTCCTTCCTTCTCTCTCACTCACACTCACACACTCACTCTCCCTCTCTCTCTCCCTCTCTTTCTTTCTTTCTTTCTTTCTTTCTTTATTTCTTCCTCTCCCGTCCGTCCCGTCGTCCGTACGACCGTCCGATAGTACGACCAAAAGTATTACTGATCGACCGATAGACCGAAATTACTTGACGTGTCGTCTTTGTATATCCTCCACCCTTTGTTCTCGCACACTCCTCCTAACCAATCATTTTTTCGTTGTTCGCGTTTCCTACGAATAACCAGAAGCCAATGTACGATGATCTCAAATGCGTATCTTGGACCGTCGAACAACAAAACGATCTTTCTTCCTTCCTTCCTTCCTTCTGTTTCTTTTTCGCTACCATCGGCTAGCCCTCTCCTCTCTTCTTTTCTCAATCCCCCCCCTCACACTACTCTCTCTCTCTCACTCTCTCGCACTCCTTCACACCCACCATGCACTAACTGTCAACCTACGGACGACTTCACTGCATCTGTGGTACTGCTCTCTCCTCGACGTACTGGACTCCTCTCGTCACCTCTTACCCCCACCACCCTTAATCATCAAACTCTCTCTCTCTCACTCTCTCTTTCTCTTTCTCTCTTTTTTCCACTATCACAACCCATACAAGCTTTGATTAATTCACACGAGATAGCGCTATTATCATTCTTCAAGTCACCTTATTATTCCAATAGAAGCGGGCTTTTTAAACTTCTCGAAGTTTCAACATTTTATTACATCAGAACTTGTGGTTGGTAGATTCTCGAAATTTCTAGAACGGTTTTATCTATTCCTTCTCTTATACACGTACGCATGTATATGTTATATAAATGATAATTTTTTTTTTTTATATTTTATACACTTTGTTTTGTTATCTTTATGCAAAAAATCGAATATTTCAAATGTAAATGTCGGCTTGACTATAAATATTAATTCGTACTTCTAACAAAGGTGCATAGTGTAATGTAATGATACGTTTATCTATGTCTAACCTATATGTAATTCGTTAAATGACTTACCAAAAATAGAAGAGGATTCTATTTCCGTACAATAAGGTAGAAAATTACTTTCCGATATATTATTTTCTCTTAGAATTGAAAAGAATTTATTTCTATTTGATATTAATCGTATTTCAATGGTACCGTTATGTTTCATATCGTGAAAAATCGATCGCTTGTAAATTTGATAACGTCGAATAAACACCTTTTTCAATAACTAATGCAAGATCCATCGTTGATTACGTTATGTTACGTTACGTTAGCGACGTTTAATTAATTGCGTATCCACGTATAGAAAGATGATAAACAAAATAATATTAGATACATTGGAGAAGATAGATTGTCTTATTCTGGCTTGTAATTGGTCGAAATTTTGACAAATAAACAGATTGATCTCACCATAATCAAAATTCAAAAAAAGTATTGTCCTTTTTCTATTATAAAAAAAATGCGAATATATATAAGAAAAAAAAATTGTTATACAATTACACAACAGATGTAATATTATTTATTTAAAAAAAGTATAAAATTTTACTAAATTAGAAAATTCATATAAAATGTAGACATTAGCTAAAAAAATTTCACATCGTATTAAAAAAATGCAGCGTGTTATTCTAATACACAAATAATCTCATTTCTATTATAAAATACAATATATATATATAATTTTTCTTAAAAAGTTCACGTTCGTTAATTTATTTCCAGAATAAAATATATATTGTATTTTTAATCCACCTGCATTGTAATATATATATTAATAATTAAGTACATATAAAATCAGTCAAAAGAATGATACCGAATGAAATGTAATGATTTTCCATGCCAAAAATACATAAATGTTTTAAATATCTTAACAGATTACTATCCCCTTTTTAAGTGTTTTTTCTTTTTTTTTTATAATTTTATCTCATCTACAAGTATTCTACATAATATTCTAGTTAATATTAAGCAACTTATTTAAAACATAAGAAGCAATATTGCACTTTGAATAAAATCCTGAATACTTGACTCGCAATAACGTTTCTCTCGTTAAATTAAATTATTTCTAATTTTAAAATACGCAAACTATATTTATATATATATATATATATATATATATATATAATTACAATTAATTTTTAATTATAAAATAACAAGAGATGTGATAGAGAACAGAATAATTTTAAATTGAATTGGCTTGGCACAAAATGTCTTATAGATATTTGTGTTCTCTAAAGTATTTGATTCAACGTGCAAAACTACGTTATGAAATGTGCAAGTCATATTAATAAAACGTGACATAGTATGTATACTATGTACTATGAGAAAGATGCTGGCTATAAGTTTTATGGATATTAAATTCTAATTTGTGTTCTATAATATTGTTGTATAATTGTATGATTAAATGCATGTTTATAAAGATTAAATATAGATGTAATAATTGCCTGCAATGATATGTACTATAACAAGACGGAACGGATTCTTATCTTAATTAACGAAATTCATAAAATACAATGAACTTAAGTACATGATCGATCTATTTTCTATTTCTATTTTCTATTTCTATTTCTATTTTCTATATTATTTCTATATGTTCCTCATAAAATATTCATCAACTGGTAATGTTAAAAATATTAATACCATATGTAAATTTTCTATAATTGCACATATAATGCAAAAAAAAAAAACAAATAAGTTAAACAAACTGTGATTCCTAGTTTATCGATAAAAATACAAATACTGGAGTAATATTTCTATAAATTAAAATGATCTCTCTCGTATACTGTTTGTTTTTGTTAAATACCGTAAGTTACAAGATCTCTAAAAAATTTTCTCTGAATTTTTAAATGTTTTTTTTTTTCTTATGAAAATTGTATAAATCTTATAAAGATTTTTGTGTACGAGGTATACAAGTTCATTTTTGTTCACCCTGTTTCTTCTGCCAACATACTGGAAGAAAGAAATTCGTGCTTTTAGATATTTTTTTTGTTAATCCGTCAAGCAATTGAATTTATACTAATTTTATATATCACACATTATATTATATAGGCGAAATAGTAACTTAAAAACTCGTTTAAAAAATCCAAAATATTTGGAATAATAAATAGTTTTGGCATGTAAAATTGATGCTTTAAATATTATCAGTCGTATCCGCTATAATCCTGTGAATACTGAAAAATCTACAGATCTTTTTCTACTTTTTAACAAATAAGTACTATTAAGACGTTTATTCCACAGCTGTTTTTCGGGCAAATGCTGTGAGCGATAACATCTCGTTGGGATCAGTAGGAAGCCGCGAGAATTCAATTTCTTCGCTAATACTGTGTTCTGTAATTCACGATTTTACATAATATACAATTTTAATCACGATTGCATTTTTATCTACGAACTAAAGATATCTACAAATAACAAATAAATTTTATATTACCTGATGGTTCAATCGGCCATTGTTTATGAGATGGTGCATACAAACATAATAATGCTAAAGTATAAATATTCCACATCCCATAAACTCCAGTGAAAAAGGCAGATGTCATTTGTAATTCTATTTCCTCATCCCATTTCCATTGTCCTTCCGCAACCTATTTTAAATAAACAGTTATTTGTTTTTATTATGACCATGAAAAATTAATAAATAACTTTAAAAATATGTAGAGATATTTAATCAGTAATTATTACCTGGCCAAGAATAAATCCGATAACTGTTAATGATGCACATAATAATGTGGCAATCATCAAAAACTTAAAACGATATATCACACCTTCGTAATGTAAACGACGTGCTGAACTCATACTAGGTAATGTAGCCCTTTTCACACTTATATTCATAAATACTTTCCATATCATATAAGTTAAAAACATTAAATATACACCTGCCGATACTCCAGCCAAAATGATAAATGATAACTATTATTTATATTATTTAAGGAATAAATATTACAAATAAATTATAATATATATCTATAAAAAAAAATAGTTTTGTAAATATAAAAGGATACTGCCATTTTAGTACCGACATCTGTAACCCATATTGAATAAAACGGGTTTCTTAATTGTACTCCCCGTTCACACATATCAAAAATAAATAATGATAAGCATCCAATCCCTACTGCAGAAAGATGACGCCAATAACATTTTAACGAGTTCCTTTGATCACCCTCCTAAACAAATATCATTATATTTAACACGTTTTAGCGGTGTTAAGAAATAAAATGAATATTAATTTTGAACACACCTGAACCTGATGTAAATAGCATCATGTGATATGGCATGAAAAAAAGAAAATATAACGAATAAATTGTGTGGAAATATAAATAAAATAAAAAATAACTATTTGTGTATATATAAAAAAAAAGAATTCTTACCATAAGATGTTCTCCTGCAAAAACAAGCCAGAAAGATAAAAGTGTTGCATAAAATATTCCTTGTCTGATATCACCCAACAGAAGCATAAATGGCATATCGTATGCGAGAGTTAAATATTCCATGGGTACTGTAACAATTAATATATATTATTTATATTTATTAATTTTATAAGTAAATATGTGTGTGGTGATTAGATATTTGTGTAAATAATTGCATACAATTTAAAAATGTTAAAGCCATTCCTAAAGCCAAGAGCATATATTCCAAAAGTGCTGGTAATCTCGATAACATGTGAACTCTTCTCCAGTACCATATCAAAAAACAGATCACAATCGGGAAGAAAACAGTTTTAAGGCTTACCCATACTTTTGTAAATCCACCATTTTGATTAATAGCCTAAAATAAAATTAAAACATTATTATGTATATTTAAAATTAATTAAAAATCAAAATGTGTAATAATATTCAATGTATTACTTACAGTAAGCCATAAATCTGTAATGTGTCCTAAACCTTGATTAATGTTTCTATCAGTATCAGCAGGAATACGAATATTTAATAAATAATAATCGTGGAATAATGATCCCAATTCGAACAAAGGTACAACACTGCAATTATAATTATATTGTTCCATGGCCTATAAATAAAATAATATTATTAAATAAATTATAAGTGATTGACTGATTTAAAAAAAAAAAGATTGATCATTTACATCATCAATGCTGCAATCCAAGATCCTTTCTATTATAGAAGAAGCATACGGTTTCCATTCATCTTCCGGATCTTCTTTGTTCCTATAAGCAAGCCTTGCATCCAAAGTTATTTTGGTTCTAGGTGCTATTATATGAAAAAAAAAATATAAATTATTGTTAAAATCAGTAAATATGTTATCTATCTTTTAAATTATGCACATATATATACTTTATATAATTAATTTACCAATTTGAATTTGACTATGATATACAATATCAACCTGCAAGACTCCGATAAGATTTTGTTGCCATCTAGAATAATCCAATTGCAAATTACCACGTGGACCAGGCATCTAAAATAATATAATTGTTAAACAAATTTTTTAGCTTTATATATATATAAATATTTCTGCAATTTAATATCACCATTAACATAATAATAAAATATAATACTTACCAGAAATGTATAGACCACCTGATGTGCTTGATGATGGCTGTCCAAACTAAAATGATTTATGTCAACATAAGTACAAGCACCTTTGCCTCTTGAATAAAACCATTTTCCTGCACCTAATTCAGTGCCATTAATTCTTATATCTTCACAAGGTGTACCTAATATATTTTGGCTTGTAGCAGGTGTAGGAGCTAAAAATATAATAATTTTTATTAATAAGAAATATTAAAAATTATTTAAAAATAAAATAAGACTGTTTTATTATTTTATATACAATATCAATATGAAATAAAAATAATAAGAAATAAAATCAAATTAATAAAGAAAAACAAAAATTTAATAAGGATCATACAATCAAAACAATAAACAAAAATTTAATTATCCATTGTTGTGTGATAGTATGAAACGTTACTTAAAACAAATGAAAAATTTATTATTTTCCCACAATAAAAAAAATTAGAATAAAAAGTAAGAAAGAAATAGTTAAAATCAACAACAATACAATCTTTTATTAATACAATAATAAATGTAATAATTAAGATTGCTTACCTATGAAGCCTCCTATTAAAAAGCATACAATTTGTGCGACGATAAGCATAATTACTAATACCGAAAGTTTCTTGCCGCTTAAGTTTTCTATTATTGTCCCCTGCATTTTGTCGATGTTTTAATACAATAAATCCTTTTAAAATACAAAAAAGCTTTGTTTGACGTAGAAAATTGTATCGAACAGAAGCGTTTATCGAGAACTTGAGTTTATTGGCCCCTCCATTTACAGGACTCCACGCTAGACCGGCGCACTACTTTTTAAATGTCTTCCGTGATTGGCTAATTTAACGTTAACTTAAATGTTTTCCGTAATTGGCTGATTTAACGTGAACATAAAAAGATAAAGATTGAATTTAATTTTCTTTTTTTTTGTCTTCTCGTACATATATCTGTTAAATATTATTTTGTTTTCTAAATTACATTAATATTTGTTGCAAAATCGAATAATTAAATCAAGAAATCGTAGATAATTATAATTTATGTTTTGACCACGGACTGTCATTAAAATGGCGCCAAATTAAAAACTTCTTTGTTGTCGCTATCTGTTTTATTCAATTTTTAATTAATTTTTTATCAAGGATTAGATACCGAGAAGATATAAACCATAAATGTATGTTCAAACTCTCTCTTAAATAAACTAAAATCTGTTAATTTGTTTATTTCAAAAAGTGGACATTTTAAAAATTTTATTTAACAAATATCAACGGAGTATATGGTAATGTAGTACACAATATACAGTAATTGAAGTGTATTAAGATAACAGTTGAAATTTGATAACTAAGAAATAAATTATTTTTGGAAATTACTTATTTTTGCAACTGTTCATTCATTGTTAAAATTTAATCGTGTATTTATGTTGCACCCTGTACAATATAATGCATATGTGGTTAGTTGAGAGGAAAGTTACTTGCGCAATTCGTATGCTCTTGTACGCGACAGTTTTGTCCAAATCGGACTAAACGAAACGATCCTAGAACAGCTTGCAGTTTATAGTCTTTGTAAGAATAACTTCTGAATCACTTATTCGATTATCAAAGTTTCAGAATGTTTATTGCTTTTATTCGAAAATAATTATTTTCGAATTTGTAATATGTAATTATTCAATATTAATATTTTGTATTTGTTCAAATGTAAAAACCCTGGTTCGTACAGTTTTGTTGTAGAAAGTGGGGATAATAATTCTAAGACATTGTCTATCTTAAATGTGTCCATCGGTTTCTCCTCCCGTCCTAACTTTAATCATTATCACAAAATGTCATGTGAATTACGGACGGATGCAAATCATTTTTGGAAGCGGGATTTTCGACGTGCAGATATTCGACAAAACCTTGAACCAGATGTAAGTGAGGTAAAGTAAATGTATATTTTTATTATATGTAGTTATCATGATCATTATATTGACAGATGATCACGAGTAATGATTTAATTCGTATATTGATTTTTTTTAACCTAAACTCCAATAGATTGTTATATATATGTATATATATGTATATATGTGCATATACAAGGTGTGTGAGAAGAATAATGAGACTGACTTTTTATTTACCAAAGTTTTTTTTTTTCAAATAACAATATTATCCTCTTCAAAGTAGTTCCCTTGAGCAGCTATACACTGACACAGTTGATGTTACCAGTCTTAATAACAGCGCTGGAAGGCTTCAACTGGTAGGGCATTTAACTAGTCGGTCACATTCTTTTGAATGTTTTCTAGAGTTCCAAAATGACATCTTTTTAAATAAATGTTTCAATTTAGGGAAAAGAAAGAAGTCACAAGGACTCAAATTAGGTGAATAGAAGGGTTGGGGAACGATGATAGCCGTGTGACACAGAGCATTGTCATGATGAAGCATCTACTTGTCTGTGTTAGTCAAAATTTAACGTATAGTGAAAGTATTTAAGTTTAACAGTTCACTTATCATCCTTATTATTAAATAAATTGGTCTAACACAAACTGGTTGACACAACATTGCCAGATCGCTCGTAGTGTTACCAATCTCATTACTTTCCTCACACACCTCGTATATTTATACATGTATTACTAAAAATATGTAACATATATGTATTAAATTATTTTTTTGAAATTATATAGCTTTAAATTGTGATAAGAAATATAAAGATCTACATGGCTCGTTATCAACGTAGTTTTCTTCTTTTTAGGATGAACCGAAAAGTGTAGATTTAGATTTTGTTTATGACGATGCAGACACACATGCCAATGAAATTGCTGAATTATATAGCTATACCGAACAATATGAATTGCAACTTAATCTCAAAGTAAGATCGTTGATATTTTCGATTTAATTGTTTGCAATATTTAATATTAATAATTGTGTAACACAACTTATATGTGTTATTATATTATAGGCATTTGAAGATCAGATGGAATGGTATAAGCTATGTCCTTGGTGGCAGAAATTGGACGTGTCACAAAAAAAATCAGTTGTACATAAATTGTTAGATCAGTTAGAAGTATCCAATAAACAATTTAGGATGAAAGCTGCACGTTGTATCTTATATTTAGTTCAAGGTTGTTGGGCTGAAGTACAATCTGACAAAGAACAGCAAGAGTGGACAAGAAAAAATGTCATGTTGCTTTACGAAGCTGGTGTCTTTCCAGCATTTGTAGAACTTTTAAATATTGAAATTGAGTAAGCTTTAATTTATTTTTCTCTTTCTGATATAATAAAATAATTATACAAAATATATTTTAATATATATTAATATATATATGTGATTTTCATTATTATTATTATTCAGAAATAGTACAACTGCTAGCTTGGCTATGAGAAAGTTAGCTGTTAGTCTCGCAGATTCTGTCGATTTGAGAATAATTGTCTCTGTTTTGTATATTATCACCGAAGTTATGAGAGAAGAAATAAAAAGTAAAGAGTACAGTATTTATGCAGATTATGTTGAATCTTTTAAAGAGGAACTTGGTAATTATCAAAAAAGAGAAAAATTAATCGATTATTATAAATTATCGATAAGTTATTTTATAATCTTTCACAGTTAATCCATATGGGGAGGAATTACTTATCGTGAAACTCCTCGGAATGGTGACTTGCTTTTGTAGCGGGTCTGCACCACATTTTCCTATCAAAAAAATTCTTTTACTCTTGTGGAAACTAATATTAGTTTCTTTGGGTGGTATCGATACACTCAGAGAATTAAAGAAAAAATATAGGGAAGAAGCTGGTCTTGATACAGAACAAGAAGATACAATAGAAGTAGCTAGAACCATGAGAGCTAGTTCTCCTCCTGCTAGTGCACCAGATTTAATAGAAACACAGAATCAGAAATGCAATAAAAGACCTCTTAGACGGGTTAGTTACAATTATTACTTAATGTAGTTTATATTTATTTTTAACATTTACTAATGAAAAATATAATATTTTATAGATTTTAATGAAACAAAGTTCATTAGATGAGCCAGGTTTAGGTATGGAGTACGAGGGTGGAGAACCAGGAAATAATACTACAACAAATGAAGGCGAAGGAGAGATGGTCAGCCTTTTAAGTCAACCAGGTATTCCTGGTTGGAATCAAACTTATTACGAAGAACGATTTAATCAAGCTCCATTAATACCTTTTACTCCACAGTTGAACAAAGGGAAAGATAAGCTACATCGCTAACTTTTACGATAATAAATATTTCATTATTTATAATGACCGTTTATAATATATTTATTTTTATCGTTTAGGTCTACCTTGGACACCAAAAGTAAGACAGAAAGATGTTGACACGTTCCTGGAAGTGTCCAGACTTAAATTCGTTGGTTATAAATTACAAGGAGATAGAGAGAGTTTAGCCGGTTTACCGCAACCGATACACGAAGGTGTCAACACGCTTAAAAGAGTAAGCCAAAGATTCATTTTGTACAATGTGAAAAATTTAAGAAAGAACTGATTTATTATACGTACACATTATACATTTTTAGCATATGTATACATCTTTAGCTGAAGTTCAAATTCAAGAGGAAGAAGAAATAGCTAGAAATCCAATGAGCACACCAGAACCTCCTCTTCGTCAAACACCAACAGAAATTTTATATCAAGCCATATTACCCAATCTTCCACAATACATGATTGCATTGTTAAAAATTTTACTTGCTGCTGCACCGACCAGCAAAACCAAGACAGATAGTATTAATATAATGGCAGATGTTTTGCCAGAAGAAATGCCGTAAGTGTTATAAATATTTTTTATTAAGTATAAAAATAAACAATAATTTTATGATTAAATTGAATATTATTATTTTTTTAGAATGACAGTTTTGCAATCGATGAAATTGGGAAATGATGTTAATAGACATAAGGAAATCATTGTTAAAGCAGTTTCTGCTATTTTACTTCTTTTACTAAAACACTTCAAATTGAATCATATATATCAATTTGAATTTATGTCACAACATTTAGTATTTGCTAACTGCATACCTCTTGTGTTGAAATTTTTAAATCAAAACATTTTATCTTATATCGAAGCAAGACATGTGTAAGTTAAATTACATCTTTCTTATACAAATTTGTTGATTATTTTTTGTTTATAATTGTTACAAATTCATTACAGAATTCCTCTTTTGGATTTTCCTATGTGTGTTATTGGCGATCAACCAGAATTAACACCCGAAAGTCTTGAAATTGGAGACAATCAAACATACTCTTGGCGTAATATTTTTTCATGTATTAATTTATTAAGAATTTTGAATAAATTAACCAAGTGGAAACACAGTAGAATTATGGTAAGTTGTATTAACATTTTTAATAATTAATTAATGATTAAAAGAAAAGAAAATATAAAAATAACATTTATTTTCATTAACGTTCAAAGATGCTAGTGGTTTTTAAATCAGCACCCATTCTAAAACGTACATTAAAAGTCAGACATGCTATGATGCAATTATATGTTCTAAAATTGTTGAAAATGCAAACTAAATATCTTGGACGTCAATGGCGAAAGACAAATATGAAAACTATAAGTGTAATTTATGCTAAAGTTAGGCATCGTCTTAACGACGACTGGGCCTATGGTAATGGTAAGTATTCATTTTATTGTTCCTTCATAGATCATAATTTTATCAATCAATTTATTTTCTATTTCTTCATATGTGTTATTATACGTGTGTATACGTTTCATAGATTTAGAAGCACGACCATGGGATTTCCAAGTTGAAGAATGTGAGTTACGTACTTGTGTTGATCAATTTAATAATCGACGATATTCTAATGTTTCTAAAGACGAAGAATTAGAACCTGTTGATACGTCTGTTACTTCTGTACTTGGTACGAACGTCAAATTAACAGAAGAATTCAAACAGCATTACGAATTATGGTTACAACAAGAAGTGTTTCAAAGAAGTATTAATTGGGATGAACTGTTGGATCCTGAAGCTTGTGAAATTTAAAAAGTTTTGAATAAGTGTAAAGTATAGGAATAGTATTTTCATCGATTGATAGACCTGGATCAAATTTTGACATTTTTACAAATCATGTACTACTGTGAAAAGTGTTCAAAAAGACATTGCCATATCAACATCATAATCTAATTTCATTTTTTATTTGTATACTACATTGTACACTTGGATGGCTCTAATATAGCAAAATGTTTAACAAACTAGCTAATTTTAGAGTGAATGTTTGTAAAATGAAAATATCATTTGTTTTTCTTTTTTTATATATTTACTTATTTATAATTTATATCTATGTTATATTATTTTTGAATAATATCTATTGTTGATGGCAACTAACATTTATTTCTTGAATACTAATAATTATTCGGTATATCATCTTTCTCTCTCTCACTCTCTATCTCTCTTCTATATGTAATTATTAAAAATTTAAGACATTATATTACTATTTATGACTTAATATTTTTCTTATTGTATCGTATAGCTTTATATACATTTATTTATAATAACTCAACAGATATATTTCCCAATACGATATCTATTACACCAAATCTAACTTTCCAGATTTTATATGAGTTTTATATGTACCCACCTTATCCATTATTAACAGTGACAATATTCAAGTAAAATTATAATGTCTTAGAACATTGGTGTTCAACAACTACGGCAACAACTATAAATTATTCAATCCATTTATGTTTATTGCCAAAGAAGGAAAACAAAAAAAAAAAGAGAAAGAAGCGAAGAGAAATAACATAGCACTATATGTAAATGTATAGTATCTCATAGTACATACACAGAAATCACAACTGGCTTGTATAATATTCAAAACTACAGACTTATATACGATTTTAGAGAAAACGAAAATATACGTGAGAATCAAATTTCTACAATTTATTTATTATGAATATTTATATGTTTGAAAACTATGTCAAGCCAATATCATCCTTTTTTCTCTCTTTCTCTCTCTCTCTCTTTCTGTAATTTATATTATTTAACTGATGTGTATGTTAAATTTTCAAGTGATTGGCACAGTGTTTAAATTGTGAAGATTTAATAAAAATATAACATAAGTAGAAATTAGCTTTGTATATTTTACCCTGAAATAAATAAACTCACGTTTTTATGAAAGATGTTTCATGTATAACTACATTATTAGGAATACACACACACACATATATAAAAATAGGAAATGTGTCTTTCTGTAATACCAAAATATAATTTATATTTATATATATTAATCAATGTAGAAAGTTTCATAAATACTGTGTACAAAATTATAGAAATGCCATCATAATTATTGTACAAAATAATCTTGATATATCACAATCACAGATTGTATAAAAATAAATTGGTTTTTTATATTTTTATCAGTTTCACAATTATATAATATATAGAAACTCAACGTTTTCTCTTTTCTTTTTTTTTTAAATATCTTTTACGAAGATATCCATTTGTAGGAACCATAATAAGCAAAATTATTTTCCTTTGCTTTATCGTCGGCTTCTTTTGGCCCACGAGAACCGTATCTACAAATTTATATATTTATAAATTTAATTAAAAAAAAAATACAAATTATAATAAAAATTTTAAACATATAGATATAAAAATAATCATTTACTTGTAAGGAATCGGTGGTACTTTTTCTTGTTCGATTCTATGCAACAAAGGTGTAAAAATTCTCCATGCTTCGGAAAGTTCGTCGCTACGAACGAAATGCATTTGCGATCCACAAAAAACATCCAAAATTAATCTCTCGTAAGCGTCCGGTAATTTCAATCCCTACGATAATAATTTAACACAATTATTATTATATTTATATAAATAAATATTACCATATTTTTATATAAATAATAATATTTAATCACCTTGTATCTATTTCCATAGGTGAGATCTAATTCTGTTTCTTCCATATCAAAAGTAATACCAGGTGATTTGGTCATCATTTTTATATACAATGCTTCACCAGGTTGTACTCTTATAACTAATTCGTTTCTTTTAGGTTTACCATCGAATATATCACCAGGTACATCATGATACTGAACTCTAACTTCAGCCTTACGCTCGTTCAATGCTACGTAATTTACAAAATATTTTATTATACGATAAGAAACATTCTCGTAAAATATAATTATACAAAATATTTCACCTTTTCCACAACGAAGAATAAAAGGTACACCATCCCACCGTTCATTATTAATTTTCAGTACCGCTAATGCATAAGTTGGAGTGTTTGAACCCGGAGGTACCGTAGGATCATCTAAATATCCTAATTGATCCTCACGATTGCTGGATTCTGGATTACCCACATATTGTCCTAAAACTACATTGTTTAATTCTAATGGTTTTATACATCTTAAAACTTTAACTTTCTCATCTCTGAAAATAATATAACGAATTAATAAACCATGACCCAAAAGAAATATCTAAATCGATGATACGTTAACAATATTATAAACATCAGAACTCTTGTATGACACTTATGTTTAATATTTTATTCTATATATAATAGATAGACCGGAAAGTAATGTCATTTCTGGATATATCAATATCAAAGTCTACTTCTAAGCCTTGGTGAAGAAAAATGAATAACGACATTACTTTCTGGTCCACCTAATATATCAACGAATACAAATCTGTAATACCTGATATCATTTGGATGACAGGAAGCAGGTTTTTCCATAGCAACGAGAGATAATATTTGTAACAAATGATTTTGCATAACATCCCTAATGATTCCAAACTCGTCAAAATATCCACCCCTTCCTTGAGTACCAAAAGGTTCCTTAAAAGTTATTTGTACGGAAGCTATGTTATCCCTATTCCAACTTGGATTGAATATCCTGTTAGCAAATCTCAATGTCATTAAATTTTGAACCATTTCTTTTCCAAGATAATGATCTATCCGATAGATTTGTTCCTCGTCGAATAGGGATGCAAGATGATCGGATAGATGTTGCGATGAAACAGCATCTCGACCGAATGGTTTTTCTATTATAATTCTTGTCCAACCTCTGGTAAATAAAAAAAAAAAGGGAATTCATTAGGCAAATGATAATAATAATTTCTCACGTTTACGTAATTCTGACGTAATTACAACAAAAAGAAACTAAGCTTACTTTTGTCCCATACAAACGTTTCTAATATGTACTGTGACTGATCCAAATATATTAGGCGGTAAAGCCAAATAAAAAAGTCTATTTGCCATAGAACCTTTCTCTTGTTTTTGCAACTCATTGTTCAAGATTCTAAAATGTTCCTCACTATCGTAATTACCGCTAATGTAATAATTTAATTTCCAAAATTCCTCGTATTTGTCTTCCTCTTCCGGTTTAACTTTCATGTAAGGATGACACTTTTCTCGTAATTGTTTAACAGTCATATTACTCCTAGCGTAGCCGAAAAATGTCGTTATTTTTGGTAAAAGATTGTCTCGGAAAAGCCACCATAAGGTTGGATAAATTTTTTTTTTAGCTAAATCACCCTAAGACCAAAATATAAAAATGTTTATTCCATAAGCGGTTTTTTTTTCTCTTTAAGGGGGTAGGGAGGACTAGGGTATAAGCAAATTTTTTTGTTTGCATTTTTTTTTAGTTAAACATTTCAAGAATGTTGTATGAAAATTTTAAGTCAAATCAGAGCAAAGCTCTCAAAGTTACTCCCGGCTTATTTCTCGATATTTGTTTACAAAAAAATTACAGAATGTTGTTAGATTGATACTTTGTAATATGCAAATCATTTGAATATATTTACTTTAATCATATCTCTGAAAAAAATTCCTAAAAAAAAGTATTTGTTTTTACCAGTTGTACCCTACTCCCCCCCTTATTGAAAAATGCATTCAAAAAATGTAGTTTTTGTTTTTACTTACAGATGCTCCAAGTGTTACAAACACGTGTGGTAAGAGTCTGTCAAAATGAGTACCTTCGAGGTGATCCATTTCATCCGACTTTAAAGATTGCCGGATGTACTGCAGACTCTCTTCCGTAGATGTTTCTGAGTAAAAATAACATCGAAAAGTAAGTTTTGCTAACAACACAAATTGTCTTTTTCAACACTTATTCAAATTTTATTTAAACTATCTAAACAAAAAAATAATAATAAATAAAACCACGGACACTTATTTGTACGACTAATTGTTTTACGATTTTGTTATTAATTCTTCGTTCTTTATTTTTTTGTCTGGTCCTCTTTTTTTATGATTTACATTAATTGTAATTCTTACAAGTAGTAATGGTAAAATAAAATAAAAAAATAAAAATTATACAATTGTTTGATCGACCATTCACTTAAAACACGAAACTACCACGATTTATCATTTTATACTCGTATATATACGAACGAGAAAACGTATATAATTATGCTCGTTTATTCTCGTGATCCTGACACGAACCAGGATGTCGACTACCATGACGAGAGATTTCAAATTGAAAGTAAAAAACTCTTTTTCTAGCCTTGTACAAATAAAACATCTCCTTTTACTATTATATAATTATTTAGAAAATATTCGTGTATTAAAATAATATCGAGGTATATATTAAATTCATTTCACGTAACAACAGATCCATATATGTTTTATAATTTATAATCAAAAAAAAAAAAAGAACCATGAGGCCAATATTTTATTTTTTGTATTTTTGAACGAACGAAATGCCAACGAAAAAAATTGCAACACTTTTTTATCATAAACAATAACAATACTTATTTATTTTTTTTTTTTTAACTTACTCAGCATGTTTATTATTTGTATATTATCAAATAAATTTTTAAAAGAACAAGAAAGAAAAAAAAGAAATTCGAAGTTAATTATAGACAAAAATAAATTACTCTGACGTAATTATAAATAATTAAAAATAGTCTAAAACTGTTGAAAAAAAAGAAATTCTTGTCGCGTTGTTATTGTTAAACACCTGAACACTTTGACATCGTAATTCAAACTGATCGGCAGTGTCGATAGATCACACAACGTTGTTTCCTTAAAGAATAAAAAAGCTTGATGAAGAAAATGCGCAAAGACGTTAAAACTTGGTTACTTTAAGCGTCGATTTTAAACAACACACATGATTGAGATATTACAGAAGTAGAAAGATTATAAAGATAACGTAATTCTATTATCTATTTCATATAAATAGATATTTTCTTTTTATCGTTTACTTTTCAAGAGCATTTATATAATTTTCTGTGATTTGTTTTTTTTTTTTTCATACAAAAATATACTCAAGAAAATAGAAATAATTTAATTTAGATTTACACATTTTTTTCTAAGCTAAGATATTCATTTGTGCGTGTGTGTGTGTATGAATAATATTAAATATTAGGTTGTCAAGTATAAAATGGAGCAAAATATGCAAATAATTGAATTGAAATTTGCTCCATTTTATACTTGACAACAACTATAATTCTATTCGAAATATTGTAGAATAATTCTGGATTTTTTTGTTCGTTTAGTTCATCGAATAAATCATCCTTCTCATTGTTTTTAATAATCTCGTATGCAGTTAGATGAAATATAGAAACGTAGTTTTAAAATCAAGGATAAGCGATTACATGATTAAATTATTGCATACTCTAACTGGAGAAACTAGGAAATGAAAGATTATAGAGAATGACTATAATGGTAAGATATAGTAATAAAAATGTTATCAATTTATCCGACATTATCCTAAGACACTCACGATATTAAATTTATGTTAATTCTTTAATATATTTATAATCATAAATACGCACAAATCCTAAGAGAACATATTAATTAAATTATTTGCTAATAAATATTTTCTAACGCATAAATTATTGTTTTTGATAGGAAATTTATATTAAATTGATGTTACAAAAAAATACAAAATCTAATTTTTTTATTATAATTAACGTCAGGTATTTCATTGCATAACATAATAATGTTATTTTAATATTAACAATTATGCATGCGTTACATTACGATCGTGTCATATCGATCATGAATTATTTACACATGCATAAACACGTGCGCAAGTATTATCCCACTCTTTCTTCCTTTTTCTCTTTCTCTTTTTACGAAACCGATGACTATGCATTTTGATAAAAGAATAAATTTTGTTTCCACGTTACTCACAACTTTTCATACCAATCATTCATCAACCATTGGTCAATTTAATAAATAATAATAACATATAATACATTAGTTGTAGCAAAAAGTAGAGAGAGTGAGTCCATCATTTTTAGATTAAAATAAACGTAAAAGTAATGGATTACTTTTTTACTACACCTAATAAATGGAAATGAAAAATAGATTTAATAAAAGCAATTCGAGTATTTGCCTAACTTATTTATACTCATAACACATATTACTTTAATAAATAATTTAATTAAAAGAACAAATTGTTTATCATATTCATAGGGGTGTAGGAACTGTTGTACGATAGATCCCATAAAAGAAAAAAAATTAAATTAAATAGGATACTTATTAATTCATGCATGTGTCATGAATATATTTTGAAATATTTTATATAATAAATTAAGTAAAAAAATATTATACATCCATTTAAAATATCTATAAATATGTTAATGACTTTCATGGTACTTGTTTCTTTTCCATTTTACACAGGGTCTTACAAAATCTGAAAACACAATGACCTGACCGTACTAATGAAAATAATATCTAATGAATGTCGACATCACATTTTCTCACTTTCATATCTCCAGTCTCTAAATGAAGAAACGAATTCTTTGGTAATCGTTATGCAAGGTATTTCAAAATGCACTATCAACCTGATCGTAAACTCATAAACACCGGTTCTTATTTTTATTTTTTATTACTCATAGTTCGTTTTTGTTAACAGTCATGAGGTTTAAACATTTGAGTTTTGCTATTTAAACGCGTGTTATTTAATACGATTTTGCAGTATCGGTTACCCTAACTTCTATGATTCATAGTCGTCTGTGAAATGAAATGAACTTCATTCTTAATTCTCATTACTTTTCTCTTAAATAAAATAATAATCCTTGGAACATTCTGTATAGGAGTATTTACAGAAGTATTAATATTTATATTAATCATTTATATTATATGATAAAAAAAAAAAATAAAGCAATAGTTGTTTTCATTCGAAATTAAAATAAAATCACGTTTGGTAGATATCAGTGTGTTAATTATTTTTATCTCTGCTATAACGAAAAGATTATGAACACTGGAACGTGTTTTTACAGCATTGCTTTTGCTGTCAGTGTTATTCGTTTAAAACAAAACAAAAAAATAGTTTACAAAATTTGTGTTAACATTTTTAAAAGTTCTAACTTTTAAAATATAAAATTTACAATGATATAATATTAATCAAGTTTCTTAAAGCTTAACAAAATTTTTATTACGAACGCGAACGATGGATAGTAAATAAATACATTTTAAACTTGACACGTTACCTTGATCCATCTCCCACCTTTCTCATTATTATTCTTTTTCCACGTAAAAAAAAAAAGAAAAACTTATGTACATCGAGTAACGTGATCTATAACTATTACGAGAATTGATTATCAAAGTTTATTATCAAACTTCGTAAAGAACAAACTTTTATTTATTTTTTTTTTTAAATAAAAATAAGTTCCAAGAGAAGAAAACATAAAAGTATTTTCCACCATGTTAAGCATGAAACTTTTTAACTGCAGTCAACGTATATTAAATAATGTAAAACAAATTAAATATTATATAAAAAATTGTTAATAATTAAAATAAAATAAAATAAAAAGAATACGTTTTACATAGAGTCTATCGATTTTGATATGTTTTTCTGAAAATAATAAATACATGTTATACTAATCTCCTCCCACTCTTTCTAAATCTTACAGTGTATTAGATAATCATCGTTCTTAGTGATACGTAGTTGTAAAAAAACGATATGTTAACATATATATATCTGCAGATATTTTTTTTTTTGTTACGCACGAGTGAGAATAGCAAGTTTATCGTCCAATTAACTCACATGATTAGTGGCGTGACACACATTGATATTTTTTTTCGATAATGATATATAATATTCAAACAATAAATATAATATTTCATAAAAATATCTATACATATATGAAAATATTATATTTATTATATTATATTTTATTAGGTGTTGGAATTAATTCGTAGAGTTTTACGAAACATAACGTGAGTTTTACAGTAATTCGTTGTTACCTTTAAAAAACAAATTTAATATAAAATTTATCGTAAATTGAGTGTTATTTTTACACCTATCTTATTTTTTAATTGTTAAATAACAACAAGTAGCAATTATTTAAATATTTTAGGAAATTTTACTCCATTATTTTTATTATCAATCATATTGTATTTATTTATTATTTTTATTCAAAAGAATTAATTTACACCACCGTATATAACTCGGATAATAAATCGAATAGAAATAATATTTTATTTTAATAAATATCAATCAGAAAGGTTTATCCTTCTTTTTTTTTTAAATCCACCATGGTTTGTGAAAATAATTGTGTCATATAAACTTGCAGAATATATTTAGGTTTTTTTTCTTTTTTTTTTCTTTATATATAGGAGCCTCCAGCAATTTTAAAATCCATTACACGGACCTACTTTACGAGTTAACGTAATAAGAATTACTCATGATAATGGAACGTCCTTTTACATGACTAAACATAAAATCCTTGTAATATTCTTCCAAGCGGCCATTTCTTTACTTTTACGTTGTTTTTCATTAAAATGTTTGCATTGACTAATTATTAGTTAAATTATTTTTGTACCTCTCTTCTTTTATTTCAATATTACAATATAAATATAATTTAATTTAATATTATATTAGGTTGTCAAGTATGAAATGGAACAAAAAATGCATATAATTGAATTGAAATTTGCTCCATTTCCATTTTAATTAATATATAATTAATTAAAAAAATAGACCCTTGAAAATCATAAATCCAAATCAATGTAAAATTAAATCTTACAATATACGTTGTTAACTCGCATATAAAAATGTTTACTTTAGAGTCGAGAAACGTGAAAAGAAAGAAAAAAAAAAAATAAAATTGCGCAATAGAACACGATTTTATCTCGATTTCGTAACTTGGAACGCCGTATTATATTCTCATATCTAAGCTAGTTGTGGAATATTTTTAGAAAATAAAGTTATTCGAAAAATGCACATATCTATTTGCATTTACAATAATATTTATGTAAATTAATTATAATTTATCATTAAAATAAAAAGGAGAAGGGATATAATGTGATACGATGAATAATCGAATTCAATTCGCACGAATTAAAAACGAAATTTCCTTTGTTCTCTAATATTATTTTTTTTTTTATAAATTCAAAGAACATCAGATTTGTAATTTAAATCACTAATAATAATAACATGTATTCTTCGTGATCTCACAATTGTTAAGTTCATTGTTTAAGTAATATTTATTGCATACGTAAATATTATAAAACATAACAAATCAAATGATTTAAATTACTTTATACGTAAAAATATAATTTTTATATATAAAAAAAAAAACCAGAAACATTCTACAAAGAAATATAATACTTGTAAATATATTAATACAACAATCGTGTTTACTTACTTCTTTTAATTTTCGCCATTTTAAGAAATCGATGATACACTATCGACAGCAAGTAAGATATTTATCGATGAACCTGATTAATTTATTTTTAATTAAATATAATATCTGATTATTAATATAAATATTATCTATACTATATTTTATATTATTTAACGATATCAAAATAATTCACATAAGACAAACAAATTTGAGGTTATATTCGCATAGATCCACACAGCTTCAGCACGTGCGGCAAACTGATCGATTAAAAGATCACCATGTATTAACGTTCGAAAATTCTCTGTCTTTGTTTAACTTGATAACAAGTTTTATGATTCGTCAATATTATCTTATGATATTGGACTTTCACTTACGTTAAGTATTATGACATAACATATGTACTATATTAAAACTTATTGGCATTGCAACTTCTTATGAATTTCTTACAAATTTCAAATAAATAATATGACAAATCATTTTTCCAACTACAATTATACTTCTAATTCTATTTTAAAATTATCTTTGTAATATTTTATTAATACCATTCTAACAGAATTGTTTATATTAAATTATTTATATTACTTATTGTTATAAGATATTAATAAATAATTTAGTATGGATCAACAATCTTTATAAAAAAATAAAAAATTTGAATACTCGTAAATAATAAATTAAATCCAACAAGTCTGATAACTGTTATCGTTTTTGTCATATAGACAAACTGTAAATATTATGAAATTTAACGAGACGTGAAAAATAATTATTTATAATAAAAAACAATTTCTTTTAAAGTTTTCTCCAATATCATATTTACGATATAAAATCTTAAGTTATTAATAAAATATTAAAAATTGATTATAATCCATTAGCTGTTTAAATAAAAACAAAATATAAATTTAATTAATATGTACATATTTTAATTTCGTATTGATATAAATAATCGATTTACTATCGATATAATTTATAATCGATTTACACTGTGATTTGTTCGCGTAGTAATCACGTCATAAGCGCCCTCTTTTATCCGAATGGTTTTTAAAGTTAATCATAATTTGTTCTATTCAGTGTATATATTTTGTACGTATAACCTATACAATTTTATTATGTCTTATTACATCATAAGAATATTTAATATGAATTTTAACGAATAATATTTTTAAATGACTGTTATCTTATTTAATATGTTAATAGGTATTTCAAAAAGATAACCTCATTTAATTACAATTGAAAAAATTGTACAAATAATTAATACAAAAAATGAGGTTCAGTCTTGCTCATTTTAAAGGACGACGTCCCCAAAATGAAAATAAGGTTCCATTTAGAGTTTTAAATGGTTTAGAATTAAAAAATTATGTAGGCAATCGTTCTGTTGGAATTGGAGGTATTTTTTTTTCTTTATATATATTAACATATTTTAATAAAATATTTTATAATAATTTATTGTCTTACAGAAAAGGGTTGTTTACACGAACTGTCAATACTTTTAACATGTCTCAGAGAAAATGAGTTTAATAATTCCGACTGTGCAAAGGAACTCACATCCTTTGAAAATTGTAATCAAAAATTTCTTAAAATATCTGAGGAGATGAAAGCTTCTCACGCCAAATTAGTGCCTGATCCTAATACCAAAGTTTTTTCTTCCAAACAAATAAGCTATTTATTAAGATTATATCCTACACGATAATCATTATTATATTTATATGTTTACATTAATTCATTAATTAATTATAGAATAAAAAATCTTTAGAAACAAATCAAGATATATACATTTTAATATATATATTTATTTTTTGTCAAATAATTTTAAACAACTGTTTCTAATGTCATTAATCTTAGAAGAAAATACGTAGATATTGATCATAAACATTCTAACATATTCACTTCCATGTCCTATTATTTTAATTCGTCAAAACATCAAATGGTCTGAACAGCAAGTTGGGCAAAAACAGCTTGGCATGGAACATGTTAATAAGATTTTCCATTAAAAAGAATATACGTATTAATAATAAACATAAATTAATTTATTTATGCTTCTGTAATACGATTCGAATTACGTTCCTTCACAGAAGTAGCATTCAAACGTTTAATAGCTAATCTTTCAGAATGACCTGTAAAGTAATATAACTATTTAAAAAAAATACTTTTTTACATAGGTACAAATATTTATAAAAATGATAAACTTACGAATAGGCTTGTTAATGGATTGATTAATATTGATTGGTGCAATTATTTGCATTTTATCTAATCGATTTTCTATTCGTCTAAGTGCATGAAAACTTTCTAATTGTTTATCTTTATAATAGAAATACGTACAAAGTAACGTAACTGCACATAATGTTAAACATATTTTTCTTATCGACCAAGTTATGTATATTAATTCTACCTAAAATTATAAAATATGTTAAATATGTTATAGAACAGACTTAATTGATCTAATATATAATTAAAATTTCTATCATTTTTACCTTGTCATGTGTAGAACGATTCATGGTGTTTTCATAATATTGAACTAATATTCTTTCTACAGTAACATTTAAACTTAAAATTATGAAAAGTACAGCACGGGCATCTGCAGTTCTTTTAGTTGAACTAAATAATGCACAGAGAATACAACTGATTGTATAATAAATAATAGATTGAAACCATGATACTTCTCCAATAATCCAATCTTGAAAAGTACGTATATAAGAAAAAATATCATAGAGTAATTCCTTTTGATCTTTTGCCGATTCTCTACAATATAAATGAGATTGCATTGATACATCTAAATATCTCTAAATAATATTTTCTATTTAAGTCTGTGTTATAACATACTTAAACTCCATGACCATATCATTCACAGTTTCGGATGAAGATTTGATTACGCTTCCAAGTTCTTTACCATGGTTTAATATTTCATTTTGAATTTGTAATCCTTCTTTCTGACTTTTCAGCATTAAACCTTGTAACTCTGATGCTTCTAACAATTGTTCTTTCATTTGAGAAGAAACTTTATACAATCTATATTAAAAATTATATATAATAATTTAAATGAACATTGGCAAAAGGGACAATTTTATACATCAAACACCTACGATTGAATTGTCTTGTCAGTTTCCATCTGCCACGCTTCATAATTTAAATAAAAACATATATGTGTAGTATGTGTATAAAATTCATTATATACATTAAATGCTCTATCTGACATTTGATTGATACATTCTCTAAAAGTATAATTATTTAGGATATTAATCAATATGTGTGTTATAAAATTAATGATTATCTCAATATTGTTAATTTAAATATCATAAAAAATTACTTGCGAGTATCTTCGGATCTACTCAAATGACAATCGTAAGAAGTATGACCAGAATCTTCTAAAAAACAATTAGCTAACTTTAAAGCAAGGAGGGAGTGTTCATAATCATTCAAATTTTCACAACTATCTTTTGTCGACTTAAGTGCATTAGACCAACATAAACCATGTTTTGGCAAAGTTGATTTGGCTATGTATACATAAAAAAAAAATAGATTTTATTAAGAATATATTTATTAATTTAATAGCAAATCACATAACACGTACCTTTTAATAATGTATATTGTTTTTCTCCTAGATTTTTAAGTACTTCGCTTCCCTCTAAAGCTAATGCACCATATATATAAATAATAATTAATACTCTGATCATTTCTATATTTTATTAAACTTATTAACTCTCCATTAATATAGAATTAATGCATTTTTGATTCACTTCGTGTAAACACAATGAATGTCTTTTTAATTTAATGTTATCAACTATACTAAAGTTTTAATTCAAGTAGAAAGTAACGTGAATATATTATCATTTATATAAATAATAAAATAGAAATTAAAAATAATTTAAATAATTAAGACTATTCACATATTAAAATTAAAAATATTTTCACTGAACAATTTAAATCTTCAAGAAAAATCATACAGGTGTTTGTACAACCTTTGTGGCATCTTTAACCAATACTTTATGATTGGTTAGAAAATATAATATTATATATTGTAAAAATTAAATCGTTAAAAAAAAATATAATCTTTTGATATTTAAATTATTATAACTAACACTTCAAATAAATAAAATCACTTTGAAACAATCACATGACAGTTATTCGAATTTACTTTTAATTCGAAATAAGAATATGTATTTTCTGATTGGTCGTTGTCAATGCAGTTTAGAGAAATAGCCAATGGGAACTATGCAAGAATAATTGTTGATAATATTTCACTTATGAAATGAATCAATAATTTCACATTTTTAATTTTTAATAGTGATATATTATTATTAAATTCATAATATATAGAAAAAAATACGAAAAAGCCGCTGAGTTGTCATCGTGGTAGTGCTGTATCAAGTCTCACTCTTTTTTTCTTTAATTTTTATATTATTCCACACTTTTTTCTGGCACCATCTAGTAATTATTTTCAGTACTAAACATTACAAAAAATATATGTGTCATCATATAGTGATTATACTAAAAATGTCGATAAGTTGTTATGGTAAATTACCATCAGATTTTTAATGGTCGGTAAGTATTAATATAAGTAAAATTACCATAAGTATACTCCTATTTATTTTCACGTATCTCTTCTACCTCCTATATCTTCATGTAATCCTGTTACAAATCTATCATTTTTGCTTCTCGAGAAAATTATTTCAATCATTGAAATTTCTATACTTCTGTTGAAATTGGAAAAAAAATCAAAATTTTGATTCGCACTAGCACTACACACACTCGACTCACATATGCATTTCACCTGCATAAGAAAGAATGCACGCACACGCGACGCGAAATAAATCACATACTTAAATAATATCCTTGTTATTCCTTCCGACGCTCGAAGAAGACTAACGATTATAATGAAAAGTAGTTACGAATACAATCGACAATTACCGAACATACACGAAGGTCAAATACAAATTTTAAAACGAAATTTCTAATAGAATAGAAATGATAACATAGGAGTGAGAGAGAGAGGTGAATATAAACAAAATACGCAACCTCTCTCTCTCTCTCTCTCTCTCTCTCACTCAGCTAAGCTTATATTTGTCGTTAGTAAAATTTAAATAGGAGAAAGAATAAAAATGTATAGGAAATAGAATGAAGAAGAATAATGAATGATATGATAAAGTATACTGTTTTATATTTTTTTTATGGTGTCTATTATTATTCATTATTAAAATAAAAAAATGTTCTTTTTTTAATTCTAAATAAATATGTAGATTTTTAAAATAATTCTTTCCAAATAAATTTCTATATAAATTTTTAAAGAAATAAATAGGATATTCTGTAATTTTTTATGCTTATCAAAAATTTAAGATACATCAAATAATTATTTTGTTAATAATTTTAATCGAATATAATCGACATATACATAAATCTACTTATTAATTATCTATATATGAAGAAATAAAATAAAAATCAATTATTAGTAATAGGAAACAGCTGTTCAAATGTAGGTCACTGGTCAGAAAAGTAGACCACTGGTAAGAAAAATAGGTCAACGATATAAAAGTAGGTCATCTGTAAGTAATAATCCCATACGTACTGAATGTATTGAGAGAAAGATAAGCGAAGGTCTACCTCTCGGTGTATCTCTCGGTGACTTCTAGGAAATTCGTTAAATACGAAATTCACAGAAAAACATTCCTTAACTACCGGCTTAGTCGAGCGTTCAATGCTTTGTTTACGTTCGTTTATCTTCGTCACTCTTCGGCCGGTGTCGACAACCGAACGTTATTTTGTTGTTAGATTTGTATTTGACCTTCGTGTATGTTCGGTAATTGTCGATTGTATTCGTAACTACTTTTCATTATAATCGTTAGTCTTCTTCGAGCGTCGGAAGGTGTAACAAGGATATTATTTAAATAAGTGATTTATTTCGCGTCGCGTGTGCGGGTTCTTTCTTATGCAAGTGAGGTGCATATGTGAGTGAGTGTGTATAGTGCATATATGGATACCTGCAGTTATGGATATGGATATGGATATGGGTATATACAGCATTAGATATGAGGACAAAGTACATCTAAAGTAAGCTGACTATAATTTTAAACCTTTTTAACATGTGATCACGCGTGTCATGTTTTTTCCATGAAAATGCAGTTTCTTTCTATTCTTGATTGATCTTGTACCATCAAAATATTCTTTTAATCTCTTTTCACGTTTGCAAAATTCCATAGTAGATCTACAAAGAAAAATAAATTATTAGGTTGTTCAATTGTTTAATGCAAAATTTAAAAGCTTACATTACATTCTCTTGAAGTGTATTTTTAAAAAAGTATTATAGGTCATTTTAATCAATATACCTTCAAAATAGTCGATGGATCTCTAATTGATATCAGTTAAATTCGTAATTATTCAAAGAACACATTTTTTGTTAAGATTTCTTGATAGGATATTTATATTGCTGATACTTTTAAAATATAATTTGTCACAGTCTTCTACAATCTTTCAGAATGGTGATATTATCGAATCCTACTTATCGTTGTTGAAAGTAATACATTGTCTTCTCCTGTCAAATGATTTAACATTTCTTCTTAGTGAATTAGCTTATTAACGCTATGACTAAATATATTTTTAATCTAATAAAATATTCATTTCTAATTTATATAAAATTATTGTCTTTACCTTCTAACAAGTTGTAGTTCTGATTATTTTACATCGTTGCAGCTGCATTCTACTCGCATATTATTTAGTTTGAAATCTTTTCAAAATAGTTGAAACAAATCCTCATATTGTTAAAACATGGAAAATGAAACTTTTATANCAAAACCCTGAGGCGAGATATATTTAAAAAAAAAGAAAGAAAGAAAAGGAAGGAAAAATGAAAAACTAAGGAAGAGAAGGAGTAAAAAAAAATATTACGTGGCTCGCTTTGTGAGATAATTAGAACAAGCTGTGTTACCTTCTAAACGATTCCTCTTTCTATCTTCATCTCTATTTCTCTCTTTCTATTTCTCTCTTTAAAGCATGACCAATGAAACCAATGGAAAACCAAAGTGGTTACTTCTGTTCGAAATTCCAATGTTTGCTAAGATAAAATGACAGTTTAAATACCCTTAGAGCTATAGACTAACCGATTAATTTCCTAGAAGTGATAAGGTCAATCGCACGGGTAAGGTCATTTCTCTGGTGGGTGAGCAAAAAGGTATTCTAGGTCGGAATTAGGTCAAGTTATTCGGGAACACTATCATCCTTCATAATAAACAATTTAATTAAAACACAGGGGGAAGGTTACCCCATAATTTTGTTATCTTTAATTTAAAAAAAATATAATCTTTAAGATTAGGGAAGAGGAGGTGTTAAATTTTAGATATGAAAATTAATAACACGTCACGTTACATCTTTGTTATATTAGGAACCAAATTATATAAACCAAAATTTGACTTTAAAATTTTGTTCTTTATTGTTGGCTCGTTAAAAAAAAAATGTTGTCTTTTAAAAAATGATTTTAGATACAACAAGATTACAACACATTTGAATTGTGATTTGTTTTTTTTCCTTCATAAATCTGTCGAACTTTTATTCGTGTTCAGTTCTAAATTCTAAATTCAAATACTTAGAGAATAAATTATGATTTAATAGGATATCACATTTTAATTAAAATCATTTTTAAATGTATAAAAATTCATTATTAATTATTGAAATATAAAATCAGATGGTAATAACCATTATCTATTATTGAATCTACATAAACGTAAATCGTTGTAGAAGTCATTTGAATAATATCATTACATCACAATCGTGTATAATTTAATCAATCGACAAATTTATATATAAAAGATTTCCAAAGGAAAATAATTCGAAAAAAAAAAAAAGAAGAAAAGGTGTCTATTATTTATTGAAATTAAATTTGAAAGTTATCCTTTCACGTTTTATATTTACCGTTGGCCAACTTGGAAACCCGAGAGATACTTTGTGTTTTCATTTACATCGTAAATCGAGTTTACCGTTCTCCTTTCTCATTGGGACAAGAAAAGCCCTACGGCAGATAGGGTATTTTTCCTCCTACCCCTCCACCTCCTCCTCTTCCTATTGCAGCTCGACAAAGTAATTTGGACAAAATAACAACAACAAAAATTCTAAATAAATTCGTGTTCCGGTTGATCGTACAAGCGGTCATCGTCGTGTTCTACTCGATTGCTATCAACTAAAGATAAAAAAGACAAAATAATACATAGATACGATAGAGAGAGAAATAGAAATAGAAATAGAAATAGAAATAAAATGAAAAAGTGAGATAAGTTCAGCAGTTTATCGCTCCGTCGAAAAGGTTTGAAAGGTAACTTCAATTAATTTTCAATTACGTCTAGTCGTAATTTAGATCTTCTATTTCCGTTGGTCACGCAAAGATGCACTTGACGCACGATCAGTTTCTCTACAACATTACTGGATGAAATACAATAAAAAAAAAGAGAAATAAAAGGGAATAAGGGAAGTAGGGGAATAACCATCAAGCTTAGAAAGAAAGAAAGAAATAAACATAAACAGATGGAAGATAACTTTACAGAGGATTCTTCATAAATTCAATATCATCTTGGGAAAAAATATAACATGTTTATATAAGCCAAGGAAACTCTATGTCTGACTTATTTCCAAAAATCCTATAAGATGCAAACATAAAACAAGCCACCGAGATCTTTACAAAGAAAACAACACACCAACAGTTAGTTCAGGAACTCAAACAAGAATATACAAAACGTGTGTACACCTAATATTAACATAGTAACTAATTCCTTCTTAAATTCATAAATGGAACGTTAAGAAATAAGAGATTGATGATATCAAGACAATTAATAAGACCTTTTGACAACTAGACGTCAGATTCTCAGGATGACCCACCCAATAAAACACAGGCCTCAGGCCTAACGTAAGAAGAAGAAAAAGAAGAAGATTGAAGACTTGAACAGATACAAAAAGAGAGAGTAGAGCTTTCAGGATAAACTAGACACACAAGTCTTTGATTCTTGATTGTCTCTATTATCCTATGACAATGAATTGCATAATTACAATGCAATCGAACTTGTTTAAATAATAAATCAGCTTATACAAATATAAAGGAATACATTGGTTAACATAAAACGCATATGTTCCCATATTTAAAGCATACTGTTTTCATAATTAAAGTCTTACTTTGGTGGTCGAAAAAGGAACAGGTGCCAAAAAGAAAAAAAAGGAAAAAGCAATGAAAGAGAAAGGAGAAAGGTCATGTTAAAAGAAAAATACAGTGTCCCGTAAAGAGGCTTTTTTTAACGACAGGTTGGATAGCTGAATATTCCAAGTTTTAAACTAGAAGATGATTCTGTAGTACATATGTATATATGTGTATGTATATAACGATAGTATACAGACCGTCACGGTATTATATATAGGTGATATTTTTGGAATCTCCAAGCTTGAAAATTTAATGAATACTAGAAGGGTGAGTGGAAGGGATGCTTCGTGACATATGAAACGGTTATCGACAAAACGAGTCGACGGAAACTGCTACGAACGTTTTTTTTTTTTATGAATAATGCACTATAACGGGAATATAAGACAAATAAACCATCTACTCTTGGCATCTCGCCAATTGATACAATCTGTCCAGACCAAGGAATGGTTTTATCTTTTATCGAAAAACTAACGAAAACCATCGAGTTTTCTTTATCTCGAAAAGGTTCGATTGGAAACCCAAAAAAGAAAAACAATAAAACAGACGAAAACAACGAATCTTTAGTATAATGACCGATGATGACCCAATCTTTAGGAATATTTGTTGACTTTTAATTATATGCTCGTACAATTACTTAGAGACCAGGTCGAAAGTTTCTAGATAGGTCAACAATTTCTAAAATATCAATTTCTTTTTAAAATTCAAGACTCGGTAACTCAATTCTTGGTTTAAAATTATAAAACTGATTACTGTGTGCTGAAACAAAAAAAAAAATAAAATAAAATAAATCAGAGAAAAGTGAGTAATTGGTTTATTTAATCTTTGTTGAAAATGAGCAATGGGAAATGTTGACGCCATCCATCCTTTTATAAATGTATGACTTTTAAAGAAGCAGGAGAGGAAGGAGGAAAAAAGAGGGAGGGTAATATACGTTCGTGTTGTCTCGCACTTAAGAGTATATCGCCCTAAATAAGACAGTCGAAGTTGATTCGATGTTATCTTAACATCGACTCACCACACGACCAATCTTGAAGTAGCTTAATGCACATACGAGAAGAAGAAGAAGAAGAAGACAGGCAAGCAAGCAAGCAAGCAAGCACCTAAAGTTATACACTCGTAAGTTGTAAACGCGTCTTCCATTACACGGCACTTGGAATCTACAAAAGAAATAACGCATACAGAAAGAGAAAGAAAGAGAGAGAGAGAACCTGGTTGATTCTTTTCCCTCGAGTAGAAACCGGTCCATACTCGGGTATGTCTTGCGGAAGTAGCAAACGGTCCTGTCCTGTCCCCTGCCCTGTACTCTCCCTTCATACACTAACGTTTAGTCTCTACAGATACTTCCCTTTTAGTTGTATTGGTTCTGAATACTGGATGTATTCAAGAAGTGAACAAAGTTTCAAATGACTCGATATTATCTATCGACACTTTCATTCTTCCTTCTAAGAAACTTACATTACTAGACGACACATATACATTCCAATCTTTTTTTACACGATTTTGAAATAACAGAGTTCGTACTTGTTTACAAGAATTTTTTATTCTAACACCCTCATAGCGTCACCTATTAGCGTCATTCGCATACGTTATTCTTACTTTTATTCGTAAGAATAAATATCTAAAACGTATTAACTTAGCTTTCTTCCTAAGAAACATTATATCTACCACTCTGTGTATAATTTATTTCTTCCTTAGGATCGTAAAATTTGTTACTCGGGTTTTGTATTCTCTCAAGTTGAGGGTTATATACTCGTGTGTGTATAAACGTGTATATAAAATAATACGTAATCGTTAGAATGATTTAAAAATTGATCTATCGTTGACATAATCGAGGTTGATTTAAAAAGTTACTCTCGAGTGATGGTGGTGGTGGTGGTGGTGGAGATGCGCCGGGAGAGCTCAATCGTAAAAATAGGGAAAACGAATAGGTTTATCCGTTCCACTATTAATAGCATAATAGTGTGTGTATATGTATGTGTGTGTGTGTGTGTGTGTGACGTTAAACGTATTTGAGAATAACGCTTTTATTGGAAATTTATATCGACTTATGTCTTTCAGATATATTACGCAATTTACGTCCTACAAACATGTTAATTATTTTTATCTCTCTCTCTCTTTCTCTTTCTCTTTCTCTCTCTCGTTCATTTTCTATTTTCTGTTTTATTTCTTCATCTTCTCGATAATTCGTTATATTCGATATTTGACTGGATAATTAAATAGACAAATTTCTAATTAAAGATTTGCTTGGTAACCTTTTCTGTTCTCTTAGACGTTCTCTTAGTTTGGTGTCGGATAGGTCAGCGAACTCAAAGAGACACACAGTCGAAAATAACACAAGAAACGAAGAAGGAGAGAGTTCTATCAGTTGGGTTCGTCATTCTCATTTTCGTTTGCTTCATTTACAAAAATATATGTTTAACCTTTCGTAAGAAGAAGAAGCAGAAGAAGAAGAAGATAAAGATGATTTTATTGAATATTTCAAGATTGAACTGTAAATGCATTACACGAAACATCTCACAGATTCATAATAAACTCCAACGAACAACAACAACAACAACAACAACAGTAATAACCAACCTCGATATTTACTCATTCAGTATTTTTTAATGAAAATATACGTGAAAGCGTGAACGTTAAATTACCGTAGTTGTTTTTTCTTTTTAACATACTACATAAAAAAACATACACTGCTACTAGTTCTTCATTCGTTTACTTTATATCGTTGTCTTTGTGTTCTTGTTACGTGCGTACATGTTGGAAGGTTTGAATGTTTAACCAGGACGCAATATGAGTTTGTGTCTCTGAATATGGTAAATAACTGAGGAAACTTGTAGTAAGTTACATCTCGTTCGTACTGGTACTACTCTTCTATTTCGTTTAGATTGTATTATGATCATTTAAAAGATAATGGTATATTTTTCCAGTTAAGAATAGAATAGTTTTCCAGTAGTAATAATAATTAGGTAGGATAGTCAAAATGATGTTGGTGTTATCTCGTTAATATTTTGAGAAAATTTAAATAAGAAAAACACTCCCCCCTCTCACCCCCAAGGGAAACACAAGGGACAGAAAATTAGAAAAGGGTGTGGCTGGTGAAAATGACAATAGGCTCCTGGACCTGTTTTCAAGATACAATCACATAACAATGCTACTAATAATAATAATAAAAATAGTTACCAGTGACAATAATGATTTTTAATTAGCCTTTTCTTTTTTTTCGTATAAAAAAGTGACAATAATCTATCTTATTTTTTATATCGAAAGAGAAACAAGTTACTTTACCACCCTTCACACAAGTATTTTTTCTTCTAATTCAGTTGCGTTCATTCAAATCTTTATTATCGAAGTTTTATATCACCGGTCAGGAGACTGGATTGAAACGTGCGATACCAAACACGCAAAATACGCGAACCTGGCATATAATTTCATCCCTTATCGCGACAATGCTATATGTGTGTTTTTTTTTTTCTTACCTTACTGCATATACGCAACCTTAGGATAATAATAAAAAATGATAGCAATGTACACGCAAGTAAAAAACTACTTACTATCTACATATGCGTGTATATATATATATAAACTTGTCAAGTATGAAATGGAGCAGAAAATGTACACAATTCTATTGAAATTTGTTCCATTTCATACTTGACAACCTAATAGCTACATACGCACGCTATAAAGACATTCATTGGTCAGAAGATATTACGTTGAAGAATAATCAATGTTGTTAATTATTATCCATGTAAAATACTTCAGATTTTTTTTCTTTTTTCAATAAAAACTCCATATGTAGAAGGAAAAAATAACCAGAACTTAATTCGTGGATAATCCCCTCGTATACATAAATAATTATTTACGTACGATTATTTACACCTGTGCGTTTGAATGTACGGTGATTATAAGAAATCATTTTGATATTATTCAAAAATACCATTTCCGTATTGACAAGTTAATAAATTTGATTATTATCTTTTGTTTCTTTAATATTACGGGAACCGAAAAGTAATTTCTCGGATTAGCTGATAAATGATGAACAAATATTGATATACACAGAAACAATATTACTTTCTGGTCTACCTAATAGTCTCAAACGATACCCATCGATACTTTGAAAACCTTCGAGACTCATCCTTTTTCTTTTCTTTTTTTTTTTGTTTACTTTCTTAAACCTTTCTTTTCGTTCAGTTTTTAAGATGACAAAGTGCCAATCAAGAGAAAGCTAGTTTCTTTGATAAAGACCGAGTTACTTCGTCGTGATCGTGAGAAGAAAAGAAATGTTTGAAGGAACGAAGACTGGAAATAATGATAAAGAAGAAGAAGAAGAAGTTAAAATGAGAGAAAAATAAAATAAACGAGAGAAAAGGGATCTGTCGTGTTCCTGTTTATCGAAAGGAAAGGAAGAAGAAGAAGAAGAAGATGAAGATGAAGGAGAAGAAGAAAGAGGAGAAGAAAAAAAGGAAAAAGTTGTCGTAGAAACGAATTCAGAAATAGATTCAGAGGAGTAACTCCTATGGGTTTATATTTGGATTTGGGAAGTTAAGATGTACATTGTGGGAGGAGTGTTTTGAAAGAGGGGAAAAGATGCGACCCATGAAGAGAACACAGTGTTATGAATATATCTGTTTATAGTTAGGAAGAATTAGCTAAATTTTAGACATCTAAATGGATGTTCCTAAAAAATCCATTATTTTATTTCAAGCTTAAAATAATTAATTTGTTTTTATTACAACTAATATACCAGATGTAGAAATATGAAACTGGAATCATCACCTGTTACCACTTTCAATGATTAGTAGTTTACAAATTACGTAATATAATTGTCAAAATGTTATGAAATTTTGACACGTATCGTTCGAAGGTTGGTATTATTCAAAAATCATATAAGTCTGTCAACAGTATTGCCATATATGTGTCAAGCCCAGGATTTATTGACTGACGTGTTATATATATTATTTATAGTTATATTATTAACATAATTAACATATATATTATATAATCTTATCTTCGTTTTTATATTTAATCTTTATATTTGATTTTACTTACGTATTTATTAATAGCAACGAAGTAATGAATATAATTAAAATAGAGAAGGAAGGCTTTTATGATCGATAACTGCACGATTATGAGTCATCAACTCATTATTATTCAACGTATAGTACCTCAAACGTAAAAGGCATCGATTATAAAGGTTCTCTCACATATATTACGATAATTTAGTGTGTCTATCATAAGCAACACATAAGTAAGTAACTAACTAAATAAGTAACTACTTAAACATGTTTTATAGAAAAAAAAGAAATAATTGCAGTAATGGTCCAAGAGAATTAGCATTTTGACGAGATGTTGATTGGAAATCCACACAGAAAATATTTGAGAGATCGAAAATGTGACGTTCATGCTCGGAGTTTGACATATTCTTGCTTTTTTTTTTTAATTAAAAATTAAAATTTGAAAAAATTCGCTAAAAAAAAGTCATGTTTTTTTTCCTGTAAAAAGTTTGCTGATATTTCGAAAATTTTTAATCAACATCCCATTTCAGCTTGATATTAAAATCCATTGTTTTAAGCTTCAAATAAACGTAAAAATAATAAATAATTATAATATAATATCAACGATAGGAATATAAAGTCAATTTTTTTTCTTACACGTTAAATATTAATTCGGATGATAAAAATGAAGCAACTGTATACATATACTCGTGGAATGTATGTGGATATTATAATTGTAGAGAAATGAAAAAGAAAAAAATACACACACGCATTTACATACATTAATAATTTAATATTAGGACTAATAAAATGATTACGCGTGATATTTGACTTTGAGATAAGTTAAACGCGCACATATATATCAGAAAGTTAACTGACCCAAATAATATTTATCATGAGCGTGTAAAGACAATTCTATAACTCCGATGACTACTATATCGAGATGTTGCTTTTCTTCGTTTAGGTTTGATTCGAGTAGGTGGATATTGGACAGAGGGATTCGTTACGATCGATACACATGGTCACATTGTATAATAGTTTGCAATATAACGCTTCTGCATGAAGAGAAAATAAAAAGAGTGAAAGAAAGAAATAAAGAGACATCACGGAGAGAGACTGTATGTGTGTATGTGTGTATGTTTGTGTGTGTGAGAAAAACGCATATCAATCGGTAGACCGTGAAAGTGTGAGTTCAGTTGAGGGAGGCGTGTAGATACACGTGTTTCTATGTAGCATCGTAACATATACTCGTATGTAGTACTAGCAATGAGTAATTGATGTTTATATCTCGGATCGAATTCACAAACTCTCGTGAAAACTCTACTCGAATAAACGATTTAAATGTTACAATTGTTAAATCGATGAATCGATCTCGATCACGTTTCGAAATTAATTTCTGCGATTATTTTCTATTTTATAATCTTTTTTATTTTATTTTTTATTTATTTATGAATACTTTCAAACACCTGATACCTTATAAAACAATTAGTAAGTTTCTGTAATATCAATTTGAACATTCTTTTAATACCAAACCATAGCTATTGCAATATCATTCCTCTTTATTTTATAAAAATTATTTTACATTAATATAATTATTATTTTGAATAAAAATAAATTTATATAATATTACTAAGAAAGAGAATAAATTTTTTTCAAAGATTTCTTGTTCAATTAAAATCGTTCCCTTATAAAGGTTTTATTATTTCATACTAAATAATATTATATCTCTTCCCCCCCTCATTTGAATATCTTAAAATATCTCTTATATAATTTATTAAAATCAATAAACACACACACACACACACACACACATAAACATAAAATATATTCTTGTTATCGTTATATGGACTAGAATATTATTTCATTTATAAAATGTTACGTATCTTGCCAAGTATACAAAAAATTATTAAACAGAATTGTTTTAACGTAATATCCTTAATCCTCTCGTGATTAGATAAGCTTACTCTTATATGAGGAAGTGTACAAAAAAAATGAGTAGACAAACAAAATCATAAATTTGATATCGGTTAGTATAGAAAGAATTTAATGTTGGAATAACGAATGAGAGATACAGAAGTAAAACTTATTAGACAATATCATTTCAATAATATTGGAATTATTTTATTCTTGTTTCCAAGAGAGGGGGTGAAGGAAGGAAAGGAGGAAATCACACCGAGATTTTTGACACAACAACAACCATTGATTAATTCAATCCAATTTCAAAATTGAATTCATTTCTAAACGTCAATTTATTTTCTTATTTCTTCTTCTTCATCACTATTATATTATTTTACATTAATCGAATTATATCTCATATTTATTTTTCACTTCCTCTCTCTTTAATTAATTTAAAAAAAAAAAAAAAGAATAAAGCAACAAATTATGTGCCATTGAAAAAAAGTTACATTTCGATGGAATACGATTACGAATAGCGTATCGAGGTTTGAAATTTTAATGCGATTTACTCGTGAGAGAATGATCAAATAACCCCTCTTCCTCCTTACGATGGATTAAATATTATATTTTCATTTAACGATGAATTTTTTTAATTTTTTTTTATAGTTGATTTTATCTTTCTCCCTTCGTTCTTCTCTTCATCCTCTTCTCCTTCATTTAATGTCAAATTTGATTATCAAGCATGTATGTAATCAGATAACTTGTGTAAATTACAGAATGTTTATTTAAAATAAATCATTTTAATTTACGTAATTGTATTTTAAACACGTGTGTGTGTGTGTGATATGGATTGATTAAAATAAATTGTATGAAACATAACTGGATGACCAAATGGTTGGCATAACTTCTCTTTTCTTTTCGCACGATACGATTAAAGTTCAGGGACAAAATTATTCTAGGAAATGATAATAGAAATTCTTTGGTCGATGGATTATTTTTCCTTCTAATTTTTTTTCTTTTTAGACAACACTAAAAAGCAAATTTATTTCGAGAATAGACAAATCATCGAAAAACTTCAATAAATTATGCTAAATGAATTGTATTTATAATTTGAATCAATTATTGTAATAAATAGGTCTTTTATGAATAAGGAAAACCGTGGGTGAAAGCTTCCTACAATTTTCTTCTTTCTTTCTTTCTTTCTTTTTTTTTTCTTTTTTATCTATTTCTCTTTCTCTTTCATACTAGAGATGCATATTTTGGACTAGATTTTTGTCAGAACCTTTTCTTTTTTTTTTTTTTTTTTTCTTTTTAACCCAGAAAATGCAACCTTATGAATTTGCTTCCGGACGGATCCTATGGATTACAAGTCTCCCGAATATTTCTTTCTTTCATTTCCCTTTTAACATGGAAACCGAAATTACGAAAAAAAAGTCAATGGTTAAACGAATAAGAGTTCGTACCTGACCTAGAAAACAATTTATATACATATCTCGATCCTTGAAACAAAAAAAAAAAATAAACAATGTTATAAGGTGGGGAAAAAAACAAATAATCCAACAAACAAAAAAATTAACGATTGTTTTTATCTACTTTAACGCATCGTACTGATAAAAATGCAAGGTTGACGAGATTAAAAAAACAAAATAAAATAAAATAAAAAATAAAACGAGAAAGAGTTACAAATATATTCTATCGTATTTCTCTGTTTTCCTAGGAACAACCGAACCTTCGTTCGAAAAATACTATGCAAATATTCTGAAATCAAATATTTTTTCAGCCCTGACAACGAGATAAAGAAATCAACAATACAAAATAAAATATAATAATAATATATATTGATAAGAATTTATCTCGATATAAAAATCGCAATTCATCTAAATAATATTCCTTTGATAATATTTTAATCTATAAATCAGGATAAAATGCGAATTAAATTTGTACTTGAACTAGTCTGGTTACTTCGTATTTGCTATTTCTCCATCAACGATTGTAGATTCGAATCATCGAATAATACGAATCATCGATAATATTACTAGAATTAAATGATACATCGAATACGTGTAATCAACACGTAAAATGACCATGAGAAGAGCTTAATATAAGTGTGGCGTTAAGCGATAAAATATTATTACTTCTGCCATTCATTCTCGAGATCGAAGATTCTTTATCGAAACAATTAATAATTCGTGTTTCTTAGATACCATTGATTCAATCCTATATACATTTATCAGATTTGATTATTAGTTTCATTAAAACTTAATCTTCAGATTATACAAACGAGATGTTTAACATAAGAACACGTAACTATAAATCACACATACTAATAGTAATAACCACTTTCCAAATTCTTATACAACTCATTTAACACGAAACATTTAGTTTTAACTTATTGTTAGTACCAGTAATTAAAATACTTTCAATGACTAAAGATTATCGAACCAGGTAGGCTTAGAATAGCATAACATCGAATATAATCTCGCCATAACACGGAATATAATCGTACATATATCGATTTCGGTATGAACAGTATCAGCGTTGTTAGGTAACCAGAAGCTTTGGCCCCGAATTACGGTTAAAGTTTTGGAATAATCATTGACGAGGGCCATGAAACTCACAAGGTCGCTAAGATAATACTCCAGAATACGACGAAAAGTTTCCTAACGTTGCGTGGTAAAACATACGAAGCATCGAAGTAAAGTTTTCGTAATGCTATAGGCTCATTAAAAACAACGCGACGAAGTTATTATACCCAGCATGTTAACGGTCATAGCATCCCCCAGGAGTTAAACATCGACCATAAAACAGTTTTAAACCATTTGCGGAAAGCTAGGTTCAAAAAGAAGCTCGATGTTTGGGAGTCAGACCAATTAACATAAAGAAACATGATGAATCGAATTTCCATCTGTGAAGTCTTAGTCAATCGGAATGAAATCGACCCGTTTCTTAAACAGATGGTAACTGGAGATGAGAAATGGGTCACATACGACAACACTGTGCGAAAACAATCGTGGTTAAAGTGCGGTGAAGCAACTCAAACGGTAGCCCAAACCAGGACTAACAGCCAGGAAGGTTCTGCTGTACATTTGATGGGACTGGAAAGGAATCATTTATTATGAGTTGTTTCCATATGACCAGAAACAGCCAGAATTGGCCAACAGGACAACGACAGGCTACACACGTTTACAGTGACTCGCCAGAAACTGTGGGAGCTTGGTTTAGAAGTTTTGATGCATCAACCATATAGTCCAGACCTGGCACCAAGCGATTACCATATTTTTCTTGCATTCCAAGAATTCCTTAGTGATAAGAAATTGGCATCAAGAGAAAATTGTGAGGTTTTCGCCAATAGGGACCAAGACTTCTATGAGAAAGGCTACCTTTAAAATGGATTCAAATTTTAGAACAAAACGCTGCATATTTAACTCAAATCGGATTATCCGAAACATGTTAAATAAAGTTTTGAAGTTCACGTTAAAGTAATGGATTTATTTTTCCCCAAGCTAATATATATATATTTACGTGTATGCAAAGGTGGAATATGCACGCGAGCATACACACGGTTTGTGCATACTACCGAGTTTGTCAATACATTAATCCTCATGCATTGTTGCGACCCAGTGGCGCCTTTGACCCCTTCATACAAACTACAAACGAGCACTCATATCCCATACACTCTTACTCGCGTGCATCGCATTTGCATGAAGAGTTTCCAACGACTTTTCCCTACTCGCGTTACGAGAAGAGGTTAAAGCCCAAAATATTAACTATCTTCAAGAGTACTTTTCAAGTATCCTTATCTTTCATCGATCTAAAAAAAAAAAAGGGGGAAGATTAAGGTAATCTATTGAACCATAAGATTCTTTCTCTTTTAAAGTAAGAATAGAATCTTTAATTAAATGGAAATGTTAATATTCGAAAATGTTTAATAAGATAGAGTTTTTGTTCGTCTTTTTAATGACACTAATTTTCATTATAAATTAACCCTTTATCGGTCGTTAGATTTTTATACCTGATTCTCATTAGATTGTAGTTTGGTTCTAGTAAATATGGAAAAAAAATGTCAGTATTGTAAGATTTTTGCTAGAAATTATTTATAAGTTATTAATGTATATTTTTTAAAACAATCTACGAAGTATTGGTTTCACGTGAGAGGTGACTTACGATCGATAAGGGTTAATTTCTAACGTGTTTTAATAGAAAAAGAAAGAAACAAGATGTAAAATATATTTTTTGTGATATACTTGTATTATTAATTGAAATACAGTAGGATGAAGAGGCGTCGTCGTTTCGCACGACTCGTCGTCATCGATCCTAGATAAGTATGTACGCGTTATCAAAGAGTGGTGATCGCATTATCACCACCAGTGCGTTCCAAGTTTTCTACACGAGTTCCGCGATACCCGTTCAATAAAAGCATCCACATTTTCTCATTCGAATATCTGACTCGGAAGTAATTCATTTTCTCTAAGAGTTTATTATTATTATTATTATTCGAGACTTTCGAATAAATGTAAAATGAAGTTTCCTTGACGAGTATTACTGGGATATATGCTACCTTTACCCGTTACCATTTGCGTAGTCTTCGTAAGAACCTTTTGTGAAACCTTCGGGAAATCTCGAGACGCGACGTAAATCTTTGAAAAGAAGGAAAGATTCTAGAGTGACGTTCGATATAAAACCACGAACGTAGTAGAGAGAAAAAAAAAAAGAGGGATCGTAAAAGCGAGATGCTCCGATGTCTCCTAGTCTCGTACGAATTACGGTCCGAAGGATCGTGACGCAAGAAGGAAACAGGGATGGAAGAAGTTAGGAGGATTTTGAAGAAAATTGTTGAAAAAGAATATCACCTTAATACCACTCCGTCCTTGTTGCTTCAGTAGAACGTTTTCTGGCTTCATATCGCAATGAATGATTTTGTTCTTGTTGAGGGCATCTAAGCAAAGAAGAAGGGAATAGGAAAACTTCCTCACGAGTTGAAGACTAAAGCCCCGAAACCTGTTCTTCTTGATGAGCTCGTAAAGATTTATACTGAGTAGCTCGAAGGTGATGCACGTGTGACATCTAAAGGTGAATGCTTCGAACATATGAATGATGTTCATCCTATCGTGCTTGTCCTGTTCCCTAAGTTTCTTCAATATCTCGATTTCTTCTTGCGCCTGCCGATGGAACCTTTTCTCGTTCCTAATCATCTTGAGAGCAACGTGCTCGTGATTCTTATGATCATAAACCTTAACGACCTGACCGAAGGAACCCTTCCCAATTACCTTGAGAACCTCATACCTGTAGGCCACGTGATCATGCGGTACATGTATATAAGAACCTTGATCATTGTCGTAGTCGTTATTATTTCGTCGTCCGATAATACCAGGTCTCTTTTTGGCGTTAGCCCCAATGAAATAAATGTATTCGTAATTGAATATTTCGTGATGCTCGAAAGGCGTGAGTTTGTTCATATAGAACCTCATGACGGTATCCGGTAGAAGCTTCATCGACATGCGTTTCTCCGGAAGAAGAACGGTACTTGGGCTAACACAGGTCCCAGATGCGGTGCCGGGCCTTCCGTCGGAGGTGCCAACGGCTCCACCCGTACCACCACCACCACCACCACCGCCCCCTCCGCCTCCACCTCCACCTCCACCTCCGACACCACCACCACCACCACTCGAACTACCATCCGATCTACCGTTCTTTACCATCGGACTGCTCGACTGTGAATTTGGCTGCGAATGCGAATTGTGACTCGCGTGCGAGCTCAAACTGAGATTTAGGCTGTCCGAGTTCCCGGAGAGATTTTGCAAGCTGTTGTTAGTACTTGACGTAAGGCTGGGCAGGTGCGTGGACGCTCCTCCGCCACCGCCACCTCCACCACCACTGGCACCACCGCCAACAACCACGTGACCGATGGTCGCGTGCGCGACATGACGCGGCGGCGACGATTCGCTTTGCTTCAAATTATCGAAAGCCGCTGCCATCATCACAACTGCCGCCGAGGTTGACTTTAACGGTGGCAGGTGATTGCTCTCGTTCGTCTGCGTCGATATCGTGTCCGCCACCGCCGCTCCCGTTCCATACGGATTTGCCCTTGACAGAGGCATCATGCTCGTCGCAATGGTTAAGCTAATCATTTGTTCCCTTACTCTTCTTCTATTCTTCTTCTTCTTCTTCTTCTTCTCCCTCTTATCTTCTTATCTTGCGTTACCTAGTTTACTGCTCGCAACAAACCTCACGTTCCAAACCAAAGAGGACAACAAAAGATCTATCTCTCTTTTCTCTCAGAAGACCTTCGATTAGGTTTTTTTTTCACCACCCAATGGTGTCGGCCTTATCGCGGCCTCGTCAAATATCTTTCATGCCGAGGGAACCGATCTTATCTCGTTATCTCTTCCTAGCTTCCACTCATCTACCTTATTCTTTGTTGCCAACTCTCATTCTTTCTTTCTTCCCTTCCTTCTGTCTGTCTGTCTGTCTGTCTATCTATCTACCTATCTATCTATCAATTTATTTATTTATTTATTTATTTATTTATTTAACTATCTCCTCCTTTTACTCCTTTTCCTCCTCTCCCGTTATTCCCGTTTTTGTTTTCTTTTTCTCTGTTTTCGAATAAATTAATGAACTAATATTCTCCCTTTATTTTCTTTTGCTATTCTCAGTCTCTCGTATCGATCGATAAGTTACAATAGAAAAGGCTCATTGGAATTTTCTCGTTAGAAACAAAGATAAACTCTCTTTTTGATATGCCTCCTTCTCGTGGCATGTAAACATCGATCGTATTAAATGTTAATATTTTAAATGCAGCGGACTAGAAAATTGAACTCTCGCGCACGTGTGTGTTCCTTCTATCTCTCTTTTTCTTTTATTATTGCGCGCGCGCGCGTTCCTTCAAATTCGAGAGCCGAATGGGAAAGGAATCGCAACAAATTGATACATATATATATATATATGTATATATAAGAATATAAGAAAAAGGAAAAAGTAAAAAATGAAAAATAATAAAAGAAGGAATCAAAGAAGAAGAAGAAGAAAGGAAAAAAAGGTTATTAATAAAGGAGATATCGTTGATAATAATAAAAAAGGAACTATGAGAAATATGTCAGTGAGGAAACGACGTCGATTCTAAACGACGACAATCATAATCGTCATCATTTTTTATTTGTTCATCGATTCGTATAATATCCTTCTTCTACTGTTATTGCTGTTAATATTAATCCTTTCTCAAAGGTTAATAGGTGGTTGAAGGAACGACCACGACAACGACAGTACCTTCTTCGTTGGTGGCTCGTATGTGTTTATTAACGCTGAAACAACAGGCCAATAGGATTCTTCTTCTTCTCCTTTTACCTTAGTACGAACCTTCGAACGTCTAATTTTACGATCTATACGGTAGTAGTACGGGAGCAAACGCATCGTGTGCACCTAGAAGAGTGCACCGAGAAGAAGAGAGTGGCACGATCGTCGCACCAGAGAAAAGTCCAACGAGCTCGAGGAGAGAGGTTATTGGCACCCACCACCACTAACGCCGACGACGGTGGCTCGACCTCCGCAGTAGTTCTTGCTCCTCCTTCATTCAGCCTTTATCTCTCTCACTCTTTCTTTCTTTCTTTCTTTATTTCTATCCTATTATTTTTCTTTCTTCTTCTTTTTTCTCTAATTGTACCAGCAACTCCTGCTGCTCCTACTGGTACTCCTGCTACTGATGATAGCCTCGCGAATACAGGAAACCCTTCTAATCGTATTCTCTTTCGTTCTTGTTCCTCCCTCACCTTTTACCTTGTCGTCTACGGTGTTTATCCGTCTTCTTGTTAACCAACTTGTTGTTTAAAGGTTCACGGCTTTCGTCACCGGCATCGAAACACCACCACGAGGCCCACCACCGGCGGCGACATATCATGCCACCCCCGCACCAACCCCTTCTTAATAATAATACTAGTATTTCTAGTACTATTCACTACTACCGACGATGATACCGATACCAACACCAACACCACCACCGCTACCACCACTAACACTACCACCACAACCACCACCAAGAACAACAACGAATTCGACCAACCCGACCAATTTCTCGCACCACGCATCAAAGTGCCAAACAACAGCGAGAATTCGTTGTTCCTGACCGCTCCTCAGCATCGACGTTCCTCGACGTCCCTGCTCCTACTACTACTACAACTGTTCAACCACCTCCTCCCCCACCCCTTCTTCTACCTCTTCTTCTTCTTTTATCACTCTGCCTCCTCCCTCTCTTTCTCTCTCTCTCGCGAATCCGAGAACAACAAAGTAAAGGACAGACCAAGAGAGAGAAAGAGAGAGAACGACCCCTCGCTTCCGCCGTCTCGCCCTACACAACACACGTACGCGTACGCACACAAACACGTTTCGCGATTCCTACTCCTCTCCAACCCTCCTACTTTATTTCTTTCTTCCTCGCGCTCGAATACGCTTTGCACCCTCCTCTTTCCTCCACCCCCCACNCCAACCCGACCAATTTCTCGCACCACGCATCAAAGTGCCAAACAACAGCGAGAATTCGTTGTTCCTGACCGCTCCTCAGCATCGACGTTCCTCGACGTCCCTGCTCCTACTACTACTACTACTGTTCAACCACCTCCTCCCCCACCCCTTCTTCTACCTCTTCTTCTTCTTTTATCACTCTGCCTCCTCCCTCTCTTTCTCTCTCTCTCGCGAATCCGAGAACAACAAAGTAAAGGACAGACCAAGAGAGAGAAAGAGAGAGAACGACCCCTCGCTTCCGCCGTCTCGCCCTACACAACACACGTACGCGTACGCACACAAACACGTTTCGCGATTCCTACTCCTCTCCAACCCTCCTACTTTATTTCTTTCTTCCTCGCGCTCGAATACGCTTTGCACCCTCCTCTTTCCTCCACCCCCCACCACCAACCAACCAACCAACACCACCGCCTTGTCGCTTCCTTTTCCTTCGTACTCGTTCGTTGCTATACTCGTACTCGCTCGTACCAATACTCTTTGCTTCCGATGCTTCCTTCCACTAACGTTCTCTTATTCTCTTCTTTTCGCGATCACTCTTTCTTCTTTATTATCTTTCTTTCTCTCTTTCCTTTACTTACGAAACCACGGTCATTTCTTTTTTTTTTTCACCACCATCTTATGTTTATTCTTTTTATATATTATACCCTGTTAGAATTGTCGTGTCTCTCTAGAAACAGTGGCAGAAGAAGAATAGACGAACATTTACGAAGAAACACGAACGATTCAGCCTTATTATTATTGGCAGACAGACGGTGTACGACTAGACGACACACACTGAACAAAACACACGTATGTACAGTTGTCGCTTGAACTTGGCACGGCGCGTCCTCGAGACGCGATTCCTCTTTTTCTATCGATGCTCGAATTTCCTCGACAACGTTGTTTTAAATAACCATCAACGATTATGACAGATATTCCACTGCCAAACTTGAAGATATCCTTTTTCCTTCCAAGCCGCACAGGTGTTCTCGACTCCTCCCCCTTTTCCCTTTCCCTTTCTCCTCCTTCTTCTTTTTCTTCTTTTCCTTTCTTCCTTTCGTTACGCCTTCTATTCTATTATTTTCTATCTATCATTACCGTATTCACGCATCGATAAGAAAGACATTCGCACGATTTATAACAAACTCCGAGTTCAAACCGCGCGCGTTAAAAATGCCGCCACGGCAGACGCTCTTCCATTCCAACTTCTCTCTCTTCTTCCTTTTTTTTTCTCCCTTCTTTCTTTTATCTTTCTTTCTTTTTCACTGACTTCTATCCGATCCACACCTTCCCGTATCTTTCGCGTCTCGAGCTTAACTTCTGCTACTTCACTGCTGTTGCGCTGCACACCCACGCATGCACTCGCGTTCGTACATATATCAGAGACGTGTCGTTTAAAGCGCGCACGGATGTCACCACCGTACTCCGATCCCTCCGTTTCACCAAGAAAGCTACGAAAACCGTACCCTGGAGTATATATTTCTTATAGATTGGAATACTTACTTTCGCAAGGGGTTGCTTACAAGTGTCATCTGTTGTCATAGAATTGCAATAACGCAACCTTGATGCAGGACTGTTCTACTCCCATCTATAAAACTGATATCGGTAATGTTCCACTAAGCCAGTTTTACAGGAATACGATATCAAAAGACGATATCACTATTGGAATTTTCATTTTTACCGCATTAAAATTACCGCTATAAATTTACGTTTGGCAGGATTAGCACCTGCCCAATCGCAAATATTTTTAAAAGTTATCATTTTTGTTTAAAAAACTATGTACAGTCTATATATACAAAATTAATCGTTGGGAACTACGCGTCCATGTTATATATCTATATATAGTGACTCCGCTCACATGTCAGTTTTCAATAACTAAAAATAACTAAACGTTTCTTCTTTCAAATGCATTTTCACGCATGCGCAGACACTTTGGAAAGCTTATTGTCCAATAGCAGCTCGCGTTAACTCGATTATATGTTCGACTTTTCTCGAATGCATTTCTGCGCATACGTAGACCCTTTGTGCGCTTAGTGTCCAATAGCAGCTCGCGTTAACCCGATCATATGTTCTATCAGTATCATCGCGCTCTTCCATATGTGTATACACATACCATCATCATTTTCACCCGCGAGTCTAGTTTTCCTTAGAATTTAGTCGATTTATTCTCGAATAAACGTCATAATAGTTTATATTTATTAGTGTTTTTAATAAATATGTATCTAAGGGACAGAACTTTAAAAAAAATTACGTCTACGATGAGATATTTTTTGATATTATTAATTCTACAATTCTACTCCATTTTCGAAAAAAAAAAAATAACCGCCTTCACAGACCCAACCTAACAGACACTGACGTTATTGTGTATGTACATAATATAGCGTCGTTAAGTTTACGTAGATTTATTTCAGAACAAATACGTATCTTATAGAATACGCGTGAATAGTGTATAAAATTGATTTATTAGAAATTGATTTGTTAGAAATGAATTTAACGACGAAAACTTTCAAGGAAAGACGTCCCTTCGGTAAATATACATTTTCATTGTGAATAAGAAGCTTTATTTCGTTTAGAAATAAAACAAAGGTCATTGAATATAAACATCATCCTATTTTTATACTCTTTTTTTTTTTTTCATCATTGTCGCTTATAATAATATTTAATATAATGTAATTCTATTGTTCTTTTGTTAAAGAGTTCTATTGTTAAAGAGTTTATTTAATTTGTGTATAAAATGTTTATGAAAAATGTTTCAATGTTACTTTAAAATGTAATTAATATTTTACTGTAAACTTAGAATACTTATGTTGATGTTGATCACTTAATTCTTATCTATATGGGTTATTTCTCTAAAGTTCAAGATCAAACTGATATCACGTAGAAATGAGGTTAAGGAAATTCATTTAAATTTATTTTTGAAAATGCTTTATCAAAAAGTCATCAAAGATTTTCAAGAATGTATAAAAAGCAATGAAAATTTTCATGTGATGCAATCTTTGAATGTATTTTGTTTGTTTGCATGTATTTCAAATGTATTTACCAGAACAGAAATATTCAAAAGAGTTTAGCAATCATTTTACTTCGACGAATGAAAGCCTGCATTCTTCCGGAATAAAGAAATTTTAAACATTTATTACAAATGTTCAAAGTAATTAATAAAAATTCTTAAATACTTACAACTCTTCGATAAATTATTTTCACACATAAAGTTATCGTTCAGTATAAGTTTGGTCCTGACTTTTTGAGATATTTTCTATATTGTTTATATAACGTATGAATCGTAAGAATTATTTATAAAAATGAAAAAGTTATTTTCAATGAAATTATTGTATAAATTAGTTATTTATAAATTTATATTAGATTATATTTAATATTTAAGTAACGAAGAATGAATTGTTTCTTTAGCGACAAGGGTTGCAGACGTGGAAACTATTAAAAAAAGACATCCGGATAAAATTCCTATAGTAGTTGAACGGTTTCCAGGTGAAAAACAATTACCGACTTTGGATAATACTAAATTTTTGGTACCCGATTACTTATCAGTTGCGGAATTAATAAAGATTTTGAGGTATTTCTATAATGTGACAATGTTATATATTAGTAGCTAAGTATGTGTTATTATCAAAGATTTTTTGATGATACAGGCTGAAACTACACCTAAATCCAACACAATCATTCTATCTATTAACAAATAGTAGAAGCTTGGTAAGTGGTGGCATGACTATGCTACAACTCTACCAAAGGGAACAGGACGAAGATGGATATCTCTACATATTATTTGCCAGCCAAGAAGTATTTGGTCATTAATGGAAGAATTTAATTACAAGTAAATATAATAATGTTTTAGAAAAAAAAAAAAAAAAAAGAAATAAGTTCAATGCGATTCAATCTATACGCGTATATTAGATATTTTCACAAAATATTAGATTTTGGATCTGCTACTTTGCCTTTAAACCGAACGCGCAGAACCCTGTGATCAACTCGCAGTACCTGTCAAAATATTACAACAATCGTATTTGAAATTTGTATCAAAAGTCATTACGGTGCTTGGAATTTTTTGCAACTATACCCGTAATATCCAAAATAAGTTAAGACTTAGGATGAATTTAGTTTATTACCGACCGTCTCAGCTGATGCTATTACTCTCTATGAAAACACGCTTAACAGTGATAATATAATAAAAATATAATACTTTATATATATATATTTATATTAAGGAACATATATTTATTCCGGATTTTATGCAATACAATAATTGCTTAGATTCTGTATTGTTTAATTAGAACTCACAAACTTATAATTTGCATTTAATATAATGCAAATTTAGTAATACTATATGGATCATTTGTATAATAGATTAACCAGTGTGATACGTACTTTCAACATTATATACGTCATACATAAATGCAAATGAAATGAAATGTTATTTTTGTTCGTATGTTAATTGATATATATATATATATATATACACACACATATACATGCATATGTATCTTATATGCAATGAACTCTTGTAATGAGTAATTGCTATGATTTTAAATGTGATGAAAATGTCAGTCAGTTTCTATCGAAGTTAGATAACTTTAAGTTTGCCTCTATTGATAGAACGAGCATAGATATATGCTGAGAAATAATTTCTGTGGTATATTTGTCATATCGTTACCGTAATATACTTATTCAGAGATTCTGCAATATTCGTGGAAGTGTTCATGTACATAATATATAACTATACATACATACATATACACACACATACACACATACTTACAATGTGATCTATATCGGATATTAGTCCAAGAGCCTCTGTATTCTTATTTCGAGTTCGGCTTTGAAAGCACTTTCCCATATTTGCATCCGTCGATCGAAAATGGTGCTTTTAACGCGCAGAGCAAAGTTCGAATAGTGGCCTTAGAATCCAAATTAAGACTGGGCATTTAAAATATGAATTTCTTTCTCTCTTTATAATAATTCTTTTTAAATATATACAGTTATATAATCGCGCTGATTGGAACATAAGGTCTTGGACAATCTTCCAAACTGTAATTTATCATTCTTATGATTACTGTAAATCGACTAAAAAGATAAGAGTACCTGTTACAATGAAAGACAAAAAAAGAAAAAGAAAAGAAGGAGAATTGTAAAAATAACTTTGATTATATTTATTGAATGATCTCTTGCAATTCTGCAACAAAGCGATTGACGGAATATAAAGACAAAGCCGTTTGTCATGTCCCGTTGGCAATATATCGTCGTCTTATATAATGGAACCAATTTAGCACTACGATTGTTAACAAAAATTACGTTATACGTACGTACATTTTTAACTCGGAGTACTCATTTTTTTTAATCGAAAATTAATTTTAGAAATTTAAAGGGTTTTAAATTTTTTATACGGAAAGAAAAAAAAAATTAAATAATAATAATAATAATAATAATAGTAATAGTAATAGTAATAATAATAATAATGATATAAACTTAAAACGCACGATCGAAAATTTCACGTACAAAGTTGTATCCGATACATCTGTGGATTAGATAATAGCAATAAAATAATCATTTAATTACGTCAATATATTAAACTTGATTGTCCAAATTTTCTTTTGGTTTACATTATTTCTATTGCATAGCATATTAATAAGAGTGTACTCTATGCGAATGTAATAAATATATATGCAATAAAATTTTGTAGAGCTAACTATTTATTTTCTAAAGAGAATTTAAGTCTTATTCTTTTTATTTTCCACGATAAAATTGTTGACATAAGTGAAAAACTAATAGCATTTAATTACCATTTTTACTATACACCTGATATTAAATATATTTACGTTAATTTTAATAAAATTGAGAATACAATAATAATAAATTAATAAACAAATCGATAGAAAATCAAACTTAAAGAACAAAATTCGATACGTCGATTTAAAAATGGCGCTTTTAACTTTCAAAGATGGCGGTAAGCATTTTTGACAAAGCGTTGCAAAGAAAGATTCGTTAAGTCGTTTGCCACGTGTTGTCGCTCGGAAACCAGGATAGGAATCGTCATTGATATCAGTGCAGTCCAGTTTAGAAAAGATGTCGACAATCTATAATACGATTGCGAATCAATGCCGATGAATGCAATGTTGAGTGGGTAAAAAGATGAGTGGTGGGGGGTTAGATGCAAGACCAGAAGGAGGTGAGGAAGGTGGAGGTGGTGAAGGATGAGGTGGAGGAGGGGCGAAGAAAAGGTAAAGCAAAGGGTAGAAGAGGTTATGAACTCTAACCCACGGTTCGTCGACGAAGTGTGGTAGCTACAATGAACTGTCCAAATGACGCGTGGTCAGATCGGTCATCGTTGTTGGCGATAAAGGTGAGTTTCTTAAAAGTGAATTAACCTATCCCTTCTTGTATTCTAACTTGACTGATGATTATTTTCCAACTTGTTCTCGGACTAGCCAGATATATACGCGTTAAATCTATGGTTGTATTGTGTCTACGTCGCAACCGATCTGCGTGCACGCCCCTTTTTCAATTTCATTTTTAACAACATCCTATATCTCCATTTCCGTTACTCTTCTACTTTCTTCTGTAGTCTCCAACACGTCCTTGAGAAAATAATCCTTGCAACCGTGAGTAGTTCGTCCCAGACAAAGTCCAGAAAAATGAAGGAGAGTGCATGTGTATGTGTGTGAAAAAGAAAGAAAGAAAGGAAGAAAGAGAGAGAGGAAAACAGACAATAGGGAAGAAACAGAATACAAGAAGTAAGCGATCCCAGTCCTTCGTTCATTTGTGTGCTGCTGGTGTATCTTCTACCTGACGCGACGCGCGTACAATGAAAAAGAAAACCAAGAATTCAGGTAGGACGTTTCCTTTTGGATTGACATTTTTTTCTTTCTTTCTTTCTTTTTTTTTTTGGCCTTCCCGCGTGATACCTAAATCCCCCCCTCTCCATCGTACTTATATACATAGTATACATATGTATTTGTGTGTACGGTGCGCGCATCATCGCGATTACCCAGCTGATCCATTCTTGGATCGAACTCAATGAGAAGAAGACCGTTCTGAAACGTTAAAACGGGGTACTCTTCTTAATTTCTTTCTTCCAACATTACTTTGTTCTTGTTTCGTTTAATATCGATGATTTTTGTATATTAGAAGAAACATTTCCTTGTTAGTATAAAGTAACCCGTTATTCGTACGTTTATTTCAAGCTAAAAATGATGGATTATTAAAGAAATCCATTATTTTTACTTTTATTTTAAGCTAAAAATGACAAATTACTTTTTACTACGTTTAATATTATAACATTCGGTGTTATAGATTTTTCGTTGATCATTATTTCGAACGAATTCTTGTTTTACTTGTTAATGCAGACAGGTGTTTTGCTAAGATAAAAAGATAGAAATGAAATAAAGTAGAACGGTTCGAATAATTTGCTAAGGAAAAAGATAGAGATAGAAATATTTCGCGCATAGAGAAGGATGTCGCTACGTGCGTTTTGTAGCACAAGTAGTAGGAGTAGGAGGAGGTGGAGGAGGAGGTGTAACCTTCGGACCCACAACGATGACCTTTACCTGCCAGAGACCGACCGACCAACGTTGCGGACATAATTACTCTCCGATGACTATTCTACGTCGTTGTTTGTAGTTCCTAGAATCCTCTTTACCTTACACAAAATGATCATTCGAAAAGGTTACAAGCTGACCTCGATGAGTTTTAGTCCAACATTTGCGATCCCCATCCAATCGGATTATTTCATATAAAATTTCGAACGGGTCCTTTTTCTCTTTTTTTTTTTTATTATTTATTTCTCATCGAGAAGAACTTTAATTCGACTCTAATGTTATCGAATAATGACGTTCGCAACCTTGACAAAAAAAAGACCATGGATTTATACGATTTCTTATCAGATATTTTAATCGCAGGTGTTATTTCCTGCATCATTCTCTCCGTTTGTCGTTTTCTGTTATTTTTTTTTTCTCTTCCTTGTGTAATTATAATTATTGACCTAACACAGGTATATACGTATGTGTATTTGTGTGTATGATTAGGTAGGGGGTGTATGTATGTGTGTATGTATCTGTTCAATTGATCAACTTTTAGTAACCTTCGCGAGATTACATAATAATCATTAAAAAATCGCTGCGTATTTTCTTAGAGAACATAATAAGGTAAAGTAAATCTTGGGTTTTTCTTATTTTATTTCTTTTTTGTTGTTGTTTTGTTGAATGTTCAAGTTTCATAGATCATCAGGAAATATCGTCATGGCCTTTCACCTCTTTACCACTTCTTCTCCGGTTTTCTCATCGCCGAGATGCACTTTTTAAGCTACCTTTAACCAGCAACCACGTGACATATTCCAAGTCATCGTACTATTTTCAACAAACATCTAATATTGCTGACGCCGCGATATAACTGGCACATACGTACACATGTGTTTCTTAAAGTATCATCTCAACGTCCGAATATATTTAACACAACGCGTATCCTTGATCGATCAAATATTTTTTTGTCACGGTAGTATAGATCTTTCTCATGAAAAATTTCAGAAAAAATATCTCAAGATTAAGTTTCTAAAAATTGTCAATATACCATTAAATATATGAATTCGTTATCTATCTATGACTAATCGATTTATTAGTCATTTGTCAAATCCTATAAATAAATGATCCAATCAGTAATAGAATAATAAACAAAGGGATAAGAAGAATTTCTTCAATTAAAAATTCAATAGTTCCCTATATAATTTATTTTGACAGTTTAATGACAGTCTCAGTTATTTGACATTGTCATATAAGTGATACCAAAAGTAGGAGGTACATAAGGGAGAAGAAAAAGAATGAAGAGTTTGACACATCGCTGTCAAATTTATTTTCAGTCCTGTTGTTTGTCACGTGCATGTTAAAAAGTGCATATGTGTGTGTGTGTGTGGTGCTGTCTGTTGGCTCGATGTCTTTCCGAGCGACCTCGAGGTTTGTTCTCTCGGCTGATAAGTCATCGTCGCAGGGCGTGCGTTACGTGACATAACCTGCGCTCACGAGAACACGAGCCGCCGCCTCGGCCACACCATCCGGTTTTGCAACAGCGATCGCCATCATCGTCGTATATTCGTTCGTTCGTTCGCTGGTTCGATTCGTTTGTGTTCGTTCGTTGGCTGTTGCTCGTGCGCGCGGGCGCGTGTGTGCACACACTCTCATGTCAGGTAGAAAAGCAGGCAAACGGGCCGCGAGAATGCACCTGGTACGATGCCGTGAGCGTCGCTACACAACAGAGTGACCTGCCAACCTGCCAGTAGTACGGAGAACGGCTTGCTCGTGCGCTCACCTGCGCATTAGAGCAACCTCTACATTTTTTTTTTTTTATTTTAATAAACGACCACGACGAACTTTAATTTTCGTAACCGCGATTATTATTCTTTTTCGGTTATCGAACAACTTTTTTTCTTCCTCCTCCCTCTCACTATTTTTCTCTATTCTATTTTATTGTTTTCTATCCTTATTATTCTTGCTCTATTCATCAACATCATCATCATCATCATCATCATCATCGTCGTCGTTATCGTCATCGTCGTCTTGTCGTATTCCAAAGCACGCAAGGTGTGCGATAGGCTAACTCTGCATTCCTCTACGTTCTTCCACGATTTCCCTCCTCCACCTACCCCCTTCACCGTATACCATCGAATAAAACGACGATGAAATAACACGGTCCGTTGTGACGTTATTTTTCGTTCTTATCGTTTCCTTCTGCCCCCTTTCCGACGAACGCGCGAGTCTCCTCCTCGTTGTCTCGAAGGTCGTGTCGACGGATGCTGTGTGAACGGCGCGAAATGCCGAATTCGTAGTTTCCTTCGGCACGTTTGCTTGCCTTGCTGGAAAAGCAAAGTTCTTCCTACTCTAGGAGTGAATAGGATTATATTCATACCTTCCTTGGAATCGGATCGACGAAGTCTTCTTCTTCTTCTTCTTCTTCTTCTTCCTCCTCTTTAACTGTCTCCTGTGAGTTCTCAAATACACTTAACATTTTTATAAACTTTCTCAAAGGATTTAAAAGAATAAGAATAAAAGTTACATTTAGAGCAAAGAAGAAAAGAACACTTTCTTTGCGAATTTTATTTTAGAGATATAGATAAAGTAAATATATTGAAATATTTTGCATATTACAAAGCATCAATCGAACAACATTTTGTAATTTTTTCGTAAACAAATATCGAGAAATAAGCCGGTGAAAGAACATTTGCGAGGATGCTTTTTAGAAAAAAGATAATTTGCAGTTTCAACGATATCTCAGCGTAGAATTATCAGAAATCAAAAAACCCAGAATTTTGTTTTTATTAAAACCACTTAATCCTCTACCACCCCTTTAAATTTTTAAGATAAGAAAAAGTAAAGAATAAAGAGAAGAGTTTAAAGGTCAATAACTTTGAGAGTTTTGTTCTGATTGACTTGAAATTTGGATACAACATTCTTGAAATGTTTGACTATAAAAAAATGCTAATCAAAAATATCTATTTTCTGAAAGTGCTTATCCCCCCCTCTTCCCCTCATTTAATACACGCCTCGATTGACCTTTCGTACAACCGGGTAACCACACAGCGAGTGTAACTCGCCGAATCGAGGCTACGGAATTGTCGACATTTCTTGTTGCTCCTTTTTTCGTTTTTATTATTATTATTATTATTATTGTTTTTGTTTTATATCGAATTGCATAAAAATAGAGAGGAAAGAAGAAAAAGGTAACGAAATCTAACAACGGGTTATGGCCATGACATTTTTCTAACAAGCGTTAATAAAGATAAACGCAAACCGTACCTTTCGTTTCTGTTTTCGTTGCAGCCATGTCACGTCGATCGTTTACACGTTCATCCTTTTATTTTTCTTTCCTTTTTCTTTTTTTTTTTTGTTCTTCGCGCAATCTTCCGTGAAATCACGTAATCTAAAATATTATCAATTCTAAGAAGAAACAACTTGCATTTATCTGCAATGTGTGCAACCGATTCCACGTTTCTTATTTGAAAATCCCGCCTATTCGGTCGCGATGAGTGCTCTTTCACGAAGTAAAAGAAAAAAAATAAACTATTCTAAGGAAATTCTACTTTTCTGACATAAAACATTAGTTCACACGACATTTTAATTATCAAATTATAATTTTTATACGTGTCAATGTAAAATATCAACGTGGATGCAATTTTTTTTTTTATATAACACCGATACATGAGTCCATAATTATAGAAATAATCTAAATTCGTATTATATTATTTTAAACTAAAATTAATTCAACGTAATCTTGACGATACTGTCAAAAATAAATTATTAGATAGTAATTGTAATTTCAACATTATATGAAATTCATTTAGCGTTCAAATGCACAATTCATGAAATATCTCGAAACAAGAAATGTATGACTTATAGACCACTTTCATAATTATGGGCACGTATGACGTAAAGGAAAGATTTTTATTCTCTCTCTTATTTTTTACAGTTAAATTCACGAATACGTATATCCAGCTAATTCGTGTCAAATTTCTGTAAATACTGTTTTATCTGTTGAAAGCATGCATTTAACGAAACGAACGAACATGTATGAGGAGATTGTGTGTGTGTGTAAGTGTTGTGTATGAAGGAAGTATTCGAAATTGTGGTAGTAAGTGAGTTTAATTATGTCATTTAGAATAAGGTAGGGGTACCAGTAATAGATAGACACGATACTACTCAGAGTATTCGGTTCATGGGTGTATGGAAATGGACCACTCGCTGTTCTATGACAGTCAGTGGGTATAAGGTAGCCACGTTTTATCGACATCCACCGAACCCGCGCGTAGCAACCTACGAACCGAACCACTTGGGACCATCTCTTTCACTTCTTAAAATGGTAGGGTGAGGGTTTATGCCAGGTGGGGGGAAGGAAAAGAAACATAGAGGAAAAGAGAGAGGACGAATGCTGCTCCAGTTTAATGTTTTTATGCTGCTAGCTCCTAAACCCCCCCACCTTCTCTTTCCCCTCTTCTTTCCATCAAGAGTATATATATTATTAAGTTGACCGTAAAGTAATGTCGTTTCTGGTCATTATTAATAAATAAATAAATATTTGTTTATCAATTATCAGCTAATCAGAGTCTATTTATATAAGTCGTACTAAAAAAAATAAATAATAAAAAAATAAATAACGACGTTACTTCTTGGATCATCTAATATATCAACGTTTGACTTTGCCTTCTTCCTCGATTCACCGCGAAATTTCTATTAATCTTTATTTATTTGTTTTTTCCTTCTTCTATGCTATTTACCTCTAATCGAACATGATAATCTAAAACTTTTAGTTTGTGTGTTATCATCGATAATCGAGAAGGCTTGTTTGTTTGAACTACATACTTGACTGTCGTCGTGATAACAAAATTACATAGTTGTTGTTTATTTGGTATTAAAAAAAATATGAAATTAAAGTTAAAATGATTAAGAGTTGGGTGTGTTAAGGGATAAGGGTTTTCAGAAAATCAATTTTTTTTATTAGCATTTTCTTATAGTCAATCATTTTAAGAATGCCGTATCAAAATTTCAAATCAATCAGAAGAAAACTTTCAAAGTTATTGATCTTTAAGTTGTTCTCTATTTTCTCTTCACTTTTTCGAAGTAAAGAAAATGTATTTTTTTTTCACCAGTTCCCTTAATAATATTGTTGGTATTATGATTAATATTATTCGTTATTTATTTACAGGGAGAAATGGATAGGGAGCATAGAGATCAACGTGATCACGATAATTCGAATGAGAACGAAGGAGAACGGAAAATTGGAATGGATTTTCGTAGTATCTCTCATTCTCATCATGGTGTACCCGATCACTCGACGGATCCTGACTCTGAGGTATATTTTCTTTTGATATTTTTCTTTTGTTTTATTTTTTTTTGGGAACAAGTTTAATAGAGATAAACCAATTCGATGAAATTGTTGTCGATTATTATAGAGAGTATACTTGAACGTTTATCGTTATGTCGCAGAGAGATATGGAACTCGATCAAAATGATCGGCCCGAAAACTTGCACGACGATAAAACGGATCAATTGTTGGAAAGAAATTTTCACTATTTAGAGTGTCATCCAGCTATGGTACATGTTTCTCCTGAATAAATCTTTACGTTTGTTTTTCATGAACGTTTATAAAATATAATATCGTTTAAGATCTTTGTACCATTTAATGCATATTCCAAAATTTTCTTAACGTTTGTTGGGGTTTTCTTTTTTTTAGAGGGATATTGAGAGAGATCAGAACAATCACATGGATAACTTGCATGATGATAAAATAGATCATAAAATGAGTAGAGATTATCGCAACATGGGTCATCATCCAGCCATGCTTCATTTATCTTCTGGCATAGAACATTTGAGTAATGTAGATGTAGAGGTAAGAATCTTTTTTTTTTTACACACATATTCGTGATCGTATTTCATTTAGAAGTTGATTAATAAATTTGGAATGTCTTCAGGTTAAATTGTCAAGAGATGTTAGAGGTTCTTTAGGTTTAGGATTATCCCTAGAATTATGCGTTGTATGCGGAGATCGAGCAAGTGGTAGACATTATGGAGCTATAAGTTGTGAAGGCTGCAAAGGTTTCTTCAAACGCAGTATTCGTAAGCAATTAGGTTACCAATGTAGAGGAAGTAAAAGTTGCGAAGTTACCAAACACCATAGGAACCGGTGCCAATATTGTAGGCTTCAAAAATGCCTGGCAATGGGTATGAGAAGTGACTGTAAGTGAATACAATCCCTTTAATAAATAATATTGATATTTTTCCTGTTATCGTATTTTTTTGGGGGATATAATAAACATGATCCAGCTTGGGGTGTTGTAGCCGTTCAGCACGAACGAAAACCAGTATTAGGAGAAACTGCTGGATCTAAAGTTGGGAGTCGTAGTCCTAGAGTCAAACCAGAACCACAACAACCTGTTCCTGAAACTCCTCAAACTTGGGAACAACCTGAAAGTCCTTGTATGGAAGACCAAAGCAGCGACAGTGATTTGAGCGATGCTTTGACGTTTGCTAGGGACCGTTTATTTTTATCTCATGCATTGGACAGTATAGCTAAACTTATTGGTGATGTACGTTTTATTTATATATATTATAATACGTGAAAAATGATTAAACAAATATCGTGAAGTTAAAATAGTATATTTTTTCCTTGTAGGGTGTTAATGGTTCCAGTGAACCAGACGAAGAATGGACAGGTCAGTTAATCTCAGAAAGACATACATTGTTTGAATTAAGAGCACCTAGCCCTGCACCTGCATACTTATCTGTACATTACATTTGTGAAAGTGCAGCAAGGTTATTGTTTTTATCTGTACATTGGGCAAGAGGGATTCCTGCTTTTCAAGCACTACCGTAAGTAATAAATAAATAAATAAATAAATAAATACATTCTAATATGCGCAAAATATATTGGATAAAAACGAATGTAATTTGTTTTAGATCAGAAATCCAAACAACGTTGGTGCGTAGTTGCTGGGGACAGTTATTTACATTGGGTTTAGCACAATGTGCATATACTTTATCCCTCCCTAGCATTCTAACGTCTATTATAAATCATCTACAAGCTAGTGTCGCGCAAGAAAAAATTACTTATAGTAAAGCGAAATCTGTTACAGAACATATATGCAGATTGCAAGACTGCGTTAGTTCCCTTCATAAATTGCAAGTAGATTCCGCCGAATACGCCTATCTTAAAGCCTTAACGCTCTTCAGCGCGGGTAAATAAATCTCTTAAATGAAATAAACAAATAATTAATCAAGTGTTTATTATTTACCGTTTTATTATTTTGTCACGCAGATAATGTGCTGGTTGGTATCTGGCGTAAAAAGGTTGAAGCCCTACAGGAAGCAGCGTGGACGGAATTACAACAGCGAGTAGGATCTGATAGATTACCTCGTCTTTTATTAAAACTTGCACCACTTCGTACGATTAATCCTAGAGTGTTGGAAGACCTTTTTTTTGCGGGTCTTATTGGTAGAGTAAGTGTAGCTAGTGTAGTGCCTTATATTCTGACCATGCCAGATTGTAAATCAGAACCTGAAAGTCACAAGGGGTGACAATTACTCTTAGTGCAATATAAGCCGTGACCTGAAAAGGTGATATATTTATAAATTATCACAGGATGCTTACTATAGTATATTTTTCTATAAGGATAAATAGTTAAAGAAGATCTATAGAGCAAAATGTATTTTTATATATCGTTCGAAAAAAAAAACAAACAAACGGTTGTCTAATATCTTCCTGTTGTTAAAATGGAAACACTTCTTTCTAATATTCTCGGATATATTGTTATAATATATTTTGGATTAAATCATCGAATTTATCCAATAATATAATTGACCGATATCTGATAGGATTTAAATATTTTTTTAGTAAAATAGTTTTGAAATGCTACTTAAAGTAAGAGTGCCTTGCAATAATGTATTATATATGTGTGTGAATAATTATCTTATATTCTATATGCTCTATAGCAACTTCTTCTAAACACAAGATGTTGTATTTTACTATTGTATTCGTATTTTTTAAGGCAATAATATTTCATAATTTATTATTAGTAAGGGCGTTGCCTCTTACCAAAGTAGTAGTTCTTTTTTTTTTTCTTTTTTTTCTCTTGAAATTACAATTTTATTTTATCGTTAATACAATTTTTTTAAATGCATCTTTTCTTATACAATTTAATAAAAAAAAAAGTATTAAGCGCGAATAGAAGAAAATAAAGAAAAAATACGTAATACATGATATTAGAAAAATTCAAAATTAAATTTAGATCATTTGAAATAAAAAATTAAATAGATATTTCAATCAAATAAAGACAACGAACCAGTGATTACGAGAGAATGATTTTAATTATCTGAAATATTAAGAGATTTATATTTTAAGAAAATATTTAATAAAAGGAAAAGAAATATTTATAAACATATATATATATATGTGTGTTATTTGAAAAATTAAATTATTTATATTTTTAAACGAAAAATATATAATATATTTGATCAGATCATCGTAATCACTGATTTAAATAAAATTCTTTAACTTATTCACGTGAATATAAAAGTGGACTGATATAATACTGCATTTTTCGCAATATTTTTTTTCATTATAATTTTCAATAAGAATTTGCATAATATTAACGTTAAATAATATAAGAACAATTATATTTCGAGGTTTATTATTTTATCATTAATTTTACAGTTATTGTCAAATCCACGTGAAAGAGTATATCGAATAATAGATTATTGTGTTTATCAAGAAAAAAAAAATAAGAAAACAGTATATATATATTATATATACAATGTTTTTATGAATATAGCATACATACTTAATATAGATTAAGAAAATGGAAAAAAAAAATCACATATGTGCTTACTTAATTACGTGTTAAAAAAAAAAAGAAAATCCCATTTCGTATATTTTATTATTGCGTGTAATTAATAAAAAAACAAACGGGAAATGATCTTATATAGAAATAGAAATAATTAGAAATATTTTTATAAACGTTACTTACACTTATCTTTATTGTTAAAGGTAAGGGGTATATTATTTTTGAAAGAGACGAAATAATAAATATTTTAGAATTAGAAACTACTTTTTAATGTGCACAGGGTGTTAATATTCTCACATAGAGAGATATTTTTTCATAGTTAAATGGAAGTCATAGAATATATATATTTTAAAAGTTCTATATGTATTAATACGATAATGTAATATATATATATATGAATAAGTTTTAATTCTTGTTAAATAATTCATAAAATTAACAATTGATAACAATTAACTATCTCGATTAAAAAAAAGAGTAAACGAAATCTTACTAAATTAAGTTTGTACAAAGTATTAGAAAGAAAAAAAATAGAAAAAAAAAGGAAAAAAAAAAAACAGTAACACTTTATAAAATAGTATATTAAAATGTTAGATAAAATGAGTGGTCAGTATTTACAAAAAAAAAATTGAGTTAATGATTACAACGTATTCTTATATGATGTTAAATTACATGAAGTTTAAAACATATATACAAATACTTTTGTGAGTTACAAGATGTTGAAACAGTATATCCTTTAGTGCATCAATTAGTCGATGGACAATAAGAAGTTTAAAAAAAGGGAACGAAGATAATTATTACGGTGTACATAGAAAAATGTGCCTATACATATATATATATATATCAAAATATTTATATCGGTTTAAATTTTGTAATTAATACACGTAAGTAAGTAAGTAAGTAAGTAACCAACTAACAAACTAACTAATTAAAAATTAATACATTTTTTTTTAGATCAGAGAGAGAGAGAGAGAGACACGAAATTTGTTTCCTCTCTTTTTCTTAAGTTGAAAGAAGTTTTTTCTTTTTGTAAATATATAAAAATATATACATATTTATAATACATATATATATTATATGATATATTATAAATACGTATATATTATGTATTCTTAAGTATACTAAAATCACAAGAGAGAATAAGCGAATATTTGAAGTAAAATTCAAATAAAACAAATAATAATATTAATAATATTAAATAATTATAATAAAGTTTATATTATCTCAAAAAAAGTGTCTTATTGTCATTCATGTTATTAATAAACAGATCTTCTCTTCGATTAATTTTTATTGATAGAAAAAGTATAATATCGTATGGATACTTGTAAGGATTAACCACCCTTTTTTTAAGATATCGAATAAATAATACTTAATTGTTCGAAAATACATTAAATCAATATAATTTAATATTTATCTGAATATACTATGAAAAGTATTTATACGATACTCACGAATCTAAATTTTGATGGTTTTTTCCAATTTCAATAGAAATCCATAAGTTCCGGTGATAGAAATCGTTTTCTCGCGATGCAAAAATGATAGATTTGTAACAGGATCACATGATGATATAGGAGGTAGAAGAGGTAAATGAAAAGTAGTAGGAGTGAACTTAACTGATGGTAACTTACCGACTGTTAAAAAAACTGATGGTAACTTACCGACAGTACTTATCGACTGTTAAAAAACTGATGGTAACTTACCATAAGAATTTACCGACTGTTTCATGCTTTCTATTTGCTTCTGTATTTTACCTTCTACCTCTTGTATCATCATGTAATCCTGTTACAAATCCTCCATTTTTGCATAGCGAGAAAACTATTTCGATCACTTGAATTTCTGGATTTCTGAATTTCTATTAAAATTGCAGAAAACATTAAAGTTTTGATTCTAAAGTGACATTTTATGATCTTTCATCTATCTAATCTATTTATTAGCTTATTCTATTCTTGTTTCTCTACGTATTCCAATATTTCTTCTGCCCAAATTTAAAAAACCTAATTTTGGTACCGTTGTAATAGTTTCTATTTGTTACTTCGATAAATTAGTTCCCGTTGATATCTTTATTCTGGTTATTAGATGTTAAATTACCAATAGAGAATTACAAGTTCTCTTAGTCGATAAGATATCGACTAGAAAAACACATTTTTTGTTCTATGAGGTAAATGAAAAATTATTTAATTTTGTATTTGCTTAGTTGTAACATTTATATGATAAGGTAATTCGTTAAACATACCTAATAAGAATAAATAACGTAAAATAACTAAATAGAAAAATTATATTTCAATTTCTTTAAGATAATTTTCTGTAAAATAACTTATGCTAATTTAATGCCGGTAAATTGGAAAATGAGCTTTAATGAGCGTTAATTATATGCTTAAATAGATTGAAATATTTGAATGAAATAAAAATAAACAACGAATAAGTGATTAAAACGTTAAAAATACATATTATCGAAAGTTTAATCAGTTATTGAATAAAAAAACATTTTCTGTTATTTAATAAATACTCATATCGTCATGTTTTATGTTTTAGAAATATAAAAAAAATTCTGATAAAAACTTGGGAGCTTAGGGAAGATAAGGGAGGTCATTTCAGGTTCGAGGTTCACGCATGAAAGATAATTTATTCAGTAAGATATATACAGATTGTTTAGTTTTACGGGGCAAGTTGTAAGTGCAGCAACCCGGTTGTTGACGTTCTTCAAATTCCCAATAAGTTTTTTATTATACAAATAAATCCTTGGACTTGTCAATAAGAAGATAAGATTAAATTTATTTGAAAACATACTGTTCAATATTTAACGAGTACTTTATTCTCGCAACATTAACAGGTATCGTCAAATAATCTTTATTATATATTTATCATTATCAATATTGAATCCAATAAAATACAAAAGTATAGTCAATATTAACATAAGCAAAAATATCACGATCGGATAAAAATCAATTGCGTAGAAATTTAAATATTAGCTTGTCAAATATGAAATGGAGCAAAATCGTATTCAATTGTATGCATTTTTGCTCCATTTCGTACTTGACAATCTAATAACATCCAATAATAATACTCGTTCCAATTAATTAATCAAATTTTTGTAAAAAAAAAAGAAAATATAATTCAAAATTGATATTAGATTGTTAATTTAACGTAGTACAGTACATATTAGAATTTCAATTGAACGTATACCGTACATTAAATGACTACTTGAAAAAAAGAAAAAGAAAAGAAGGTAAAGAAAATAATTTGGCGGGTTATTTGAAAATGGAAAACAAATATTGTAAATAATTTGATTGGTTTAATCTTATCGAATAAAAAAAATATACTATTATATATTATATACGATATATAAAAATAAATCAAATGAAGTTTATCTTCGTGTAACTGTTCTTACAAATATACGAAAAAGAAGATAATGAAGATGAATAAGAAATAATAATAATGAAATTACTCTAGACTAGAGAGAAAAGTTCAGTGGCGGCATGAAGTTGACAGACGGACGGACGACGTACGAACTAACTAACTAATGCAAGAGAGAAACAGAACAAATAAGTTAGACAAAAAGGTAAAAGAGAATAAAGTGAGGAGGATAAGAGTGAGAAAGAGAGAAAGAATGAGGAGGGGGGATTAGAGAGGTAAAGAGGAAGAGAAGGAGTATGGGGAATGGGGGAATGGGGAATGGGGAATGGGCCTAAAAAGGGGGAACGGGTGCCGGTCCCGTCACGATAATACAGCGCTCTGTTCTGTTCTGTTCTGTTCTGTTCTGTTCTGTTCTGCCTTGTCCTATCCTGTCCTGTTCTGTTTTCTGTTATATGTTTCTTTTTAATTATTCATTGTTTATTCGTAGAAGAAATTCTATTAACCAAGGAAGATAATACGGGCGGGAACGTAACGTTGAACGTGTACGAGAACTAGAAAGGCCATTCATCAACAAGAAACGTGGATATGGCCTGTTTCAGGAAGCCACCGGTCACTACTCTGATCATTTACCTCGTCTACCTTCTAGCACTCTTCGGTAAGTTAAAACCCTATTGACTACCTTGCTATACAACCTGATTCAATCTTCCTACTTTACCACATGATTTAATATTTTCTTTTTCATTTTATCTTTTAACACACGTGCGCCCTCTCGCTTTCATTATTTCTTTCTCTCTCTCGCTCTTTTGGTCTTATGTTTTCATTTATATCGCAAAATCTATCTCCCCATCCCCCAAATCATCGTTGTTATTGTTTTATACGGTCAATTGATTATAAATCAATACGAGATCATTATAATAATACGATATTTATTTCTAACATTGCTAATAGTTTATATTGCAATATTTAATGATTTTTTGGGTTTTTTTTTTGAAGTGGAAATTTCTTTACGCGCGTTAAACGATTTTTGGTAAGGGAAAATCTTATTGGTTCGCGTTAGCAACATGCTAATGCGCGCGCAGCAGCCTTTTTACGCGCGTACACATATTAAATACCAACACATTGTATATATCTGATTATATGTGTGTGTTATTTGAAAATTCAAAATACAGTTTTAAAGTTTTCATAATTAAAATCGCAAAAAGGATTTAATAATAATTATCAATTCGAATAAATGAAGGGTTAATTGACCAATAACCGTTGTTAATAATTGTTCAGAATGATTTTTCATTGGTCGACAATTTTTTGTTTAAACGCATCCATTTTAAACTAACAAACTCATTAAAATTATATTTAATTCGTTGTTTATGAAATAATTCAACAAACTTGTATCTTATCGTTATTTCTTTTCATTTTGTTGAAAACTAATTTACATTAATATCTGTATGCATATTTAACAGAACTAACACGTTTCTAAAGTTTTATTTTCTTGTTTATTATTTCTTTTATCATGGAGAAACAAACAATACCAAAAGTTTGAATAATTCATGCGTACGTTGTGTATCGAACGTTCCTCGTGCATTTTCTTGAACTTCATAATAACTTTTAATAATTAATAATTAAATATAATGCATTTTATTTATTAATTTTAACTGTTTTCCTTTAATTAATTAACAATAAGTTTTTTTTTTAAATAATCTAGAGCATAGTTAACATAAAGTTACTTTTGTGTTTTATGTTATTTGTTTTGTGTTATTTGTTTTTTTACAGGTTCCTACTGTCAAATGGCACCAGGTAATTGACCTACTTTATTTTGTTATTACGTTAATTTGAAAATATATTAAAATGAGATATTAAGTTAGAGATAATACACGATTTGTAAATATTTCACATATAAATCCAAACATCGTAATCGTAAGAATACAACAAACATACACCTAAAGCACGTTCGTTGCCCAGAGTGTTTTTGGTTGAGTTTTCTAAGGGGTCTAAAAAATGTCTACCGGAGTGTATGATATTTGAAAATCAGTATCGGTCAAGCAACGATACAATTCACATGCGTTGTCGGTTATCTAATTATAAAATATATATTTTTTTTTTAATTTGAGGGAAATGTAAGCAATGAGATAAGAAAAAATATGGAGAATATGATAAACTTTTCTGCTACAGAACTTCCAGGAATCTCATTTCAATTATCTCAGATCCTCTATTAAGTTTGTTTTTCAAAATCCAAACTAAAAATCCTATTAATTTCAAAAAGAAAAGCGTTAGCCCTTAGGAAGACACACCCGTCACACAGATATGGGTGACATAGCGACGAACGTGTTAAAAAGAGTTTATTACTGGTTTAGTTGATACTTAAAAATGTTTTCCCGCCAGAATATACAAATCCTGTTTGACGAGTCAACTCTTGGTTAGAGGTTCGAAACAAATGATCAAAACCAGTTCAAAATCTTCAGATTAAACTGTAAGATTATTATTCAGTTATTCAGTTAAACATATATAAAATATAATTTATCAATTTGTTGATTTTTTAGATTGAATATCAAATACACGTACAACATTTATCTTGAAGTATCGTTGATAAGTCAAACAAAAAATTAACTTCCTGTTTAAAATTGAAAATAAAGCAACAATCTTTAATACCAAAACATTCTCGATCGATGTTTGACTTTTTATTAAATTGTCAAGTATAAAATGGAGCAAAAAATGCATATAATTCAATTGAAATTTGCTCTATTTTATACTTGACAACCTAATATCATTGAAAATAAATAACGTTTATATCGAATCGAATATACAAATGACATATATTACTATATTCATTTATCCTAGTTTTTATTTAGTTGAGATATAATCGGTGTAAGTAAATGAACAACAACAACAACAACATTACCGTCTTCAATAATTCCCATAATCTCGTACGTAAAAGAAAGTGTGTGTGTGTTTGTGTGTTGGTTTGTAAACGTTTAAATTTGAATAATACGAATACATTACGTATCCTCAAGGAAAAGATAAAACTTGTATTTTCTCTTGATGCATTATTATTTTCGTTTAATCAATTTTAATATCATCTTCGGTCTGTTTATCGTAGCAGCAGCAACAGCAATTGATAGAATTTCGTCACAACTTAACGGTGTATCATCCTGTGACTTGTTAGATGTGTGCTCTCGTGCGAGAGTTACTAAGTTCCTCGTCTCTTCCTCCTCATCCTCATCCTCATCCTCCGACCCCCTCCCCGATTCTCCCCCCAATTCCCCGATATGGCACGTATATACACAGAGAGATACAACAAACACAGATACAAGTTACTATCACATACTTAAACCCATTCCAACATTGACTCATGAAGCGGTTCTTCGACGGTGAATCTGGCAGACGACGCGTAAACTCGTAATCGGTTGCCTCGTGGCTTCGTAGTTTATTCTCAATCGAAAATCAGAATTTTTTTTAATCGGAGATAATATTTTAGAGTCAAATTTTTAGAGAAATAGGATCAGAATCAACTTGATCTATTAGAGGATTACATTTTTTGTTTATTCTATTATTGTTATTTGTTTCTTCAATTTTGTACGTGCGTGTATGTGTGTGTGTTTTTGTTTTATATTCTTCATTGGTTTCGTCTCAATTGTAATAGAAAAAAAATGTTTATCGTTAGATTCGTAACAGAAAATTAATACCCAGGGAAGAGATTTTGGGGTACAAGAAAAATGTATTGGAAATTGTGGATTATATTTACAGCGGTAGCTGGTGCAACCAAAGGTTTGGATGTAGGAACTGCACTGAAATACGAAATATCGACAACAGTATTGTTCAGAGAAGTTGGACCCTCCAAGTCTGCTGGTGACGTCGGCTTTCAATTAACTGCCGAATTAGACGTGACCGCTGTTTGGAGGGATCCTAACGACCCGGAATCTCTTCTTTTGAATATTCAGGTAATTTTATTATATTAGCTTGTCAAATATGAAGTGGAGCAAAAACTACACGCAATTGGATTGAAATTTGTTTCATTTCATACTTGACTATCTAATAAATGTAAAAACAATGGGATTTCTTTTCATTACATCTCATGTGTATGATTATTCTGTTAAAAACATACCTGAATTATTATTTTTTTTGGTTTTTCAAACAATGATCGTATTTATTCGATCATATGTGGTATGCGTGATCTTCTGCCCTTTGATTTAAATAACCGTTAACGATATACAATATGTCTTTTGTGTGATCAGAATTACTTTCAATATTCCGTTATTTTCTACCATTGTTCCTTTTATTTTTATTATTATTATTATTATTTTTTAATATCTTAACTCATGATCCATAGATCGTATGAAAAAAAATATAATATTGTGTTATTACACAACGATAGTGTCGTGTACAAATTTTCTATTCCATTTTTCAACACGGTGTTTCAATTATCGCATTTTTTTCTTTATTGTTCTATTGAAAAAGAAAAAATATTATATAAATATATTTTCCTGATTAAAGTATTTTTTTCTTCTCTTGTAAACAGTCACACACACACGCAAATTAAATATATTTTCGCGTACATTTATGATTTTAGTAACATAGTTTTCTCGAGTTGAGATTGCGCTAAAATCGATAACCTTTTGAGTAAAAAAAGATTAAAGAAATGTAAACGCATGGTTTAATGCAAATCTTTGAAAATTATTATCTCTAAAAATATATTAATACGCGTAATGATAAATATTATTTTTTTAATTTCTTTTCTTTTTTGTTTGTTTGTTTTTTTTTTAAATAGATTTTATCACCGCAACTGTTCATTAAATCACGAAAAGCACCGAAACCGGAGGGTTTCATAAAACATTCCTCGAAGGTTGATGAAATATCTGAAAAACCTGTAATCGTTTTATGGAAAAATGGTAAAATAAAAAGACTTTATTTGCATATGTCTGAATCAATTTCATCGAAAAATTTGAAACGAGGACTTGCTAGTATCTTTCAATACAAAACTTTGGACGATGAAATTCGTGAGAGAGATGCATCGGGTCTTTGCACGGTATCTTACGTTTCATTGGGACCAAATACTATATTGAAACGTAAATCCAATTGTAAACACGGTTTACCGCCAAAGAAACAACATCCTAATTTAATATTCGATGTTAATCTTGTTAGTTATCGCAATACTACTTACGAATTGTCATCAGCTTTGTTACCAACGAGAATTAAAGAAGAAGAAGAACACGAGTTGAATTTGGTGACCAGACCTGAAGTAGGAAGTATTGTTACATCTAAGAGATTATTAATACAGATTCCAAATAATATAATAGTGCATAAATTAGAAGCCAATACCGTTAAACACGCGGTAGAACTTCTACAACCTCATTACAAAGAAACCAACATCGAATTGGAAATGGAACCCTTCACGTGTCCAGAATCTCGTTGTCCAATGGTAATTACATTAAGTTGTATTTTATTACACAATATTTTCATATGTGTGTGTGTGTAATATTAAAGAAAAATAATTTATTTTAGCTTGAACAAATGGTGGAAGAAAATCGTGAATCACTTAATAATGCAGCATTGGGAACAACGAAATCCGCGTCGGCTTTTTTGAAGTTGTTACCTCTATTCAAACGAACTTTTTCTTCTGAACAATTAGAAAAATTATTAAAAACGCCACGTTATCGTCAAATAAAGTCGCAACTATTGGATCTTTACGGTTCAACGTCGACCCTAATAACTCATAAGATTGCAATGAAAATACTCAGGCAGGATGATAAAGGGGATGATACTGAGAGGTATCTTTGGGCTTTGTCCATGTCACCAAATCCGAATCCTGATATAGTCAAAGATATTTTGAGTAGATCTGAAGAGATTATAAGTAACGATAAATTATCGGAAACGTACGCGTTAACAGCAGCAGCTATTGCACGGAATGATGGAACCCCAGCTGTGATGGAAAAGGCCCGAATTAGTTTTGAATTAGGTTTAGATGCATGTACGGGAGAAGCATGTAAGATTAAGTTTTTGCGAGCATTAAGAAATTTAAAAAGTAAAAAATCAATTCCGATGTTGTTGAAATACGCTAAAGAAAAGAATAGTGGTGTCAGTGTTGCAGCTTGGCGTGCGTTGGCCTTTCTTCCACGTGAATACATAACGTCTGATGTTAAGAAAGCAGCGTTTAAAACACTTTATCAAATTGGTAGATCTAGAATAGATAGCAGTGCTCGTACACTTGCTTTGGATATTATTCTTGAGAATGGACCATCGAACGAAGAACTTGGAGAACTTGTTAAATTTATAGCCAATACCAATGAAGCGTATGAAATACGTAAATATCTTAATCAACGTTTTGAACAATTGTCGGAGAAAAATGAAACGTTCGCGCGTAATTTAAGAGAACATTTCAATATGGATCAACAAAAAGTTAACAATTATAACGTTTTAGCGCAAAAAGGTTTGAGTACGGCGTTTTCGCGAAATTTTTTGAAATCAGTGGGTAGTAATGGATCTCTCGTAACAATTCAAGAAATAAATAGTGGTTTATTGAAACGTGGTACAGTTAACGTAATATTAGAAACTAATGGTCAAGAAGAAACAATATTTTCTCTTGGTCTTTTCGCTCGTGGACTCAGTAGTTTTGTTTCATCGGGTCAAGATGATAATATCGACATGGATGAAGAAGCAGCTACAGCTGGTATGGAGATTGATTTGTTAGGTGTTGGTGTAAGACCTTTCGTATTCTTTTCTGGTCAGGGCGAATTGATGGGACACGTTTGGTCTGGAACAGCTTCTGAAAGAACACCTGCTTTTCAAGCGATTACGACTCTTCATAATTACAACGAGTATCTACCACTTGGAGTTGGTTTTGTTACCGAAATGGATGTTCAAGGTGCCATGAGTTTTGATCTTGCTGGACAGATTCAATTAAGTCTTTGGTCGAGAAATGCTAATTCTTTAGTAGACATGAGTGCAGGTATCGTAATACAAGGTGGCAGCAAGTTACGTTCGAATTTCGTACAAAGTATGACAGAATTTTCATTAACGATGGAACCTAAATTGGAATTAACAACGGACGTTGATTTTTCCGGTCAAGTATCACTTTGCATGAGATTAAGCCAACCGGATACCATGATCAGACAACAAGTTTACAAAATCGAAAGGATACCTGGCAGTAGGCACAAATTACGGAAAACACGAAGAATAAAACTCTTTTCTCCTGGTAGATCTTATTTGCTTAACAGAAAAAACAACGAAATGTGCTCTAAAGTGTATAGTTAAAAAAATAAATATCAATTTATATTTAAAAACAAATTGATCCAAGACATTTTTTATCATCGATGGGTGTTACACCATTAGGATATTTAATTAATACAAAGATCGAAGAGAGACTAAAAATAATAATTACGATAGTATGCGTGGCCGTATGTATATTCTTATATTTTTGTGTATTCTATTCACGTTGCTTGCTGAAGGATGCTATTTATAAAACCACAACATGTTTGTATAGATAAGGTTCTAATTTTATTTATATAAAGAACCTTTAAAGAGTTATATTACATATAATACTTTTTTGTTTATAATGTATAAATGATAATAATTAATTTAATCTTTATATATTAATTTTAATTAAAGATGTTAGATTTATAAATGCAATTAATGCAATTTACAAAAACACGATCACCGACAACCACATTCCGCTACTACCATATCCTCGTATCCAAACTGATAAGTTAAAGTACCAGAAGAATCGAGATAAAGTAAACTCGTTGGGGCCAATCTCGTTGGAACGCAGCATGCTCTGCCTACAGGTTTGTTACCATTAATACCTTCGGTTCCTTGAAGTGCACCATGAACGAGAGTTTGAACTATCGCGTGTTTCGTTGGACTGAGATGATCGCTTAACGGGTAATAACACTTTCCAACACATTGATAAGCTTCATATCCTGGGGGTGCAACAACCCATTCGTCGTATGCGATCAAAGAAAAATCAACGTAAAGCGGACGTTTTTTGCAAGAATTTTTACGCCTTCCTCGTCTTGTCCCGTCATCTTCCCAGCGTATATTTTCTTCTCGATCTTCTTGATTCATTGACGTCGAACGACGAAATCTCTTCCTCTTTTTAGGCTTTCTATAACTCAGTAACAAAATTGGACCATCGTTTTTTGGTCTATTAGTTACTCTTCCGTGTATATGAAGTCTAACAAGATTCCCATTTCTTGTAGCAACCGCAGAAGTTACGTTGAAGGCTCTCCAAGTTTCATCTCTTCTTGACCTTGACATTTTTTCACGAGCTTGTCTGGACATATCTTCATCCATGCTCCTTACTCTAAATATAGTACCAGCGGTACTCAATAATTCAGCAGTTACCAATGTTTCCTGAGAATTAACTGAAGGTATTGAAAACTCGATAATCCTGCCACCGTCGCTGATAGGTGCCGATATATGAATCGGTTGAAGTGCTCTGACAACGTCGTGTTCCGGACGTAAATGGTAAAGTCTTATCATGTATCTCGATACCGTTCCAAGATATTTCTTACGATTTTGATCAGCAGTTCTAACAAGGGACGTCGAATTGAATGAATTACGTCTTGTGATCGGTAAAGTCGAGGAAGGCAAATTTAAATTTAATCTTATCGACGCTGTAGCCCTTACGCTAGAACCTGGCCACGAGAGGAATCCAGTTTTCCATATGCAGGAAATTCCGATTATTCCAAGAATCAATAAACTCCAGGAACGTGGATAACACATGGTAAATCGTATCAAATAATTCCAAGTTAAAGGTTTCTGCGTTAAGTTTCTGACCCGATCAAACCGTTTCGTATGGCATACTATAACGAAATGCGAGTAGCATACGTGTCCTTTGACCGAGGTCTGGTGCAGATCTGTAAGAAGGGTTGTGTTCTTCAAATAACTACCAATGGTGAGAGAGTGGCGAATGGTAATTTCTTATCAACTGCAGACCACCACTCGACCGAGCATCGATCTCTTTCGAATCTACTCTGCCAACCGTTCAAATAAAATCGAATCTATAGAGAGAGTTAGGACCGGTTTTAGGAGAATAAAGGGTATACAACTTTCCACATTGACGAGGACAATCATGCAACGGGGTTACAACACTGTAGTCGTCGTTACCGTTTGGGGTGTTTGAGGGTCGCTCGCGGCATAGCTCATCGATTCGCTGCATAGTGACGTCAGAAAACGACGGCGGGTATATACGCTAACGAAAATCCGCAACGTAACACAAACCTATCAACGTCGTCGTCGTCGTTGTAGTCGTAGTCTCAGTCTCAGTCTTCCTCGTCTTGTAATATCGTAAAGAACGAATCTTAATCAAAAAGAGAGTAGAAAACGCGTATCTACGAGGGAGGCCATGCCGTGGCCCTGACCCAAGTGTCATTCCGGCCCGAACAGTCTTCGGTGCCATTCAGAGGTTCAAAGAATTTCTACCTTTCTACGTTTTTACGTTTATTCTTCCTGATAACCAGGAAACCTTCCAGGAAGGGAGAGAGAGAGAATGGGAGAGAGAGAAGGATAAAAGGAAAAATCGTTCGTCCATTGCAGTAATTGTTATCCAACGTGAATATCAGGAAGATTCTTTCTGTCATATTTTTTTACAGTGTGTCACGCTTTAACTATATATATTTATATATATGTCCGTCAGTAAGTATTATAATTGAATTTGATAAATATTACATTATAAGATTGTTGTCAAATAATATATAAAACATTTGTACGTCCTAACTAAAAGGGTTAAATGTGCACGTGTAAAGTAATCGTAATGCTCGTTTAACTTTCTCTTTGTAGTTGTTGTTATACTGAATATTGTTAGCGTGTCGTTGATCCGACACGTTTTATCAGTCATCTACATATCGTTTAACTATGCTTCACTTCTCTTTTGTTATGGTTTGTTCTTGCATCGATATGACGAATAAATAAGAAAGGAACAATTCTTATTCTATTATCCGTATTTTTATTATCTTTTTGTGTTTTATTTTTATCGATCAGTGACATTAACGATTAAATTCAGTAGGAAAATAAATGGGGAATATTAACAATCAATGATATTGTTCTTGTTTTAACATTAGGTAATCTAAATCGAGTGACTTTTTCAAATTTCGATACTCGATATCGCAAATTTATCGTTTGAGGTTGCAACTAGCGCTTGCGCAAATTTAAACAAGTAAATTTCATCTTCAGCTTCTTATTTTTTTGATTTTATAATATAGGATTATTTTAGAATAATTATTTGTAATTTTTTGATACGGGTAGATGGTAGTAAATTCGATTAAAACACTCAATTAAAACACCCTGTTGAGATAATACGATGTCAAAGAAATGAGGGTCTTGAAATAATTACAACGCGAAAAATCACAATTATTTGATTTTATTTCAATAATTATTATTAAAAAATAGTTAATAAAACGTTTATGAAAAAATTGTTAGAATTTCTAATAACTCGAAATGTTTCGTCAATGGATTTTGGTTTTTTTTCGATATGACCTCAAACCAAAAAAAAAAAGAAAAATCGAATACAATCGTAGGTAGGTCAAGTATCAGTAACGCAATGCGCAAACATATTTGAACGTTACAGTATTACGAAAAAATGATTAATTAAATGTTTCTTTGCTTACGTAAATTTCAATGAATGTTAGTAAATTAAAAATAAAAAAACAAATTATTATTATTATTATTATTAATAGTTGTATGTAATAAAAAATAATTTGAAATCAAGTGTTACAGTCAAACTTCGAAGATTACATTCCATATTTGAGTGGAGCAGCTGGAGCCCTCGTAATCACTGGTGTAGCAGCATATTATGCGACCAGACCTAAACCGGAAAAACCATTGTGGCCTCTAGACTCTCAAAGTATTTTACTTCCGGTAAGAAAAAACCTATACAAATACTTTACCACTTGAAGATATTTATACACAAAAATATACAAATCACGATATTTATTAGTTTTAAATTGTTTTCTTGTTTTGCTTTATATTTTCATTTCTTTGGAAATGATTTTGGGATATTTAAAAAATAGGATACTTTAAAGAGGGTGTAACCTAATTTTTCATAATTCATCGAATATCTTGAACATCTTATATACTTTAATAAGAGACTCAGATGTTCGACGAATTTGTCCAATGTCTAATAAATCAAATTGATGTCGTATCGCCTTAACAGTAAAATGAGATAATAGGAGTGGAGTAGTGAATTACGTTATTCACTAGTTAAACGTATCAAACATATGTACATATGATCTTAGATGATGCGAATTCAGATTTTATTTTCTTACTTCCAAAATACACATTTTTGTTCCATTACACAGACAAGGAAGAGAATTCTCCAGTTGTTACTCCAGTAGAACGTTGTCTTCTTGTTCTTCTTCTTCTTCTTCTTTATATATTTCTATTATTCATCGATGAAATAATAATACGAAGATACACCAAGAAGTATTAATGGGATCACCCCGTGTGACGGACCAGTTCTGTAAACATTTTTTAAAGAAATTTTTTTCTACGACCAATAAAAAGATAGAACTCTCTTTAAACTATTTATGATATATTTATTAACATTTCAGTAATATACAGAAAATATTTGTAGGCATAAATCTTTGTAAGAATATAAAATTGTACCACTCCGAAGACACCTATCTTAAAAAAGTTTCCATGATTTTGATTGATTTGCTTATTTGACATCAAAAAATCAGGCATTTTAATGTGACGATAAAATGAATCTAGGATTATTAAATGAATAAATGCAAAAAAGAAAGAAATTTGATTTTGTGAACCCATCACAGGGAGTGATCTCTTTAACAGATCGTTACTGTCAGATCAAAAACGATTATCCATCGAGTTAGGTTGTTAGTCGAGGACGACGTTCTTTACCAACGGGACACTATATTTAAATATAGTCGAGAGTAGTTTGCTAAGATAGAATAGGCCATGCGCGCATCTTACGTATGAAAGTCAAACTGTTCAAGACTAGACTTCCCTACTCGTCAGAGTAAGCAAGCAAGCAAGCAAGCAAGCAAGCAAACAGGCAAACAGGCAAGCAAGCAAGCAGTAGAAAAGCGGGATCACCTCGTGACAAGCTAGGTTAATGCCAAAATTTAGGTGTTTCGAAAAGTTTAGAGGGATTCAGTCATCGCGGGCGTATCGGCCCGTTCTGGTCTCCCGAGCTTGGCTCGTTCGTCGTCGGTTAGATCAGTGCGTGTCGAATTTTCTTTAGAACACTTACCTTCTCTCTCTCTCTCTCTTTCTTTCTTTCTATCTCTCTTTCTCTTTAGTGTTTCTTTGAAAGTGTATTACATATATAAAATAGTAGTCATCGAGGAATCACATTCGTGGGGTGCGTTAAACGCGTTCGTAAAACGCGTTAATATACGCATTGCCCAATTAACATCATTCATAGGTGTGCTAAACGAAAAATTATGCCATCGTCGGGTTGTTTTTTCCACGAGCCGATTCGCGTGCCGATCGACCTCAACGAGCAATCTGATACCTTCAAGGTGTAGTGTCTCTCTCACTCTCTCTCTCTCTCTCTTCTATCATACAGGATTTTCTTTATTTTTTCTTTTTATTATTATTATTATTATTATTATAATATATTTAGATACTTAAATACTATTTGGCATCTTATTTAAATCTGATATACTGATTCCCTATATTTCAAAGAATTTTCTTCAAATAAATCTTCCCCTATTTTCGAGATAGTTAATGTCGATCGAAATCGAGTCGAGGGGTGTTCGATTCTTCCTTTTTATTATATCCACCATCCATTTAAATCCTCAAAATCGGTAGTGCTCTTACGCGGCATTGCGGTGCCACGCACGGTGGCTAAATTTAGTGTTGCACTTGCCATTTCATTATATAACAAATACCGGAACACCCAGTGTGAGACTTACAAGAGAATATGTCAAGAAAATTCTCTTTGTTGTTTTGCAGGGTACCGATTTGATTAGAGTATCCCGGTTCTACAAGGACAGCAAGGAGGGCAAATTCGTAAGTTACTTGCACGAGGATACAAGGACGCTTTACGACGGATTTCGTAGAGGCGCCAAAGAATCCAGTATGTTATCAACCTGTCAACGAGTTTTATCTTAAAATAACACCCTACATTATTTTATCTTTTTTTTTTTTCTCTAACGAAAATACATACGATTTTACTTTTTATGTCGTCGATACGATCTCGCGAGAAGATTTATTATTTTTTTTTAAAGGTGGAATTAAAATAATCATCTCTATCCTTCTCTCTCTTTCTCTTTTTCTATCTCTCTCGTATCGCACGCGGCAGTGAATGCTCGTTTGGCAAAGGAACGACAGTTCTATTAAATCTTGTAAACAATCGTGAAACTATTTGAATCTTAGAACACTTTAAACTGATGCAATTTGTCTTATCACTTTATCCATCGATCCTAGTTCATCATCATATTTAGATAATATTTAATGACCTTTACTAGAAGGCTGTCATCTATTTTCAATCTTATTTATTTTTACATCGAAGGAAATTTAAGAAGAGAGAGAGAGAGAGAGAAAGAGAGAAAGAGACTTACGCCCACTATGAGATATTACGTTGACCACCTGTCGTTTCGTAAACAACATAACTTAAGTGCTTTTAGAAAATAGTAGATAATATTTTATTTTTCACAGATCCAATCTTGATAATGAATATTTTCATATTGTTTAACCCTAGAGGCTAGAATAATATTCCCATTAGAAACATAGATCATTATTGTCCGTACACGCTTTAATGAAACCGTATACTCGAGTTTTCTTGCCAGGACAGATGTTTGTCAAGGAACGCGTCGCGTGACAATTTAAATTCTTGCGTTCCCACGAAGTCTAGCCTCGAATGATTCTCGGGACCTGGCAATTACTATATTTCTTTCCCCCTCTTTCCCTTTCTCTCTCTCTCTCTTTCTTGCTTTCTAACTCTATCATTTATGAATCTACGAGTAAAGTACTCTTGGCACCTCTCGTTGTGATACGCAGACAACGGTCCGTGTCTTGGCTGGCGAGATGGACCCAACAAACCTTACCAATGGATTCACTACAACGAGACACTTCTCAGGGCAAAGAACTTCGGTTCCGGTCTCGTATCCTTGGGATTGGTCCCTGGTCAGCACACACTCGTTGGCTTATACAGTCAAAATTGTCCCGAATGGATATTGACGGAACAAGCATGTTACACTTATTCCTTGGTCATAGTACCACTTTACGATACACTTGGCCCGGATGCGTGTGCGTATATTATCAACCAGGCTGATATCAGTATAGTAGTCTGTGACGATGATAAAAAATGTAATCTACTTCTCGATAAAGCACCCAGGTATATTTATTCTAATAAATTAATACAATTTAGATAAAGTGTATATTTAAATATGAAAAAAACATACAAATTATTAATCACAAATTTATCGTTTTTATTTGTTTACATTTGAACAGGTGTTTAAGAAAACTAATCGTCATTAAAGAAACGAGACCAGCAACTAATCAGAGAGCGAAGAATCGTGGGGTTGAGCTTTTAAAATTCGAGGATATCGAACGATTAGGTGCACAGAAGAACCACCCTGAAGTACCACCTAAAGTGACAGACCTTTGCACAATTTGTTATACTTCTGGGACGACGGGTAGTCCTAAAGGAGTTATGTTGACGCATCAAAACGTTATGTCCGGTGTATGCGCAGTCCTATTACAATTGGGTGATCATAAACCTACCAATAAAGACACGATGATTAGCTTTTTACCACTAGCACATATGTTGGAACGTTGTTGCGAGAATGGTCTATATATGGTTGGGGGATCAGTTGGTTTCTATACAGGTGACATCAAGAGGTTATCGGAAGACATGAAAGCTTTAAAACCCACCGTAATGCCGGCTGTTCCTAGACTCTTAAATCGCATGTACGACAAAGTGAGTAGTTCAAGTGCTTCTTCTTTATTCTTCGGGCATAAACCGACCGTCTTTTGATTTGGAAGAGAATATTCGTTTAAAAAAAAAAAAATTATATTTGATGAATCGTGTTATTTCAAAATCTTGTAAAAAAAAAAGACTTGGGTGTATTCACCGGTTAGACTAGGTATCCTAATCCTTGGCACTTAACATCAGGAACCACGTAACTATCGGTTTAGCCTCGCTCTAAAAACTTACCGCAAGAGAGAATATATTTCAGACAATATTAAAAATGGATCATTAACGTAGGACGGATATCTCTCGGTAGTAGGATTTGTATTTGTATTTCTCTTCCGTCATTTTTCAAGCAAGTACGCTGCGCAATATCGTTCGACGTGCCAATGCCAGTTGCAGGGCGTAAAAACGTTCCGGCACACGCGATCGCGACAGGTGGAAAGCAAATTACTTCGCGTCATAGAGTAACCCTGAAAGCGTACATTGAATGGAATTCATATTTATGATATTAAACCCTCGGTTTTGTAGTTTAATACCCGCCGAACTTTATTATTATTATTATTATTATTATTATTTGTAAAGATAAGAACATTAAAAACTTACATTGGAATTTTGAATAAACGTTATTGAATAAAACGGGTAAATTATTTGTGGTAAATTATTTGTGGTAAATTCGAAGGTCTTTACGTATAGTGGATTTAGAATAGAAAACCTCTCTCTTTACTATTCGGATATTTCACTACTCGGATTTCCAACGAGTTAATATTTAGATTCTCCACGGATTTACGTGGGTCGTTCAAAAGAGAAGGTTTACGAATTCCTGGCATATAGTGTGAAAGAATACAATAATACGTTACATTTTACTCTTAACTTATGCATATATATATACATGTATATGAGAAAGAGCAATTCATCTGATTCTATGATTTAAATGTAACACTTTATTTTCATTTCCGTACTATCGTTCATCCATCCATCTATCAGTCCATCTATCCATCACGAGCAAAAATAAAATCTAATTTGAGATACCGATCTATATAATAAATCTATAATTATAAATAAAAAAAAAAGAAGTATTTCTCACTATTTCTCTCTCTCTTTTTCGAAGGTAGTTAATAATGATCAAACAATAAGCAACGTGACCGACACGAGGTACGAATTGAAAGGAAATTGAACTTGGCTACGTTTATACGGTTTCATCGTAAATCCAAAAATTGACTTTACATAGAAAATTACATATATATATATACATTTTATATACCCAATGAACGTATAATATATACGATCGGTCTCGTTTATTCTAACAGTAAATATAAACAAATCTATTCCAGCAGATAAATTATTACAAAAGTTTCAAAGAACGACATATCCTGTTTTCGAATATTAGTTTTTAGTCGATAATCGGTAACGGTATACAACTTAAGCAATATGAGCCTTCAACGTTGACAGGTTTACGAGTTTTAAGCCGTTTAGAAGTCGAATCGATTGCCGTAGTAGAAGCAACCGTACTGACGTGCCGGTTTTAGTCGTTTGCCAAAGAACATAGGATATAACTTAGCTCAGTCAGAAGAAAAACATACTGTGGGGGTGGTTCCCCTAAATATAGAATATGTTATGACTGATGTACGAGACACCTTTATTTATTTTAACGTACTTAACATTTTATTCTTTTTCTTTTTATTTGATTTTTCAGGTCCAATCGGAACTGCAGAGTTCGTTTTTCAAAAGGATGTTATTTAACATGGGTATGCGTTCTAAGGAAAATGAAATAAGGAAGAGTATAGTTAGGAACAACGGTGTTTGGGATAGACTGGTGTTCAAGAAAATACAAGAATCTATGGGTGGCAGACTGAGACTTATGCTTGTGGGTTCTGCTCCATTGGCTGGTAATGTCCTTACTTTTACGAGGTGCGCCCTTGGTTGTCTCGTCGTCGAGGGATATGGTCAAACGGAATGTTGCGCACCGATTACTTTAACCATACAGGTTCGAATATATATCGATTACATACCTCTCTTGAAATCTATGGTGTTTGTTATATAGAAAAAAAAACATAATGATACACCAGCTTTAGATAATTATTTTAAAATTACGAAAACTGAACGACAGGGAAGCAGGAAGGGATTTATGTTTCTTTAATATAATAAAATACTGCTTCTGTCTCTGTTATTTTCAGCAGTTAACATGAGTCTTGCTAATCTACACGACAGGGTAATTCATTTTAAAATCATAGTAATTAAACACTTTCGCGATTGCAATTGGAACAGCACCTAAATTGAGGGAATGGTTGAATGTTTTTTTTTTATTATTTTTTCTTTCTCTTCTGTATTTTCTCCATCGTATTTCTTTTCATCGTCAAGGACGTGCCCGTAGGTTTCAACGTGTTTTGAAATTCTTTTTAAAAAATTTATGATTTTTTTTTTCTTCTCTCTCTCTCTCTCTTTTACTCTATTTCTATTTCTTTCTCTTCTTCTCTTTCAACGCTGTCAATCTGCCTCTCTTTGAGATATATATTTCGTAATCGAGAATAGAGAGATTATTCGGGAGAAGTAAATTCGGCTAGAGAGATAGAGCGTGTTTGAATTTGAAGTAGGTACTCATGATTCAAATGAAAGACCGGTCAATAAACGCGCCGCAAATAAACCCACCACCTATCGTGCACATATATCTAACTTTTAATACACGCCACTGCGGTGGCGCATTTTTAACTTAATTAATCACTGAAAAAAATTAAGCACCCGGAAGTTTGGATATAACAGCTACGAGGAACACGATTTATTATGCTTCTGTCGTTATCAATGTACATATTTATCTTCTTTCTTTTTTTTTTCGTTTTCATTTTCCTTCGAATGCATGCATATGTCATTTTTCTTTCTTTTCATATAAGTGTATATCACCGTAATTATTATTACATACATGCGTCTACTAGGTTTCACACACGCTTTATTTTTTCTCTATTTTGTAAGTGTTAGGAATTAATTCGTAGCGTTTTACGAGAGATTTACCGTGGGTATTACAATATTCTGCTTTTACATTTAGAAACAAATTTGTCGTAAAGTCAGCTATTATTAGGTGTTATTTGTTACGACACATCTTATTTTTCAATTGTTAATAATCAACAAGTAGCAATTATTTGAATATGTCAAGATTTATGCCAAATAAAGTGTTTCTGTGGGGAGTTTTATTATTGCGTTATTCGAATATGAATAAAAGTGTTGCGGAAAGTCATCGGATTTTGGAGAAAGTTTATGGTGAACATGCTTTAACTGAACAAACGTGTCGAAAGTGGTTTGTACGTTTTAAGAGTGGTGTATTTGATTTGGACAACCAAAAAAAGTTTGAAGATGAAGAATTGGTGGAATTATTTGAAGAAAACTAATCTCGAACACTTTACGAGCTGTCTACATCGTTGGGGGTTGATTTATCGATTGTAGGAAAATGTCTTAAAGCTTTGAGAATGATCGAAAAGGAAGAAAATTGAGTTCCATATGAATTAAAACCGAGAGACCTTGAAATACATTTTTTGATGTGTGGAATTACTACTTCAATGGCACAGAAGAACAAGTTTTTTTTACATCGGATTGTTACTGGTGATGAACAGGGTGTGATTTATTATGAACTGTTAAAAATTTCACTTCTTACGAAGGTTGTAAAAATTAGATCGATTCATGCAGCATTATTTCGATGGGGTATCCGTCTCCTTTTCGAAAGATTGGAAAATGTAGTTGCAAGCGATGGGGCAGTATTTTCATTAATGTCTTTTTTTTTAATTTTCATTTAAAATAAATCGTCATTTGTCTCTTTAAAAACGCTACGAATTAATTCCAACACTGTATATATATCAAGAGAAAAGAAAAATTTGTTTAATCGACAGAACGTCAAACCGTTTCTTCGCAACAACGTGACCAGACTATTCGAATAAAGAGAGCTGACAAATAATCAAGTGACATACACGCGAGCACTATTTTTGGCAAACCTTTGAGGATCAATATAGTAATCGGACAGCTGTATCAGCCGGTAGTACAACGCTGTTAACGTACCTTGTGCGGATTCATTGGATGAAAATGTAGTGATGCAAACGTTATAGCAAACGTAAATACGTTAATAACGATCTCTTTCTCTGTCTCTCTCTTTCTCTCTTTCTCTTTTTGTCTGATGCTTTTATCGCATGAATAATCGTTTATTAAATGTTCTGTTGATTTTTAATAAATTGTCCAATTTCTATTGAAAATAATCGCGAATTGATTTCACATAAATGTTAGAATAATTTTATTGAACAAATGTACAATGTATAAACGAATGATGATGATGATGACGATGATGATGATGATATTGATTTGATAATATTAGGTAGACCGAAAAGTAATGTCGTTTCTGGGTATAACAATATTTGCTTATCATTTATCAGCTAATCAATGTCTACTTCTGTAATTCGTGCCAAAGTAAAATTAGGATATAAATAATGACATTACATTTAAGTCCACCTAATATAAATTTGTGTAATGCATTGTGTATAATGCATAATTATTACGATATAACGTATGTTTTTTTAAATTCAAAAGGGTGATCATATACCGGAACACGTGGGACCACCGGTAGCATGTTGCTGCGTTAAATTAGTAGACGTACCAGAAATGGAATACTTTGCTATAAACAATCAAGGCGAGGTCTGTGTTAAAGGTACTAATGTATTTGCTGGATATTTCAAAGATCCAGATAAAACGGCTGAAGTAGTCGATGAACTTGGATGGCATCACACGGGAGATGTTGGCATGTGGTTACCCGTAAGGATTCATGTTTCAAATTTATCTTTCTTTTTTACGAAATACAATACTTACAGAAATACCTTTACATATTTCAATATATATACTATGAAATATATAATTTATTTTAAAATAATTTAATATTATTATTATTATTATTAATTTATTAATATTGTTTTTGTTTGTTTTACTTTTCAGAACGGCACATTAAAAATAATCGATCGAAAGAAACATATTTTTAAATTGTCGCAAGGGGAATATATCGTTCCTGAAAAAATAGAAAATATCTATTTACGTAGTCAATATGTACATCAAGTATTCGTCCATGGGGAATCTTTAAAATCGTGCGTAGTAGGGATAGTTGTACCAGATGTAGATGTAGTTAAATGCTGGGCCGTAGAAAACGGTATACCCGGCACATTAAGCGTTCTTTGCGCTAATCCAGAAGTTAAAAGGCTAATTTTGGACGATATGCACTCTTGGGGAAAGGAAGCAGGTTTGAGGTCGTTCGAACAGGTAAATCATTTTAAATAATACATTTCTTATTTTGCTTTTTTTCACATGTATTAGGTGGACTAGAAAGTAACGTCGTTTCTAGGCATATCAACATTTGTTTATCATTTATCAGCTAATCGGAATCTAATTCTAAGTCGCGTCGGAAAAAAAATAAATAAATAACGACATTACTTTCTGGTCCACTAATTATAAAAATTATATATAAATTATAATGGTCCACGATAAAATTTATGTTGCATTTTTTTGATAATTCGTAGAAAATAAAATCTAGACTGAATGATATAAATTTGATTATTTTTAAAAAAACAGGTCAAAGATATTTACTTACATCCGGATCCGTTTTCTATGCAAAATGGTCTTTTAACGCCAACGTTAAAAACAAAAAGGCCTCAATTAAAAGCGTATTTCAAGCCCCAGATAGAAGATCTTTATCAACAACTGAACTGATCGTATTGATGAGGAGCAGTATCTCACTTCGTTGAAGGAACTATTAAAAAAAAAAAAGAAAAAGAAAAAATAAGCAAGCGTTTCTTCTCTTTAATAAATTCACATCTATATCGTCTCAAATATTCGTTAAATTCTTAATACTTTTATTATCAATCATTTTCACAGTTATATATATATATAGATCATTGCAGAAGAAGCACCGTTTAAGTTAATGAGGTACTTGATAATATTATATCTAATAAAATGTGTTATATATTATATTAGGCGCGCCTAGTACTTTTATCTCTCTCTTTCTTTTTTTATCATTTTCTAACATAGTCTTCCTTCGTCACGTTTGTTAATTAACGCTGTTAATGTTAAATGCATCATCTCTCAAAAATTTATATCTCATCGTCATTTAGGTAACTCTATACTTTTTTTTTCGGTTTTACTTTTTATATTTCTTTATTATTATTATTTTTTTTTCGAATAACAAGAAAATGTTTTTAATCAAAAGGTCAAAGATTTTTTTTTCCATATAATTAAATTCTAATAATGCAACGCTTTGAAAAGAGAACACGTAAGAGTCAAATATATATAGAAATATTATAATATATTGTAGAGATTAGAAAAGAAAATAAAAAATTAGTTATAATTTTTAATTAGCTCATTGGGATATGATATGAATAACAACGCATCGAACGATTTCTAAAATAGGCAATATAAAGTAAAGGAAAATGTTTATGTGCGGATAAATAAATGAATTTAATAGTAATCAGGGGGACGTCCATATAGTGTTATCAAAAATTTCAACTAATTAAACTAGCTGCCAATCAACACGTTGCAATTATATAATAATTAATTATAGATAAGGAAAGCTTTTCTCATTTGTGTTTCACGATAACGTGCCTGAAGTGCCTATCTCGAACTTGTTTAAAACTTTGGAAATGTTCAATTTGAAGATATTGTTAATACTTTTTTTTTTGTTATTGTATACATTTATAATATATAAGAAATTCTGATATATATATAATTTACTATTGATACAATATTAAATCAGAATTACGCGCGCAAAATTATTATAAGCAATCGATAAAATTGAAAATTACAGATGAGAAGACATTCCGCGCACCTTTACGTGTATATGTATATATATATAATTTATAATTTAATAATATTAACTGACAATTGTGTGTATGTGTGTGTTTGCGCATTTGGTAAAAATAATATATTGCAAAAATTTACTAATTATAAATATAGCTTATTAATCGATCTGGTTGAATACAAAGCTCTATGTTTGCATTTCTTTTCTTTTCTTTTCTTTTCTTATTTGTTATTTTTAACTTTTAGATTTAAAGCTATAATACAGAACAAAACAAGTAGCTATTATTAGTGCTAAGGCTATTACTACTAATATTAATCTTTGTTGAAGATTTCGAATAATCATCCCCGATAACAAACGAGATCCACGTCCTAGTTCTGCATCAGTATCTCGTAACTAGAAATAATAATAATAACAATCTAATATTAAAATTTTACTTTTTAATGAGAAAAGCAAAACTTATCGATTATCTTATGTTTTTAGAAATTTATATATATATAAATATAACATAATATAATATAATTGTAATATAATATAATACTAACCCGTCCTCTACCTCTCTGTATTGTTTCTTTTTGATCATGTAGATCTTTTAAAACTTGTGATCCAATTTCCTCAGTCTCTAATACCATACGATAACCATTCTGCAATGTTCTTCCAGTTCTATCTATTCTATCAGAAGCATCTAATAATCTTTTCTTTTGGTCTTCTGTAACATTGTTCTCCCATGACTCTTCCCCAGCAATATCAATGCTATCTTCATTTGGTCTTTTCGCTGAATGAAATTCTTGTGTTAATCGTTTCAATTCTGCTCTGTGACTTTCAACACGACCACGTAAACGGTCACGAGCATTTCCACTCATCCCACGAACTTCCAATTCCATTTGCTCAAGCTAGATTAATTTAATGAGATTAAATCAATTATAATAAAGCCTACACATTTTATATTACTAATAGTAATAATAATAGTAATAACGCATCCATAGTTTTGTTATATTATTAACATAATAAACAACATACATATATATATAAATACACACACATACACAGAAATATTCTTCAATCAATATTATAATGTAATAAATAACCAACGAGAGTTAACGTATCAAAATAATTATATATTAATATTTTTTGTAATAAAACAATACTTATACACGCATTGCATATGCATACTCAAAATAATATTAATTAATCGATACAAAAAGCAGATTTAAACAAACAAATAAGAGAAAAGTTTAATAGAATTAATATTCTGTTTTTTAAAGTTTACTTTCGCTAATCGATATCTATTTTTGTTTTTAAAAATTACTATTTTTTTTTTGGTTTGACATATAATTTTATTATTGGTTAGGATATTAGAAATTCTCTTTATTTTTATTGCACTATATTTATACACATGTAAGAAAAAAGAAATGAAGAAAAAAATGTTTGTTTTCTTACCAATTCTTGAGCCTCTTCGATTTCTCGATCAACATCTTGAATAAACGCTCTTTTCTCACCTGTGTATTACGTCACATGTGTAGAATATCGATTATTATTTAACAATGTCAACGTATAAAAAGAAATATATAATGTTTATTAATCGAATAACGTAAGTAAAGGTTTATTTTATATGCAAAGAAAATATACTTACTACCGGTTTGAATTCTTATTCTACCAATTTTTGCAGTAATGTCAGCTGTCAAAACAGCGTATTGTTGTTCGTAGTTATCAATGAGCGACGCCATCTTTGAATGTGTTTTTACATAGACTTAAAAAACGATAAGAAACGAAACTATATATTTAAGGTTTTTAATAATTCAATAAATTTTATTTCACAAACGTTGCATTAAAAACAAAATGTTTCTTAGTAAAATAAAATTATTAATATTTAAATAATAATTTAAACAGAATAATCAAATGTTATTTTTAATTGAATTGAAAAGAAAAACAAAAAGATTTTATAATTATTATAGAATTGAGTGTGTTAATTGAATTTGATTGGTAAGAAAAAGTGACTTCCATATTGGAAAAAAAAAAATATATATATATATAAGGATTTATAAGTTTAGTTAACTATCTATCATGTTACCATCTCCTGGGTGACACGTCCTCAAATTTTATAACAGTATATAATTTATTATACACATATATAAAAATAAGAGTTGAAAATTGTCAATAAGATTAAGATAAAATAAATGAAAAGGTGTTAATTAAAAAAGATAATATTTAATAAAATAACATAAAACAAATATTATTTGTAGGAGGAAATTTGTATTTAAAAAAAAAAAAAAAAAAGAAAAAAGATTTCAAGTGGCAAAGTAATAATGAAGTTTGAACTAGATTTGTAATGTGTGGATGTAGCCACGTAATTGACACGTCACTTGTAACGAACCAATAATATTCAATTCTCTCGATTTGGTTTTTAAATGTTGCTCCAATCGTTTCTTTTTTAATTCATAACTTAAGTCGATTCATCCGGACATTGCTAAACAGTTCAAAATGAAGATGGCCGCCGAGGTGAGGTGGCTCTTAGTATTTATCGCATTTCCAACATTTTCTTTGGTTTCTGCTGAAATTCCTCATGGAAAATTTGAGTACAAGTATTCCTTTAAACCACCTTACTTAGCACAAAAGGATGGATCCGTACCTTTTTGGGAATATGGTGGAAGTAAGTAGAATGATTAACCTAACCAAGCTTTCTCATTATTGATACCGTATGTTATTTACACCATATCGGCTTTTCTAATTATTTACATGAATTATATTATTGTATTAACTGTTTATATTAAATTTAACATTCTCATTAATTTTAGTATTCAAAATTGTTTAATTATATCATATTTACATGAGAGAATTTAAGAAATAATATATTTTCTAATTTATTGTCTTCTCTACCCATATTGTTTTTATTTGTATTTTTTGACATATGTTTAATATTTAATGTAATTTATATTAATTATTTATTTCAGATGCCATTGCTAGTGCTGAAAATGTTAGAGTAGCTCCTTCATTAAGAAGTCAAAAAGGTATGTCAAAAACTGACAGCTATGAATTATTCTTATAGTATGAATTAATTTTTCGTATATAATTGAGAGTAATTTATTATTAACTTTGTATTGGATTAAGGTGCAATATGGGTAAAGAACCCAATTAATTTTGACTGGTGGGAAGTGGACATAATGTTCAGAATCACTGGTCGTAGTAGACTTGGTGCTGATGGTTTAGCATTCTGGTATACTAGTTCCAAGGGTGCCTACAATGGTACTGTTTTTGGTAGTTCTGATCAATGGAACGGTCTTGGAATTTTCTTCGACTCTTTTGACAATGACAATAAACGTAACAATCCATATATTATGGCTGTTCTTAATGACGGCACCAAAGTTTTTGATCATTCCAAGTAAGTTAGACTGCTCTGTATAAATTTCTTATTCTTTTCTTTTTATTACTTTTTATAATTAAGTATAACAACAAATAACCTAATATTTATAATTTTATCAAACAAAAGCGATGGCACAACGCAATTATTATCAGGTTGTTTGAGAGATTTTCGCAACAAACCTTATGCTACACGTGCAAGAATAGAATATTACCAGAATGTATTAACGGTATGTGATAGTTAATTATAAATTGTTAAATCTCTTTAATGATTGTATTATTTATTATTAATTTTTTTTAACAATGTATATCTTCTTTTAATAATGTGCTTTTCTTTTACAGTTATTCTTTCATACTGGTATGACAAACAATGAACAAGATTATGACACTTGTTTCCGTGCAGAAAATGTATTTTTACCAAAGTTTGGATATTTTGGTGTATCAGCTGCTACAGGTATATTAGTATTATTATTATCTTTCATCGAGTTGGTAAAATATTATATTTACTAGTATGTAATTTTTTTTTTTTAAGGCGGTTTGGCTGATGATCATGATGTTATACACTTCTTAACAACATCCTTGCATCGTCCTGGTCAATTACCTATAGAGGGTTATCAGGTTTCTGCAGAAGATCAAGTTAAATTAAGTCAAGAATACCAAGATTATCAAAAGAAATTGGAACAACAAAAAGAAGAATATCATAGGTATTATTGTATAATTATTTGATCAATGGTTTATGCATATATTGAAAATAAATAGAATCTCTTTTAAAAAAAAATGTTAATTCTCAGAGATCATCCAGATGAACATAGAGAAAAAGACGGATTTGAAGAATATTTTGAAACAGATAATCAGAGAGAATTGAGACAGATTTTCTCTGGTCAAAGTCAGATGTCCAATGTATTAAAAGAACTTAGCAAAAAGTTGGACGAAGTTATTGGGCGACAAGAAACTACATTAAGTTTGCTTTCTCAAGTTCAAGTTGGTGGTAAGTTTTAATTGAATACTTTATTTTGTATTTGTTCCAATAAGCTTTAATGAATATAATCATATAGTTTATTAATTATTATAGGAGCTGTAGGACAAGGACAAGGACAGGGACAGCCAATACAGTTAATAGATACTATTCGTCGACAAGAGGTTGATGCTGTTCTGAAAAATCAAAATATTTTGATTAGTGCTGCACAGGAAATTAGATCATTCATAGGCGATGTTAGTAGCAAAACGGAAACCATTTTGACTAATCAAGCCCGTAATCCAACAGCTCAAGTAATTATTTATATATTTAGTAATTTTGGTTCTTGTATATATATGTGTGTGTTGAAATAATTAATATTTAAAATTATTTGTAGGTTAAACCAATGGGTTATGACTATCAAGCTGTCATAGTTGAAATGCGAGATAAATTTAATGTATTGTCGAAAGATATTGCACAAACTAATTCAAAATTAGGAAATTGTCCGTCTAATTGTTTAACAACCATGATGTTCCTTGTTTTTGTCGCTATACAAATGATACTACTACTATCGTATAGTTTATACCGGTATAATATATCTACATGAAATTTTTCTTGATATATCATATTATATTATTACTATTTAATTATGAAAATAATTAATATTTCATTATATTTTTTACAGGGACAACAAAGAAGCACAGGCTAAAAAGTTTTATTAATGGCAAAGTTAATAGTCAAAAAACAGAGCTAATAGTGAATGTGTGCCGACGAATCTGTAAGAGTGTATTGGGTTGGTGTTCGTATTGCTCACTGTTCGTATTCACCAACTATGATTTTACTTGACATCTGTATAATAAATGCATCATTTCATTGATCAGGTTGATCACATTATCATTCAAATCAAATGGACAAATACTTAATCATTTGTCCTAAGAATATATTCAGAACTTGAGATTTCCTTTAAGAATTTAGCGATTTTAAAGCTATTGGCTTAATATAATTATGTATGTACATATAAGTACCACATACGTACCATATGTATGTTTAATTTTAAAGATTTTTTTCTTTTTCATAATTATAATTATAATAATAATAAAATAATAATAATAATATTAATAATAATAATAATAATAATGAAAAAAGAAAACTATAGATATATATATTTTGTTTTCAAATCTAATTATTGCAAACAAAACATTGTAGATTAGCTGTTCTCAATGATTTTCAACTCGTTCTAATCTATATTTACAATTGTTGTGTATAATATATATTTTTTTACTGTTTATCGTTATATAGACAAAAAAATAACAAAAAAATCGCAGCGTTTCGCGCTACGCGCACATATCTTTACACTGTTTTTCTTCATTTCGATTGTTTTTCTTTTATTAAATGTTTTTTTTTTTTTACTTTTTTGTCCTTATTTCTCTCTCTCTTTCTCTCTCTATATTTATCTATCTTTCTATTCCTCTTTTTCTCTCTTTTACTCTTTCTAAATTTATTTCTTAATAATGTACTTTACCGCAAAGAATCTTTATACAACATTTTGTACCACTTTTACATGACGTAGTTTGTGAGTGGAAGAAGCAAACACCAGGATAATAATAATTGTATCGTTTTAAATAAGGTTGAAATATATTTAATAAATTTTTTCGAATATTGTCTAAAAGTACCATTTTCGCATTTACTGTAATCTGATAATTAAATTAAAAATAAAAAAAAAAAACAATGAAGAAGAAGAAGAAGAAGAAAAACACGTAAAACTCGTTTCATTGAATAAATCACAATTTTTTTATTCCGAAGAATTTTATAATCTGTTGTAACGTGTTTTTCTTTTTTTTTTTTTCTTTTTCGATTACGTATACTCGCATTTGGTCAGCACATTTAAAATCGTTGACAGGAATTTGCTAGATTTTCGATTATATTATACGAAATGTATAGAAAAAATTAAACTAGGTATGGAATAGAGACAAAAATATTCTAATAAGTAATGATCATTCTAGATGAAATATTTGGATATATTAAGAAATTCAATATATATATATATATATATATATACCCATAATTCTCATTGCATTTGTAAAAGTTTATGGAAGATTATAAATGTATAAGGAATTATATCTGATAATAAAACTTAAGAAAACATTTTAGTCCTTCACCTTATTTTCTATCTCTTTTCTAATAATTTTCTTTGGAACTACCTTTTTAATTTTACCTTATTCTGTAATTAATTTCTTAATTTAGAAAAATAATTGTATTACGGTAAAACAGTTTATTGAAAAATAAACGAAATAAAAGATAATACCAAATATTGTACACATTATATTTTGTCATAACAAAAATAATATGATAATAATAATAATAATAATAATAATAATAATATATTTTTCTTTATATAATTTAAAAAAAAATGATAGATGACAAAATTAATAAAATAATGTTTTTATTATATCCAATGCTTATTATATTAGATCATTATAATAAAATCATTAATTCATGATTTTTATTAATTAAATTAACGTAGTTTCTATTTTTCAATTTGTATAGGAAAATAATTGCAAACGTAATGATAATAGTAGTAATAATAATAATAATTTGTCCTATCATTTTTATAACATCAATGAATATTATTTTTATATACTATGATAATTCTACGTGTATATTGTATTAAAAAAAAAATTAGTAACAACAGTAATAACAAGAATAAATTAATAATAGTAATAATAAACCCCTGCGGATTTGGGGGATAAGAATAAACCGCAGTAATCCCTGCTTGTCGTAAAAGGCGACTAAAAGGGAACAATTCCATAGAATGGAGAATAAAAATATCTTTGAAAAATAATTCTTATTTAAAGTTTGTCAATATTGTTTTTTTTAACATTTGTATATTTTTATACCTGTAACTTAGAGTTTGCATCTGATACTATGGAATTGATACGATAAAAAGTACAATAACGTAATACATTTACAATGATCATTACAATAACAATAAATATTGCAATAATAATAATAGTAATAGTAATAATTAATAAAATTAATAAAAATAATATAGCAGTGATTCTTGCTTATCGTAAATCAAATTAAAAAGTATGTGTATGTGTGTGTGTGCCCCACCTTCTGTAGACCTAAAGATCGTCGTTGTTTTTTTGGTCACTTGGAAAAAACAAATTGTCATAGTTCATAAAATAGAACATAATTTTCAACTAAAACTACTGAAATTTTGACAGAACACAATCAATTATCAGAAAAAGCAGATAGAATTAGACTACGCATTAATTGGATATATTAAATGACTAAATATGTCACGTGCATTGTTTATTTTAAAGAATAAAATCTGGAAATTATAAAAACATCGATATCCAAAGTTAAAGAAAAATATTAACGATTAAATAATAGCAAACTAATAAACATGTGATTATTATTTACAACGGTAGTGATCGTAGATTAATTTTGACAATAAATTATACGACCGATAATATTAGCACGTAAAAGAAATTCATGCAGCTTATTAAACAATTCTATATTTAAAATAAAATATTATTTAAATGCAGTGACGAATAAAAAAAACTAATTCAATCTGTTACAGGATGATAAAACAAACAACAATCTTTACGAGAAAAATATGTTAATAATAAAATTAATAATAACAACGATAAAAAAAATATGTACCACTTAATGTTAGGTAAATTAAAAAGAAAAAGAAGAAAAAAACGGAAAAATAAAAGCTTAGAGAAGCCATTGTTGCATTTAGTCGACGTATTTTTAGATCGTCGTCCATTTTTCTGAAGTGTTTCATTCTAACAAAATGTTTCAGCCCCTTAGGTAAAAGGTCAACCAATCAGAAGTGAATATAAACTACGCAGAATCCGACGGCTGACACCCTATCTTCGTATCACGGCAACTATTGGCTGGATATTGGCCAATCAGGAAACACCCATTATTGATCCTTGCTGCAATCTAACAAAAGTTTTTTTCTTTTTTTTTTTTTTTTATTAGCAAAGTTGTAAAGTGTTTTATGACTGTCATAACTGCACAACTACCGAGCATGTTATATGAAAAGAAAGAGAGAGAGAGAGAACTATGAGTTATTAAAATTGTTTGAACTACGTTTCTGTGCTATTCTATGAATTGATAGATAAAATTGTCAAGCAAATGACCGTCACTGAAATATCATTTAGATTTTAAACGACGTCGTTATCGGCCATTGCAACGATTTCTTCAATGCGACGTTTCTGTAATCGTTGCATTCGCGTATCTGTCAATGTGGTCAGCTTCCTGTCACGTGGCCAATTTTTAAAGTATTTTTAAGAATTTTTAGATAGAATTGTTTGAACTTTTTATGATATAATTATTAATATTTCAGTAACGTGTAGAAAACATTTTTAGAAATAAATCTTTGTAAGAATATGAATTGTACCACTCCGAAGACACCCATCTCGAAAAAACGGTTTGTTGAATGTCTCCATGATTTCGGCTGATTGGTTTATCTGACATTAACAAAATCAAACGGTATTTTAATTTGTAAACCTGTAAGGATAGAATGAAGTTTAGAGATTATTAGAAAATATTGAACAATTGAATAATCGACAGGTCTTTTGAAGATTAATTTTCAAATTGTATGAATTTTTACATCGATAATTTTGCTTTAGGAAAAAAAATAGAACCTCACAGTATTTTTAAATGATTCTACTTTCACCCTACAACTAAACTTATCACTAAAGTTATTTCAGAAAAAAAAATTCAATTTATTATCAATGTAAAAATATCTTAAATGTTTATCTACGATATGATTGTTATCTCAACGAAGTGGAAACGCGGATAGCTATGAACGTGTAATAAAAAAGGGGTTGTTTTCGTTACAGTAATAACGATTTAACGAAAAAAATTACTGGCACTTTGCTGTGCAAACAAGGCACCCCGTAACACGCAGCTAATGGCGCAAAACGGTCATATCGTGCGAGAAAATATGCGTGGGAACTGAAAACGTTCCTGCGAGTGTGTTTTGTAAAAAAGAATAGATAAAAAGAAAGAAAGGAAGAAAAAAGATATCTTGGGTCAATACTTGTACATCTTATTCTTATTTACGTTTAAAAAAAATAAGGTACAGATAAGTAAATAAATAGAAAAATGTGGATGATTAGAAATGTTTATTCAGGTGGAGATTGCGAAAAAGTACAAAGTATTAAATATTTTATATTTTATATTATTTTACTAATATTAAATTCTAAATGAGAGAAAGGTATAATAGGAATAAAATCGTATACTGTTAAGTAAAATAATATTAAAATATACAATAGAAAAAAAATATTTTATATTGAATAAATAAGGAAGAAACTTAAGAGGATGACCTAATATTTAAGATAATATATTTATTTTTGATAATATATATTTCATCATATATTTTGAATCATAAAAGATAATATAATAATAAATTATTTTCTCTCTTTCTCTCTCTCTCTTTATCTGTGTTTCTCATAGGTAGTCTCTAACGATAATCTGGATAGTATCTAACATGATTCATAAAGTGCATAAGAAGGGATACACACAATACCAGGGAGGGTTTAGTTCCAATACAAAATGCAACGGTTTTGGTTCCTTTAGTTAGATACTACTGTGACAAATCAAAATATATCGAATTGATCGACATTAGTTTAGGGTACGAGAAATGGTTATTTTGTAATGGATATGCGTGAATTCGTACACGTTCGTTCGGAAGGATTCTCATGTAGGAATAGTAAAAGGATGATTTAGGGGATCGCGGGATTAGGTAATTCAACGAGAGTGATTTGGTTTGAGTCGAATTGGTACGACTCGTGTGTATCGGTTCGATTGATTAAAAGTTCCTTCTTTCCCCACCCGCACTTTACGATGTGCAACCGATTGAAAATCATATTCAGAAGAGAAGGAAAAAAAAAAGGGGTCGATTGATTTTTTTCGATAGGAAGAAGAAATAGTGTTATCACCCCTCTTAGTAAATATGATATACTTAATATATTATATATGCTGGTATATGTACGCACTATACTTGGTTTTATTTATTAGGGAGAGGATCAAAAAATATTCTATGTGATTCATGGTACCCATAGATAGTTGTTACTTTACCCTATTCTCGATATTACATTTTTTTTTTATCATACACCGATGTATGTATTTTTTTTGCTCAATTATAATATTTTATTAAATGTAAATTTTATTAAATTTTATTAATTACTCGAGTATTGCTCGAAAAAAAAAATAATAATAATAATATTAAAAAAAATGGAAGCTGTGTAGCTTAAAGTTTTGCCCTTCGAGGTTCGTCGAGCAAAGAACAAAAGCTTGCTTGCTTGCTAAAATTAAAATGCATAGTAGAATACTTAAAAAAAAAAGAGAGAAAAAGAGCAAGGGAAAAAAACTTAAGCGTAGACAGGGATGATGACATTTGTAATCTTTCTCAGAGCACATAGATCAACGATGTTTTTGCTCGAATGAGAGGGGTAAACCTTTAAGAGTCGATCTTGAATTCGAATTTAATTATTATTAATTGTCTTCTAGTAAAATTCTACCCTAATGATAGGGAACCCCCGTTGTTTTATGTCTCTTCAAAAATTCCTTTTTATTTTTCTTTCTTATTTTCATTATTAATTATCTTTTCCAACGATTCTTGGAATATTGAAAAATCAGCATATTTTAAATATGTGTTTAGGAATGAATTTATACAAAAAACAAAAATTGTTATCAACCAATCACACGGAGTGAGATCTACCTTCCCCCTTAATGGAAAAATGAAATAAAACAATGAACAACATAAATTAGAATGAATAAGAAATAAAATAAAGGAAGCGTTACGCGTGTGGATAAAAGAATCAAGGAAGCACTTAACGATGAAGCAGCATCCAAACACTTAAGTTGTAATCTATCGTCAAGAATGGTCTCTATTTAGGCACATCAAGGGTAGCTTTTGGATACTGTCAACCCTTGAGTATATACACTCACCCTTCTTTCTCGTGTTGGGCGTAGTCCTTTTCGTACGAGGGGTAAATAACTTTTGTCCTTGGGAGAAGACGCATTTCTATCTTCGTATATCTAGAAAAGGGTCGAAACAACATCCCTTTTATCAAACTGGAAAGAAAGATAAAGATAGAACGAATCGGCATAGCCCACTCAGGATGGTCAGTTTATGTGGTTTTCTAGTATTTATGGGGTGCCCGACTATTCTACAGGGGAAGGTTACGCTGTTAGATCAGATCATATATCTTACAAATTGGATACTGGAACTCTCGAAAATGCGATTTGATGTATCAAATCGAAGTTTCTTTTTCTTTTTCATCTTCATTTGCTTAGAGATTATGTTAGAGGTTTCGTAGAATTAGTTAAACATTTAGCAAGTATACTGGCTGTACAAATATGATTTTATTATTTAATTAGTGGTTTAAATTGTCTCATGTAAAATATCATATCGTAAGATTGGATATCACTCGACAACATAATTCTTGATATATTAGTATCAGATATAATATAAGCATCATTTGTGGAAACTTTTAATTGATTTCTTAGAATTTGAAGAAATTCTACAACCGATGAGCATTGATTGACTGTAGAAGCATGTCGAGGTTTTTTTAAATGAAAGTAGTTGTCATAAATGGTTTTTAAAGCTCAAGAAACGATGACTTTGACGTCGAATAATTTTCAAGAACAATTTATTTAATATCGATTGAAGGATTTATATTATACGATTCTAAATGTAATAAAAACGTTAGTTAACAAGCAGTGTTGCATGATTGAAGTGCACGAAGTGGTCATATCAAGAGTAATGTTGATTAGGGTGTTAAGTACAATATACGGGATAGTTAACTACCTTCGGCATTTAAATCCCGTCGAACATTTGGCCACGGTGTGCATTAGCTTGCTAGAATGATCATGGTTCCTTCGGAAGGGATACAAAATGTACCGGGTGTGGACATAAGTAATGAATACGTTTCGAAGGGGGAAAGGAATATTAAATTACGCGTGTCCATGCGTGCATTTGTCCGTGACTATTCCTTTCCGTGTGTCATCATCATTGTCATCGTAAAATATAGAAAAAAAATATAATAAAATACACTTTCGTTTTGATACAATTATTCTTGTTTCTTAAAAAAACGATGGATCATTTTTATTTTTTATTTTTTAATATTCATTTAAATTAGTTATTTAATTAATTAATTCATTAGATTTGATTTAATATTTATTTAAAACTCGTTGCTTCGAATGACAAATTAAATTTCTATTATTTTGTTTTATGTTATTAATAATTATTAATTTTAATTGGTATATTTATATTTAACTATAGTTTATTATAAAAAGAGAGAGAGAGAGGGAGAGAGATAGAAAGTTTTAATAGTCACTTTATCATGGTATTATAAACACGTAGGATAATTTGTACTCCACAATTATAGAACATGCGATTATGGCACTTTGCACCTAGTCGATGTGTCGTTATAGTGTATAGCTCGGTTATTCAAGGGAGTTAATTTCATGAGAGAAATTATGGATATGACACGTGCGCGCTCAATCGAGATTGTAATTTTAACGACTCTAGGACATTCGACGCGTCAACTTGTACAAACTGATTTAATTAATCCCAGGAGAACGATCACAACGGAAAATAAAATTATACTCTACCGAAGATAAAAACAGATTTTTTTAAATGCGGTATCATCTCTTTTTTTTTTATCTTTATTTTTATCTACATTTGGTCACAATTCAATGAGAAAATTCGACATGTTTTTTCCACCAAACACCTGATACAATGGAAAATGGGAATACAAATGACGTTTATTTCCCTTAACAATATATTTCTTTTCTATTCGAATAAGATATTAAATCGAAAAGAAAAACTATTTATATTATATAATCTTTTAGTTAGATTCAGTTGTAAAAATAAATGTACAATCGGTAAGAAGAAAAATCTTACTCCGGTAGTTAGCTTGGATTCTTTCTTTCCCGGTTGCACCCTCGTTCTTACATCCGGTATCCGGTATCCGGTGGTAGTTGTTCCTTTTTATGGAACGAGGGATAAAGTATTTGGATGATTCCACGGAATCCTGAAAAGTTGCTGGACCGTAAACGACTTCGAAGGGTATGATGACATAAAAGGGGGAGAGAATGCCGGTTATATTATTGTTCAGTCACCATAGGACTTATGTTAGAAAAAAAAAAAAAAGAAAGAAGATAAAGTAAGAAAGAGAAGAATAGTAAAGTCTAACGTCGTACTATTCCACTTCCACGACGCACGTCATATCCGCTCGAACAAATCGAGATTCGTAGTGTCATTTGTCAACGTGGCACGCGCCGAATTCTATTTCGTCCTTTTTCGACACTGCTCGGATAGGATTTAGTATCCTTTTTTGGTAGGCAGGTCAATGAGTATAGATCACAATTATTCTTCTTCTTTTCACTATATTTTCTATTTTTGTTTTTATCGTTTCGAGAAATAGAATGGAAAATAGAATAAGATACGGTTGTATTAATTAATCAAGAAATTTCTTGAATGTTTCTCAATCAATAGAAATCAAATGATAGTTGTAAGTGTGTAGAATTCATTATGAAATTTTCTTGATTGTCATATATTTTTTTTTAATTATATTAGGTTGTCAAGTATTAAATAGAGCAAAAAATGCACATAATTGAATAGAAATTTGCTGTGAAAATAAATGGTTACAGATCATTGAAAAATTATTTAGATATTGAACATTTGGTATTACGAAATAAGAAAGATTAAATTTAATAAAAAAAATCAGTATAGTTAATTCGTGAATTTATTTGAAAATTGACGATTCATCGAAGTCGAGTTAGATGTGGGTAATTTTTTCTGCTACGCGCATCATGTTCCAGGAAATCTTGAGGAAACACCATCTTTCTCTCTGTCTCTTTTTATCTTTCTCTCTTTTTTGTTTCTTTCTTTCTTTCCTTGATTTTCTCCCTTCGTGCATACGATCGAGAATTTGTCAAATCATCCTCGACTGCTCTTGCAAGGGCTGGATCTATTGTCCTCGCCTTAGGGGCACGCGATGTATCTATTTCCCTTTCTTCCGTTGGGAGAATAAGAAGAATCGTAAACTATATGAGGTAGAAACATCTGAATAATCTTTGGTCCTTTCAGGATGTTAGATATATGAAAAACAAAATTTTCTTTTCTATCAGGAATTGTTTCAAAAGTAAATCTTCTCTTCGTACTGATTTTCATTGCAAATCTTACAATTAAACAAAATGTTTTTATATTTTTTTATATAATAAATATTCTTTTTAATATATCACCTTAAAAAATTAGGAAATATTTATTTTATATATTATTATAAATATAATTATTATAAATATTATTATA
>JACGTP010000006.1:4124558-4164777 GCA_023678845.1 Mischocyttarus mexicanus | reverse complement strand
ATATTAATATTATATAATATTATAAATATAATTATTATAAATATTAATATAAATATAAATTTGCACGAGACCTTTTTTTACTGGAATAATTTTATATTTTATATACATTTTTTTTAATCTATAATAATTATCAATACAATTTATTATTATTATTATTATATTATTGACAATTTCGAATATTGGATACATTCAATGAACAAATATATTTTCATATAGAAAATTTTTCACGTAACTTCAATCAATCTATCGAATTTTCTTTTAACTTGATTAATCAAACCAATTTCCGAAATATGAATAACGAATAATTTTCATCGATAAGATAATCCCATCTCTAAGAGGTTATATTCCTTTCTTCCAAATGAAATGTTCGGAGATTTCGGAAGAGCAAACATGTTTCTTTCGAGCGACGATGATTGCAGTCAGAAACGGTCGAAACCTCTTCAAGAAAATGAAATGTATTCGAGGATTTATGTACGTGAGATGACGTCAGCTCGGTCATAAATCATCCATGCAAAGAGATAAAAGGGGAAGAAAGGGGGATATCTATAAATTTCTTCGGGGGGTAGGGTTAAGGAGGGAAAATTCTACGAGCGAAACGCGATTCAATAAGATTTTGTCGTTTTCATTTTACTGTCCTTGTAGATAACGTTCTTTCGTGTTCCTTCTAATCAACATCCACATCGTACACATTTTTAATTTTATACAATTAGTTACATAATTATTTTATTTTATTTACATCGATTATTAAATATTTTTCACTAATTTACATAACACTTATTTCATCTATTAGTTTTATCGATAATAAATGTATATATTAGGTTGTCAAGTATAAAGTGGAGCAAAAAATGCACATGATTGAATTGAGAATTTGCTTCATTTCATACTTAACTATCTAATATATATGGTTTTATTTAAATTTTGATATTTAATAGAAAGAAAGTTAAAAATATAAATTAAGAAAGTTAAAATTATTAACGTGTTTATCTTGTAAAATAAAAACAAAAAAAGAAAATGTCGTATAATAGATAAGAATATTATTTGTTCGAAAAGAAAAATGGTGGTCCGAGAGGTTGGATGGAACACAGTCTCGAATAGAAAGGAGGGGGAGTGACGAGGAGGAATAGGAGTGGTTGTGGAGGTGGTGGTGGTGGTGGTGGTGGTTCGCCGGGCTTCGAATCCCGGGAATGAAAGCTCGACGGAATTGACAGGAATCTCGAAAGCCTGTAACTGTTGGCTCCAGACCCCCTGGCGCCGTCGCGACGCTTGTTCCCAGCTTTTGGCAAAACACATCGTAACTGGAACGGGTAGGAGAACGGGCAGGAAGAAGGAGGAGGAAGAGGAGAAGGAAAGGGGGTGGACTGCTACCTTTTTTATGTTCACCGCCGATATAGCCACTGGTTTCGGTGCCTCGAAACTTCCCCATAAAATCTACTCCTATCCTTGCTACCATCACTCCGCACACACCACTCTTACTCTTTCCTCTTCTTCTTCTTCTTCTTCCTATTTTTTTTGTGTGATCTTATTTTCTTTTTTCTCTCGTAGGTATCTCGAGTGATATCAATTCCTTTCATTTGGAGAAGACGAGAATAAAAAAACAACAATTCTTTTTATTTTTTTCCCCATCGAGATTCCTTTTCTCAGCTTGTCCATAAGGATTCAAATGTCCATAAGGATTAATAATAATAATAATAACATACATTTAAGATTCACCTAAGTTTTCTATTTTATCTTATCTACTTTGTTCGATCTCTTTATCTTAATTCCATCATTTTCATGGAAATACAGGTATGAATCACATCCACGTTTCTGAAGACAGATAAAAATCTACAAGTTTCTGGTACGAAATGGTCAGAGAGACAGACAGAGAGAGAAGAAAGGTTTGGGGGGGTGTTGGAGAGTGGAAGAGACAATGTTCCCTACCATAGGCAATAAATACAGAATCAACTTTTACTTTTTCTCTATCTTTATCTTGAAATGTATAGAAGTACCAATCCCTTTTTCCACGAAGAATAGTCTTCGCCCTCTTTTCTCCTATTCGCCATTTGTGAAACGAGAAATCGTCCAGGAATACTCCACAACCATGTATAGAAAACATATATTTGGTACATAATACAAGTACATAGATCTATTTTATCTGTAAAGACAAAATTCTACTACTACTACTCTCCTTTCTAACCCACCTCCACTCAACCATGCCACCACCCCTTGAAAAAGTTTTCCCATTATTTTTCTCTGAAGAAATTTTATCACCAGACTAGTTGGATTGATATAGCAATTGCTTTTGTTGATATATATATGTGTGTGTACCCCATACAGTAAGAATAGGTAAAAGTATTAAGGACTGAATCCAAATTCTTGATCGTTTATGCAACAGAATGGATCCCTTAATCGAGCGTCTCAACCAATTCGTTTCGTCGAACTAATTTTCTCTGTTTTACCGTGTCAAAAAGTTTTTTCCAACTCGATCCTCGATCTTGAATCTTATTTATTACCGTATTTTGTCGTTCGTAAGAAATGAATAGTAGAAAGAATAAAAATGTATAAGAAATAGAATGAAGAAGAATGATGATACGATAAAGTATACTGTTTTATATGACTAAATAAATTTTTAAAGATAGAAATAGGATATTCTGTAATTTTTAAATATAAATATGCATTGTAATTATGCTTATAAAAAATTTTAGATACATCAAATAATTATTTTGTTAATAATTTTAATCAAATATAATCGACATATACATAAATTTATTTATTAATTATCTGAATATTAAGAAATTAATAGAAATCAATTAATAGAAATAGAAAACACCTGTTCAAAAGTAAGTCACTGGTAAGAAAAATTGGTCAGCGATACAAAAGTAGGTCAGTGATACTAAAGTAGGTCAGTTGTACAAAAATATAACAATCCCATACGTACGTATTGAATGTATTGAAAGAAAGGTTAGGCAAAGATGTACGTCCAAGTTAAACGAGCTCAACGTCGGTACTGTTTATATCTTTCAGTGAATTCTAGGAAATTCGTTAAATATGAAATACACATAGAAAAACATTCCTTAATTACCGGCTTAGTCAAGCGTTCAATGCTTTGTTTACGTTCGTTTATCTTCGTCAATCTTCGGCCGGTGTCGACAACTGTTGTCATTTCGTTGTTAGATTTGTATTTGACCTTCGTGTATGTTCGGTAATTGTCGATTATATTCGTAACTATTTTTCATAATAATCGTTAGTCTTCTTCGAGCGTCGGAAGGTGAAACAATAATACTAAGAATATGTCATTTATTTCGTGTCGCGTATACGTGTGTGAATGTTTTCTTCCTATGCAAGTGAGGTGCATATGTGAGTGAATGTGTATACTGCATATATGGATATGCAGCATTGAATACAAGGACAAGATTTATTTAATGTGAGTTAACTAAAATTTGGAATCTTTTGTAACATTTTACCACACGTAGTAAGTTTAGTATTAAAAATATATATTAATTATTTTCGATAAAAAATCAAATAGGTATTCGTGTCGTTGTAGAATTTTTAAGTGGACATTATATGTACGCGTTCATTATTCACACGAATAAATTTCGTTGCATTTGTAGAATTGAAAAGGATTTAAAAATATTATCAAGTGTCGGATTTATTTCACAATGATGCGTAATCAATTACATTTCGGCTAGTTACCGCTCTATTCTTTTAATTTATTTTTCAAACACTCGTGTATATTTCTTTTTCTTTTCTAATATACAAACGTGTCTCGACTTTTTAAACGTATATAAATTTTGTTCTATTAAAAATATAGTTCCTTGTTTCATAATCAGACGCCTATTCTTTTTTTTGGTTTACCTATAATTAATGAAAGCATCTGAAGGATAAAATGATTATTATTATTTAGTTAAAATTTTAATTTGACTGGACTATTTCTCCCTGTAATAATTATTTTAAAAAAATGTTTGATTTTTAAATTTTGTATTTCCAAAATGGTGGCTCGGTTGATTAAATGTTAGGGGTTGGGTTCGTGGTAAAACCCCATTTCCTCGATGCTCATGCCATCTTAAGGATCCTTCGAGAAATAAACCGTGTCGGCAAAGTAGGCCACGATTTCCCCCCCTTAAGAAAGTTTTTCATTGCACGGTAAAACACACATACACATACACATATACACACACACAGAGAGATAAAATAAAAATTGGTAGAAAATTGAATAGGAAAAGGGGATGGTTATTCTGGCAAACGTCCAACCTTAAAATTCTACTTCCGTTCGTCGTCGTCTGGCACCGGATAGAAGTGCGTATGATTTATCGGAACCTTGCAATCTGGAACACGGGTGTTTATATGTTTTTCTCTCGTTTATTCGTACCCTAATTCAACACAATAATAGAATAGTATAACACATTTAAATACCATCCTCTCTTTTCTAATCGATAAAAATTCTTTTTTATTATATTTAATCAAAACGTTAATTAATAAATGCAATAATGTTTCTTGCATACATTTATCGCAAATTATTATTGTTATTTCCATTTTAAATAAGTTTCGGTACGTGAATATAGATCATTTCTAATTTATAATGAATAATCTCGTAATGTATAAGCGATAAAATATTTTGTACAAATAATTTCTTATTTAATTTAATTTTATTTTTTGTTATATATTCTTTATTCGAGTTAATTAAATTCAACGGAATAACGTAGTTTCAATGACATCATTTGATACCAAATCGATACAAGTGACCGACCCTATTACGGTTCATCTTATCAAGAACACTTGGAAAGATTACTTCGTAAATGTGTCTTTTACTATTAGTGTTATACGATCCAGACGTTTAGAAAGAAATACTATTAAATAAGAAGAAACATATTTTGTATTGTTTATTTGTTTATCTCTATGCATTTTTATGTATTCGTTTATAGCGGAAAATAGAATTTTTGTAATGAACGATTATTCGCGGTATTATCGCTAACCACACGTGTTTCCGGTTCAAAAGTCAAACAAATGACTAATTTCTTTTTTTTTTTTTCTTTACATTCGAACGCTTTTTTTTATTAATCTTTTCACGATTTCTTATTTTTTTCATGGATTTAAATATATTTCATCATCTTTATTATTAGTTTTTTACCGGGAACATTTTATTTTATTTTTTTTTTGGTATTTTTTAATAATTATCAAAAAATATATACGCGTAAGAGTTTCAATTGTAAAAAAAATTGAAAATAATAATAATAATAATACATTGTTAATTCTTATCGTATGTAAAAAATCATCTTAACGAGAAATTCATGCGAAACGTTTACGCGAAGTAACATTTTCGCGACAAGTTGGATTTATTCCAAAAAGATTCACAGCGAGAGAAACCACGCGCATGATTTTCCAATAAAAACCGACGTTAGTTGCAACGAGAAACGGGAATATGAGTGTTTGTCGCGATGACGCTAATAGACACAAAAGATCTCTTTTATTTTTAGCAATATTTGTTTGGATTAGCTATTTGCATAAACGCAGGATAGTACGTAACGTTTGCAGCGCCATGCGGAATAATCCTGGAACGCACGGAATTATCCACGAGATGGATGGAACGAATAACGAAATTTATCAATAAAATAAATCCAATCCTTTTATTTTTTACAAAAAGAAACAACTTTAAAAAACTTATGAATAAAAATTTAAAGAAATGATCGTCTGATCTATAACACCCTTATTAAAATATAAACGAGATAGATTCGAATAAGTAATTCCAATAAATCAAACGATTAAGTATTAAAAAAATCGCGGAACACAATAAAAACTAAATCTGGAAAATCAATATTTCATTTTAACAATAATTTATTTTAGTTTATATGATTTCTTAAGTGAGAAGAAAAATATCCTTTAAATTACGATCGATTTTGTTTAAAAAAATATTATTTGAAAAAGAAAAAAAGAGAATATTTAACCGGGCACCGATGATACCCATAAATTTGATAGACCTATAGCCATCCCTGGAGTAACTAACTTCTTCTTGGACGAGCGGAACGTGCGGAAAACGGAGCGCAAGCGGAGTCGCAAGAGCGTGCCGGACGTGCGGTAGTGCCACCGACAAGTGACAAATTGATTTTAGACGCGGTACAGAGGAGAAAGTATTTTTTTTTCTTGTGTCCTGAACTAGGGGCCTTATTAGAGGAATCCAACCATCGTCGACATTTTCTTCTAAGTCCTCATAAACTGCGATGACAAAACAATATATATCGGTGAGTAAAAGAGCGGGATAAAAGAAATACGAACAAACAAAAAAATATAAGAAAAGGAAGGATATATATATATGCAAATACACACACACACACACATACACATATATATATGTATGTATGAAAAGAAAGTAACATCAGTAGGGGTTGTTAACGTGTTTGAATGGGGGTGGAATGAGGAGGGTGGTTAGGTTATGTTATATTATTAGATAATAATATTTAAAATAACATTTATAAATTACAATAAAAATCATATTCTGACGATCATTATTAAATGTAATTAAATAATTGGTAAAATTAGGTATATAACCTTCACTCCCTACCCTCCACCCTCTAGCCACCTATTGAAGATAGTCCCCTGGGTTCTCGCATGATCGCATTCGCGTATCATCATCGTCCGGATCCTATTGATCTGTTCGCGATTTGCTCTCGCAGAATGGGCGTGCTGCCCTCCTCCCCCTCTTCTTCTTCTTCCTCGTCTTCGTCGTCGTCGTCGTCGTCGTCGTGTACTGCTGCTGCTGCTGTTTCCTGAAGGTTTCCTCTCAACTTTTCCCTTTAATTTTCCTCTAATTTTTCTTTATTTTTCTTTAATTTATTTTTCTTCATTTTCACGTAAACTCCTCCCTCGTTAAATTTTGAAGCAAAAAAATAAAAGGGGGTTTTCTGTTTGGTAATTTTAGGTGGGTGGGGTAGATTGGAAGAAGTGTGTATTTTTTCACGTATTAGTTTTATTATTTGAAATAAATACGAGAGAGAGACAGAGAGAGAGAGAGAGTGAGAGAGAGCAAGGGTCATTTGAATAGAGTTGTTCGGTTTGCGAAAGATTTTCGACAGCTAACCTCAAAAAGGTTAGCAGCCAGGTGTTTTCATGTGTAAGAGAGAGAGAAAGAGATGTAGGTTTAAAGAGTGGGGATGACTGTGTCGTTCACGTATGAAAGAAAGAGAGAGAGAGATATATATAATCGAACGGGTGTCTCCCGAAATAGACGTGATTCGCATGCGGTCAGAGTAAGCGCGCCAATTGACACTTCCAAATCAAATGTTTTTTATCCTTGGAGTTAGGAGTGGGGGGGGGGAAAGGTTTGGGTACCTTAGGAAAGAGAAGGAATTTTTTTTTTTAATTAATTTTATTATTATCATTATTTTAATTATTATTTCGATTATTAATTTGGTGGAAAATAAATGTCGGATTTTTCCATTGAATTGTGGCTAAAAATCCGACATTTCTTTTCCACCAGTCTAATATTTTTATCGTAGGGAATTTTTGTTTTCTCTCGTATTATTTCTTTTTTTCTTATCCCTGTAAGGGAAGAATAAGAATAAGAAGAAGAAGAAAATCGCACTCTTGCCACACATTCAATGTTCATAGTAGCGAACGAAGCGACTGTGCCAAAAACAATAGGAGCTGGAAAAATCAATAGACGGTGGTTCTCTCTCTCTCTCTCTCTTTCTCTCTGTGTGTGAGAGGTTAAATAGCGCCAGAGAAGGAATGAGAGAGACGGAGATACAGAGAGAGAGAGTGTGAGAGAGAGAGGGTTGGAGGGGAAGGGGATGAAAAGAGCGTGACGTTTCGTTTACGAATTCTCATTTATGTCATCACGGATTATCTCATTTATTTCTCGTAAACTACGACTTCTAAACTCCTCTCCTCTCCCACTTCCACCCAAATTCGATTTATCGTTATTTATTTTGGAAAAATTATTTCTCTTCTTTTGGTTTTTTCATTCTTAACAAATTTTGTTCCAATATTTTTATCTCGATTATGCAATAAGCATTTCTTGTACGATATCTATATATATTTAGAAGATATAATTATTTTCAAAATCGAATTCAATTATGTGCAGTTTTTGCTCCACTTCATACTTGACTACCTAATAGATTTAATAAAAAATAATTCATCATATTTAAGTTTGAAAGTAAACGTAAAGATTAATGGAATATCTTTGAACTGCATGTAATATATTTTATATTTAGAAAATATATAATTATCTTATTTCTAAAAATTTAATTGTAGATGAAAATATTCGTATCACGTATCGACATATACCATATGTTAAATAATTTTGAAAAATTGTATTAACTTTCTTTTACTAACCAACATAATATACTTATCTCATTGACATTTTTTTGCTTGTCTTATTTTTTTCCTTTATTCGAGTATAATCAAAGCAATTTGGAATAATTATCCAATTCTCTTCCATCCATCTAGTAACAGTATTAGTAGTAGTAGTAATAGTAATAGTAGTAGTAGTAGTAGTAACAGTAACAGCAGCAAGCAACATCATCATCCCCGTTCTCGAAAGCGTGCTTTTACTCTCTTCTTCATTGGTTTCGACCCTCTTAAAAGGAAACAAACGACCTCGTTATGCAATTGTTATAATAATGTTTTTTCATCTTATTCTTCTTATTCTTCTTCTTATACCAGATGTTAAGAAAATTGGGTAACAATTAAGAGAGAGGAATATGATAACGGTTTGCCATGTTTAAACGTCATTATGATTTTGATTTTGTTCTATTTTGTAGACATTTTTCTCAAAGATATTCCTTATCGTACATGTCGTATATATTTATGTGTGTTTAAGTATATGAATATTATGTGTGTATGTAAACATACATAAATACGTCGTCATCGTTATTTCGTTTCGTGATGAGAGAGAATTTACTGACACGAGTTAATCGTTTCGGTAATATCAGTGATGTAGGTGCATCAAGAAACACACACACGTTTCAAGAAAATCCAATGATATTCATAGGTTTTTTTTTGTACATTAAAGTCACGATCTTTTTGAAGTAATAATAACAATGATAATAGTAATAATAGTAATTATTTAATACTACTAAATGAGATTAGAATATTAGATACACAAATGACGATTTCGATAGACTCGATATCAGAGATTACATTTTAACCAACTTTGATTTTTCTTTTTATAAATAAAATTGTCCATCATTATTAACCAATTATAATGATCTAAGAGAATCTAATGTACGTTGATAAGTGGAAACAATTTTGCTTAATGTATCTTTTAACTTACTTCAAATGATCCGCGTGTGTTCGTGATTTTTGTCTACCCTATCGTCTTACTCGAATTACTTTTCTATATAATTTACACTCTACAAGTCTTCGTGGTACAAACTAAAAGATAAAAGCAAATTTATCTCGATTTCCTTTAAATAAAATACAATAATAATAATAATAATATTACATATTTCCCCTTTTTTTTTAATCAAATAAATATAAACGTTAATTGATTGAAACTTCGGGTATGCATTGAAAACAAATTAAACGCAAAATAAATATTAACGGTAACGAAGATCTTTTTAACGATATCTGAAAAGAAAAAAAAACACACAGAATTATATTTACATGTAACACGATTTTCATCGTGTTATGAAATAATAACGAATGGAAAAAGAGAGATCTTACAAATAAAAACAAAACATCTCGTCACTTTTAGCAAGGATTTTCACAGCATAAATTACAATACTACACTTACCCCGTGACAAGATTTTTCTTTTTCCTTGCTGTGTATTCTTCGATAGCAGAGATAGAAAATCTGATAGGAAATGAAAAAAGAAAAGGAATAATAGAAGAAAGATAAAACAAACTGTGGGTAAAAATCTTTTAATAAGCCGAACAAATATGAACAGTCATTGTTATTTTTACTTGTTCGAGATCCATCAAAATAGTTTAGCGGTGGTCCAGGGATAAAATCTCTCAACACTGACGGATATTTTTTCTACGAGTGAATAGGGTATTAAGGATAATCCATTAGACGCGTTGTAACCTAAAACTGTGTAAACAAGGGAGCTTCTCGGATTAAATGTAACTGACGCATATCGAGCTTAGGGTCTTCCATAAGCAATATGCGACTAAAAAGAATCGGATAAGACGTGGAAATTGATGTGAACAGGTGTAAGTAAGCATAAGAAGTTATATTTATGTAAGTAAGTAATACGTTAATCAACTTTTTAACCACGAGATTAAGATCAAGAAAATATTAACGATAAATACGTATCTCTTTCTCTCAACTATGAAACCTATCCAATGATAGATCCTTCTTTTTGTTTTTTAATTTTCAATATCAACATTTTCCAATTAATTTTTCCACATAATTCCTTTATTAAGTTGTCAAGTATGAAATGGAGCAAATTTCAATTCAATTATATGCATTTTTTGCTCCATTTAATACTTGACAATCTAATACAAGTACAATTATTATGAATATATCATTTTATCATTTTCGTATACGATATCGATTCTTATTTAATTAAATTTTCTTCTACGAATAAATAATTGTTAAATACTTAAATTTATATCTCATCGTAAACGTTGCAAGTTTTGAAAAATTAATGTAATCCTCGTTTGTAGTTTTTCATTTTTTTTTTCGAAGATTCGAAGAGACTTGTGTTGAAAAATGAACGAAATGAATAGATTGATAGATAGATTTAGATCTATAACGTTGGTACACAGATACACGCCTTTTCTAGTTTCTCGATGTCAAATAAGAATGGGGGGAGACTCGTGTTGATTGACCCGAATTTACGACGGTTATGAATCTCATAATAACGGAGATACGTGTGCAACAAACCTATTACAAGATTACGCATTATGGTCGTTGCGTATCTTGCTTTTATTAGACATCACGCGCCTCTTATTTTACGATGCACATTTAAACGCATACATACGTATATATATATTTGCGGGCACGTGAGGAAGATCATCTGTATCTTACAATCGGTTGTAGAGTAATGCATATAGTTCATGCACCGAATGGTGTATTGATTCTATCATCTCGTTAAAAATAAATTCTTTTTAGAAAGTAATAATTTACAAAAATTAAAAAAAAAATTGCAAGTAAGCGTGTTTTCTATTAAATATATATTATTTATTACTTTATTTAAATTATAATTGATAAAAGGATTGTTTATGCTAAGTTACATTAATATTTGAACATAAAACACAGGTTTTTTGTTTTTTAAAGAAAAACTGCAGTTCAAAGATTTAAGTACGATTTGAATTACGATTGAATCACTTGTTCTTCTAACAGATATAACTTTCAAACAACTATGTGTATTGAAAAATGATTTTACTGGTATATTCTAAACAGTTGTTTAAGAATGAATTTATGTAAAAAAATGAAAATTCGATTTTTTGTCAACCCATCATACGAAGAGTGACCTCCTTAAATGGGATTATATTTGAACGTATCGTTTTCTTACAAGCAATCTGTGTTAACATTTTCCAGAACATTGTAAATATATATATATAACAAGCATAGACATTTTCCATTGATCAAAGAACTTGTTCGTTATTGTAGAAGTTAAACAATGCTCTGACACTATCATTTCATTTAAAGAGAAAGAGAAAGATATATTCTATATTCTATAGTACAGTGTAAAGAGAGCTCAAATTTCCAATGCTAGAAGATCTGACCATTTAGGAGGTCACGAACGATCTAATTCTCGTGTGGATTTCACTCCATGAAAAGAAAGAACAAAAAAAAAATGGCAAAAAAAGAATACCCAAAGAAAAAAAGGAAAGGAAAAAAAAGAAAAGAATGACGAATCGTTCTCCAAAATGGCAAGTTTAACGACGTCATCGTAAAACCTCTTACCAATCTCGAAGTAGCTTCTTCTACGTTCGTTTTCTATTCGTTCAAAAAAAAAAAGAAGAGAAGAGAAGGAAACGTCGTTCTATGCATTCGAGTTACGTGGACGGATACCGCGACTACAGAATTTGTATTCTGCATATTTGTATTCTTGCATTCTGCATTCGCGTGTTAAAAAAANGTCAATACGTCCCAAGGGAGAAAGTTAATAAGTCATTCGCGGGAGTGTGTAACAAGGTACACACGCTTATATTGTGCGTCTTTTCTACCCTAACCACCCCCGTCCTTGCTCCTTCTATCCTCACCCCACGGTTATTCTTCCGTGGCCCTGTGGAACGTAATCGAAGGGTGCGGAGAGGAAAGATGGTAGAAGAGGGAGAAAAGGGAGAACAGTGAGAGGAGGGAGGACATGAAGTGATGAGAGAGACGGATTGGCAAAAGGGAGGAACGGAGTGAAGGAAGAAGGGAGGGAGAGAGGTAGAAAGAGGGGTTGTTTGAGATATAAGAATAGAGGAGAGTGAGAGGGTAGTTTGTCAGTAGTGAAACGTGGAAAACGAGGCCGGTTGCCGACTCCGGGCTCGTTTTCAGCTGCTGTGATGGACGTTTAGGTTGGTTGGTTGTGATGATACTATAGAAGGAACGGGACGAGTGTAGAGGGGGAGGGAGAAAGGTAGTAGGAAAGAAGGTTTCAGTTATTCCGCCGAGATGCAACTTTCTCTCTTTCTATTTTTTATTATTATTTTTTTTTAAATTTTCCATTCTCTTCTGCACGAAGCTTTTTCTCACTCTCTTCCCCTTTTGCGGACCCCTCCCTTTAGGCTCGCTTAAGAACGGAACATAAGTGCCGAGTTGCAGACACGAGTGAAGCTGCTAGCATATTAAATGGATGCGAGTGTGTGTGATAGAGTGTATGTGTGTGTGTTCTCGGTCCTAGTCGTGTTTTTTAGTCAGTCACCGATGACAACTTGAAACGCGTTTATGGTTTTTAAATTGTAAAAAGTTGAATGAAAATTTACTCTTAGTGGATTTTTAACATTACTGTTAATTAGAATATACTTTGAAATAAAAATTTGCATCATTGAACGATTGAAAATATTTTATTGGAACATTGAAAATTAATTTCTACGAAATCTTGCATCATAAAAATACTAATCTCGGTGTCCTGAGCAAAACATGTGATTTCGGCGTGGCAGTTAAAGTGTTGAGAGGAAAGGTCACCACGTGTAATGGCAAGGATCTTTAACCTTATTAAACGATCAATAAAAAGATGCAACTCTTTTGAACTTTTTATAATACTATGTAAACAAATTAAAACTCTGATATAATCCAACTCAATGGGATGATAACCCATTAAACACATTTTTAATTTTTCCTTTCTAAGTTATTTTTTTCTATTTTTATATTTACCTCAACGTGTCAATTGTTATTTCATAAAACGATACAAATATCGATCTTTGGAATGAAAAATAAAAAATAAATAAAAAAAAAAGGAATTTCTTTGGGAAGGAGTGAAATGCGTGACATTTTCTTGTTTCCATATTCAATCGATTGGTACAGAAGCGAATGTCGTAGGAAGCTAATCGATCGTATACAGAAATGTCTGCAATTCGATGAGAATGAGAAAGAGAGAGAGACACAGACAGAGAGACAGACAGACATACAGACAGATAGACGGACAGAGAAATGTCGAAGCATTAGTCGGATCATTGCAGTTGCAATCGAGCGAATCCACCTCGTTCTCATTATCGTTTGACATTTCTCTACTGTCGAGTTGATTCGAGTTAAGTGTGACAGCTAATTAATGGGGGATGATGATGGTGATGATGATGATGATGATGATCGTGTTGACGATCTTGGCACGTGATTTTAATTAAACATTGAAAAATGTGTTATGTGTTACTCTAGTAACCTGTAATACTAAACTTCCCAAAGATCAACAGATCAGTCTTTTGATGGTATAGAAATTAATATTCATTTGTACTTATTTCTTCTTTTTTTTATTGTAAATACGAAATTAATAAATGTGGATAGGTTCCTTTGTCAAAAGGAAACACACTTATGTGTGATACAAAAGTAAGATTTAATTTTATTTAATCATTAGTGTTTATGTTTCAAGGGTATTGTCAAATAAGAAACACACGTGTGTGAAAATAAAAGTAAGGATTATAATTTTAATTTATTATTTAGATTTATGTTTTAAGGATCTGTTTCTAGTAGAAAGTACACGTGTGTAATACAAAAGTAAATTTAAGAAAGAGTAAGATAGAATTTAAAATAATAATAATTATTCATGTTTTCGTTAAAGGTTTTTGATCTTTGAACAATAATATTACGATACGTTAATAATAATTGTTCAACAGTACATTGACAAAAGAAAGGGTTCGTTCGTTCTTCCTTTTCTGATTAATCAAATTAGATGCTATTCTTGTTTTCAATAGGGAGAAAATGTTTGATATAGTGACTTGAAGGAATAATAGGGTGCTTCAACCAATTACTTGCATTTCTTTTAAGGGTCGGTCAACCCTTTAATTTTTGAATGAGCTACCGTGATACTTTTAAAAGAACAATTGTGGTTTATATTATTTTATCTTTTCTGACGTATCAAATTAACATTTGTGATTCTTCTTCTTATTAATAAAATTTATAATAAATTCTCATTTTTATCTAAAATCATTCTTCTATTAAATTCAAAACAATACTTAAATACGTTTAGTAAAACACAGATTGACAGATTTTCATTGATAAAATATGCGATATACTTTTCTTAAAATAACTTCTTCGCGTAATAAAAACAAAAAAGCAAAAATATATCCACAAAATTTTTCTATATTCCCAATGTAGGTGATGATGTCGACCAATCGATGAAAGAAGATCCCCCCCACCTCAAACTTTTCCCTTTTCAGAAACGTATTACCAAGTATGGGAAAGTTTTTGGTAGACAGGGAGGGATGAAAGGTGAAAATCTTTCTTAACACATACATGAAAGAAAGAAAAAAAACCTTTGTATAAATAGGACAGGGTTATAAAGGTTCTTTACCTTCTTTCTCGTACCAGACGTTCCAAGATTTATCGATCATGTCGTTAGTTCTTTCTTATTTTGGATAATTTTTCTCACGTTATTCATTAAGTTCATCATCAAGTTTTATAAATTTAATTAATAACATCTCGTAAAAGGATCAGATTTAGTTTTTATTTGACTCGATTTCAACCGTAACAGAATACTTTAATTTATTAATACAAAGATTTACAAATTGTTCAGGTATATTTTGCATTAACAATTTTTATATTGAAAATAATATATCATAGATATTTTTATTGTTGTTATTTGATCGATAATAATATTATTTCTAATTTGATATTTAATTTAATTATTAATTTTTAATTGATTGATAATAATAAAAAAGAAAATTCAGGGATATGAAATATCGATGCAAGCACGGTGGTAATATTTTCCTATCTTACGCATGAAACCAAGAATCTTTACATTATAGCGATTGCCTTGAGAATAACGTAAAAGCACGTATGGTCTCTCCTCCATTCTGTGTGTCTGTGTATGAGAGAAAGATAGAGAAAGAGAGAGAGAGAGAGAGAAGGAGGGGTTCAGTGAGAAGGGATGGTTGCAAAGTGGTGGTAGGGGTTGCTCGTGCTTGAGTTTGACACAGTCAGGGATCGTCGTTGCTTGGCAACGTTTAAGGGTAGAAGTGAACATTGGCGTAGCCATGTATTTGTTCTGAATGATATTTTCTATAACTTTTCTTCTTTCATCAACATATTTTATATATATATAATTATTTTTTACAATTATTCACAGCATGTACCCATAATTATGAAAATAGTCTAAATCATATATTTCTTACTTAAAAATATTTCATGAATTTATTTGATTTTGTATTTGAATTGCATATAATCTTGAAATTACAACCACTATCTAATGATTGATTTTTGACAATACCTTAAAGATTATATTGAATTAATTTAGTTTGAAATTATGTGATGTGTAAAGTAATTAATAAATTCATTTTTTTTCCTTTTTAATTTTGAGTTAGACCACTTTCATAATTATTGACTTGTATATTAATTTTATGTATATACGTCTATGTAAAATTGTATAATTTTTTCCTCACCCTACAACCCTATATTTTACCAATAATAATTAAATTGTTTTTGGGAAAGCATATATTAAAAAGAATTTAATTATAGACACATTAAAACTTATAGATTTAGGGAAACAACATAGTTTCGTATTAAAACAAGACACGAGTAAATGCAATTATAAGAAATTCGATTGGTTATTTTAAAGTTTGCTTTTTATATATTTTGACAACACTGTTAGTTATTTTATTATTATTATTTAGCAAGAAACTAATGTTCTGTAAAATCATGTTCTATTATCTGATCTAAATTTACGAATCAAATTTTAATTTCATACTTTAACCATTTGTTTATTTATAAATTCATATATATATTGAGTTGGTGGATAAAGTAATGTCTGATTTTTCCCTATTGAATTATGGTCAAAAGTAGGACATTATTTTTTCTATAAACTATATTGTTTAATTGAAGTGGTATAAATTGTTTCAGAGTTTAGGTAGTCAGTTCTGAAATTAATAGATTTTTCTAAAAGTAATGTTAACATGTATATGTAAAAATATATATACGTACGTATACATATATGTATATGAGTGTATTTTTATAGATAGGAAAAGGACGTGAACGATTGAAAAAAACGGTTCGAGTAATTGAATGACCCCTTGGGAATCCAATGGCATTTGGATTATCCCTATAGCTCTTTGTAAAACAGGCACGTTTTCCTATGTGGAAAAATACGAGATATTATCGTTGAGATTCAATCGGCGGTCAGAAATTTATCCAAAGAGAAACTAAATTATTACACACATACATACACCCATATATATATATGCATGTGTGTATATTTGTAATTTATATTCATATGGATATTATATTATTTTATATTGAAATTGCATTTCAAGTACAATTAAATAATCCGATATAACAAATTTTGTTATACCAATTTTGTGCAATGTTTAATAACAATAATACTAATAACAATAATAATAATAATAATAATAAATAAAATATTCGATTGTATATTTGATACGAGGTTAAAATATGTATCACAAGTATTTCAATTTATTTATTTTTTTTTCTTTTACTTTTTTTTTTTTCTTCATATATTAAAATTTGATTTCGTTTGTGTTCCAGTGAATAGTAGTAGGTAGATGCCGAGTGGTTATTTTCCAACGACAGCACGAAAGAAGCCTTTTGTAGTCGGCTAAGATGTTATCGATGCTTCTCTCATTCTCTTTCTCTCTCTCTCTCTCATTCTCATTCTCATTCTCTCTTTTTCGCTCACTCTTTCTCTCTAGGCGACCAATAAAAAAAAAGAAAAAAAAAAAAAAAGTAAAGCTGCCGTTGTCGACACCGTTCAATCGATTTTCCAATCTTCGTTAAAGGCACGTGTCATCATCGGTAGAATTTTTTTTTTCTTTTATAACGATCGATGATTAAAACACCCTTTAGGAGTGAAATTAATTATGTTTGATTTTGCACATTATTTTAACGGGGTTTTCTAAAAATAATATATTATTAGAAGAAAATTATATACTGGTTTATATAATTTATTTCTTTATGTATATATATATATATATATTAAATATAATATATTTATATTTTTTATAACTTTAAATTAAATATATTTTTTTATCCCCACTAGGAGATTTGGTTCTAAGATTTCTTGAAACGACAAATTTCTATACGAGTATGCCCTATGCTCTGAGTTATTCCAAATGCAATCTAAATGCAACTCAGATGCAACTCTAATTAAATATAATATATTATATATGTATGAAAAAAATTAATATACCCTGAAAGGATAAAAATAATGTTAACCAAAAAATCAACAATATTGAAGATATATAAATAATTCCATATTGGGTGGTAGGTTTTCTCTCTTTCTCTTTAACAGCATATTGAATCAGTTTTTTTTTTTATTTAAATCCGTTTCTTTCAATTCTTTTTCACAAATTCGATATCGAATACTTTTTCTATATATTCCATTTCTTCCTCTCTCTCTCTCTCTCTCTCTCTCTCTCTCTCTCTGTAATTTTTTTTACAGAATACAATCCATTCTCTATCGATTTCTTTACCGACTTTTAAACCAGAATAGAAAAGAATAGAAGAAGATAGAAAAAAAAGAGTGATGATTTTACTTTTTTAAATCGTTCAACATTTTGATATCAAACTTTGATACTCCATGGTTGGTGTTATCCAAAAATTCTGACCAATCGTGTTAAAGGTCCCCCCCTGTATGCCACTTTCAAACGTTTCCATATGAAAATTAAAACGATACCGAGTATAACACATATATGTATCTTTCATTCGCATGCATACTTCTTCATATCGCACGAATTCAAAAAAGAAATATTTTATATTTAAACTCAAATATTGGCAAAGATATGTGTATCAATTTTTCATTTAGATTGCTACGATAAATTGATAGAAAAAATTAATAATATATGTTTCTTTCATATATATATATGTTAATACGAAAATATAACACGTTAATTAATAAGTCCTGGGTTTGACATATATAGCAATACTATTAACAAACCCATATGATTTTTGAATAGTACCAACCTTTGAACGATACGTGTCAAAATTTCATAATATTCTGACAATTAGTTTACAAGTTACAGTCGTTTCAATGATCCCCTGTTTCGTAGCGATTTTCATCAGCTGATGTCCACTCAGCTGACGATCTTTTCCAGATCGTTTAAATTCCTATGTTCAGATTGTCAATAATATTAACTTGTGTCAGGCCCAGGACTTATCTAGTGACCTGTTATATGCTTTTTTTATATATATGTTTATACGAGAACGTATTTCTGGTTGAAACACAGTATTATTTCATTCGTTATTTAGTTTATTATGAATTTAAAACTTAAAAAGAATGTCGAGTTGGCGTAAAACGAGTTAAACGTATGTGTTTCAGTAAAGGAGTTTATTTAATCTATTAAAAAAATGAAAAACTTTAACAGAACGGTTGAGAAAATCTTATTAAACAGTAAACATGTATGATCAATCTTTTTCCTATATTTGATTTATTTTTGTAAATTATTCCAACGATACGTTGTATATTTAATCATGATAAATGAACATTATAAGAAATGATTATTTAAAAGAGTAAACAAATTGAAATAAATTATTTTCATTAGTTTTTCTAACCACGGTTAAAATGTAAATATAATATTTATTTATGAAATAGGAAAATGTAATACGAACGTGTATTCATTGGGGATACTTTGAAAGTTAATATCTCAGAAAGTTACTGTTGTCAACGTATCAGATTCTTGTATGAAACCAAAGAAATTTTATCTGCTCCCTACGCAATGAGAATAAAAATAAACATTCCAAATAGAGATAAGAAAAAGAACAATACACACACACAGAGAGATCGTCGTAAACATTACAAGTAAATTATAATCAAACTAAAAAGATAATACTTACAATTAATTTAATGGAAATAGATAAAAATCACTTAGACGAGAACAACAACAGAAATCAACGTGAGTAAATTTACGCGAAATTTATTTGATATAATTAATAATGCGAGTTTGTTGCTAGAAACAAACTAAAAAAAGGGGAAACATAAATATATATATTTATGTTGATATTATTAATTAATAAAATATAATTATTAAAGTTAAGGTTCACCAATGAAAAAAAAATTGACATCCGTCCTGTAAGAATCGCAACGTGCCTTAATTTCGACCATCACCAACCGGTCACGAGATGATTCACTTTGCGGAGACGAAAATCAGCCTGTTTTAAAATATTATTATTATTATTATTATTATTAAAATTATATTGTTTCTTTCGTTGAAACATCTCACGAAACTATCCATCGAACACACACCACTCGATTATCGTTCTTGAAGAAGAAAAAAAGATAAGAATTTCGATAATAGCCTGAAAACACGAGAAGGATTTATAATCGATGTTGGTGTTGCATTGATTATGCGAATCTTTGGGATCGATTTGTCATTTGAAGTGAGTATTAGAATAAATATTATTTCATTAAGTTTAGATTTAATTTTAATAAGATTTAAATTGTGTGTGTGTGGATTAATTTTTGAGATATTGTTTAAGGAATTTCAATTAAGATTTTTACAGAGGGATAAAACAAAAACTAGTTTATTTACAAATATAAAATATTCAGTACGAGTTACGAGATGTTTATAAATTAATTAGGTACTTATTTAAATAATTAATCGACTAACTTCGAGATATAAATAAATATACATACTTTGGTTAATTATTTTTAATATAAAAATGTAAGAATGATTTTAATTGAAAGTCCATTATTAAAAGTATTTTCTAAGATAAAAGAAAAAAGGTTGAGATTTGAGTATATTGATTATTTTATGATAGGATGAAACTGATTGGTTGTGTTGACTAAAAATCATTGCCAATTTTCGTGAGATATGTTTGATATTCTTGGTTGTTTTATGAATAATCGACCAGGAATCAAACATATTATTACGACGTTTGGTTCTAACAACATGTGTTCAAAAGGTAACGTAGTGTTTAGGATTATTAGTATGATAATATTTTAATAGTGTTTTGTAGGAATTATATTGGATTGGTCAATAACTAATCTTTGGAATTTTTATAATATAAATATAAAATAATATATTAATATTAATATATAATATACTAAAATTTATATTAAAATACAATAGATATAAAAAATATATTGTTTTTTCCATAAATGTATTCTTTCAAATATTTGTATTTCAATTAAACAAAATTAAAAATAATATTAATAATTTTCCAATGAATAATTCCAAATATATTTTAAATAGTATTTATTTAAATTAATCTTAATTATTGACCAATCCTGACAAAAATCAGAATATCTTTTTTTATCTGATTATAAATAATCTATAATTATAATAACATTGTTTTATTTTTATATTTGACAGGAATATACCAAAAAGGAAAAGAGAGTAATCATCGGTATGAATAATAAACTCTATTATTTCGTGTTAATGAATAATTGGAATTTAATATGAGCATTATCTCAATCATCTAAGATAATTTGAAGAAGTTACGATGGATTTAATGGATATCGATAAATGTTTCTATCATTGAGATACTCAAGATAATTAATTCTAATTTACAATTATGTTATAAACACTGATATTTAATTTTCTTTATTTTAATCATCAATTTTTACGTTCAGAGGAAACTGTATTTGATGGTTTGGTTTCATAATTCATATGTGTTTCCATGATAAAAAATCGTGTATCATCAAACACGAAGATACGAATTTGAAATTACGAAAGAAACGTTTCGAGGGAGAGATAAATATTTTTATCGTATCAATCGTTTAAAAGACAAGATAAAACACGTACATCGTTTAACTAAATCGTCAATTTGTTGTTAAATTTCCTTTTTTTTTTTTATGCTCAAAAACACGTAGTAAATTTATCACACATATGTAAATAATTTTTATTTAAAGTATTATACAGGCGCCAGTATGTATGAAAGGAAAAATGAAATACTTTGAAATGGTGCATGAGTTCGAGAAAAAAAAAAGAAAAGAAGCATTTTTTAAATAAATCTTACGCATATTTATTTGATACTTATACATCTTTATGCAAAAGTGTCCTTAGATATAGAAACAACACGTGCTTTCGATTTTAGCCTTATTAATAGTCTAAGATTAGTCTAATTAAAATAGGATTAGTGTGTTTTTTTTTATAGAAAAGAAAGTGAGAGAGAGTGAGTGTTTATAAATAAATAAGAAAGTGTATGCTTCTTAATTTAATATTGTTACTTACCATTGTAAAATTATGTTCCATCGTTTAGCCCATACACTGGTACGTAACATTAAACAAAAAAAAAAGAAAAAGAAAAACACTTTAATAGATGATAATAGTATTTTTAAGAATGCAATTGGTGCTAAATAATATTATTGTTAATTTAATTAATAGAAAAGAATTTTTTTGGTGCTATTATAATCGAATTAGAGTGTGTTGTGTGTTATTAAACTCGCATTCAATCGATAATACTGTCGTTAAAAATATATATTCGTGTCGATCGAATGAATAATATTTAAAAAAAGAAAGAAAATTGTTATGGTTTTTGATATAAAATGCTCGATGCATTTTTTATATAATTTTTTATATAAAAAAGAACAAATTATATTGGAATCTTTTTTATATTTTTAAAAAAAAGGTATAAAATAAATACAAAAAAATATTGTATTATTGTTATATTTATATTTAATAAATAATAAAATTACACATTTTACATGTGTATAAAAAAAATGGATGTTTCTGATTTAAGAAAAAAAAAAAAATAAAAAAGGGAGAAAATCAAATGAAATATTTATTTGACATTTTTCATTTATGCGTGTCCTCTGTGTGCAACGTTTAATATTTTTGTTTTTTTTTTTTGTTTTTTGAAGACCTGGAGATTCGTGTAACGAAAGAAGGGTTCATGCCAAGGACCCAAGATTCTTTTATTTGACTTTTACCTAAACCTTCCTTTTTTTACGTTGACGAATTTCCCTCGATTATCTGACGACCCACGTGTACCCCTCCAAGAAAGATTTTCACTTCCATCCTGGGGTTTAACAAAGAAAATACCGTTGTAGAAATTTTTTGTTCAAACCTTACTAGTCATCCTACAAGAATTCTCGAAATACGATAGGCCTTTTATCTTTTTTTTTTTCTCCATATTGAAAATCCTAAAACCAATCAGATTTGTAAACGTCAGTATTCTTTATCGAATGATCAAAGAATTTGGGTATTTCTTTCAAAAAAGAAACTCGATATACCAAAGAATAAATGCATTGGAAAGTGGTGGAAGAAGGGTAAGGAAGATCAAGAGAGGGGGAAAATCAGAAAAGATATAAATTCGGAAACTGAAATGGAGAGTCACATTTTCTTCTTCGAACTTTACGCTAGTTGGTCGTACAAATTTAAATCTAATATAAATTTTTGAAAATTTTTCTCAACGGATTCTACATAAATTATCGACAAATTTATAAATTAGTTATTTTATTCTTTTTCTATTAAATTATTTATTTAATTATTTATTTAATTATTCATTATCCACAGCGTGGAAGTTACAAACGGTGGAATCGGTGTACGAAGGGTAAGTGAAACTGAAAACACTTTTTTTATGTTTAAATATTAATTTGTACCATAAGTTTCTTCCTTTTTCTTAATAATATCAAATATAACATAAAATATTTTATATTATTTTACTAATACTAAATTCCATAATATTATGAACAAAGTTAAAATAGGAATAAAATTGTATACAGTTAAATAAAATATAAAATATACAACAGAAAAAGAAAATATTTTATATCGAAAAATTAAGGAAGAAACCTTATGGAAGACGTCCTAATATAAATAGAATCATAATAATTTTCAAATATATTTGCCAAACGGTATTTTACTTTGTAAACTTATAACGATAGAATGAACCTAACATTATCAAAAAAAAATTCAAACTAGATTATTCTAATAAGGAATATCGGAGAATCTTATTTACCAGTATTCTAAACATTCAAATTTTACCCATCACACGTGATAATCACCTTGATAATAAACTAACAAAATTTCTAAATATTTTATTTAAATATAAACAATTTAATATTTTTTTTATTCAAATTATTTAGTTGATATTAAAATCCTTAATCAGTTAACACATAATATCTATCTACACTTTATATACATAATCGATAGAAGTTAAACAATTTTAAAGTACGAAGTTCATGAGAACGATAATACACACACACATACACACATACATACACACATTCTCTCTCTCTCTCTCTCTCTCTCTCTCTCTGTTTCTTTATATTAACCATTTCATTTGTTATCTCGTTTATACTCGAATCATTATTATCATGAAGCAAGCTGAGCCGATAACGACTCTATCAAGCATTAATGCTGAGAAAGTGCTGCCACTTAAAGTGCCGTTACTTGTACATACGTCCGTTAGTCTTCTTCGGTTCTTCAATCTGGCATGCCAACGTACTCTTCTGCTTTTATAACATTATATGTATGTATTAACATAAATATATATTTAACGTTACATCGTGTATTATCTTTCTCACGAGTCGTAGATAGAATTTTCATTCTTTCGATAGAATCGCACACTAAAATTCTTTTCTTTCTTCTCTTCAACAATATTTTAACAAACATTTATATATTTTTATTTTTTTTTATTTTTTATTATAACTCTCTGTCTGTCTCTCTCTTTTTCTGTTTCTATTTTCGTTAATAATTTTTCTAATAATTTATACGAGTTAGATGTATCCGAGGGTATAGATTCTGTGTGTAATTTTGTCTTGGTCTTTAAAGGAATATTTTTAGTTTATTTTTAGGTTTATAAAATATTATTGTGGTATATTACTTCTTTATATTAAAAATATTATATATAAATTAATAAACATTTTTGTCTAATTAAAATAAAATGAAAGGAAGGAAAGATATAAGTTTGATTCGTTTGAATTTTAAATTTAGTACGGTTTAGAAAAATTTCCAAATTGTTATTTATCTTTTAAATGACCTATTAATTACATTTATATTTATAATTGTTTTTCTTTAAATTGTATTTTCAACGGTACATATACAGTAAATTAACGGAATTGTATTATTATNCTAGAATTTCTAAATTGTTTATCTTTTGAATGACCTATCACATGTATTAGGATATTTAAAATTGTTTTTCTTTAAATTATATTTTCAATGCTACATATAAATTATTATTTTAATAAATACGACAATAATATTTCGTGCAACAAGTGATTGAAGAAATCGTTTAAGATATTTCCAATAGAATATTTATTCAGAAAAGATGTTTTAAAAAGAAACTAATCATACGAATCATTTTCTCATCAAAAATTATTATTTTCTCAATTTCTATCTTTCATAAATCAAAATGTAACCCAAGTATCGCACTTACACACAGATTTTTCTTTCCAAATATTTTCTTATTCATAAAAAAGTAGATCACATTTCGATATTATATTCATGTTACATTTATTTGTAACGATGTAACGAAGTGTAACACATATTTACGAGAGAGAGAGATTAAAAGATATATATGTAATAATTGAAAATTCATATGTGTTTATCTGATTATTCGTTTAATAATACGTGTTTCACAAATTGAGATTAATTTTAATACGATTCAAATAGAATACGCGACAAGCAAAATCGGTTTAGAATCTTATAACCAATAATCCTCATGTAATATAATTATTCAATATTTATTCAATGTTTATCTTTAACTAATATTATAAAATGATTATTAAATGAATATTAATGACATAAATAAATTTCTTTTTTAAAGATACTCACTCCTGCGTTGAAAGAATTATTACTCCAATAAAATATTCATTAAAAAATAAATATGAATAATTCAATATATTTATACTTGATATTCATATCTTTAAGAAATATAAAAAATGATTAATAAATGAATATTAATAGCAATATAAATATATTTTTTTAAAGATACAACTGCTGTGTTGAAAGAATTATTACTCAAGGGGGTCGCCTCGTGTGATAGACTGGTTTTTTAAAGTATCTTTTTAAGAATTTTTTTTCTGCGACCAATCAAAAGGTAGAACTCTAAACTTTTTATGATATATTTATTAACATTGTAGTAGCGTGTAGAAAAATTTTGAGACATTAATCTTAATAAGAACACGAATTGTACCACTCTGAAGATACCCGTCTTGAAAGAAAAAAGGTTGTTCAGTGTTTCTGTGATTTTGGTTGATCTGGTTTATCCGAGATAAATAAATCTTTCGGCATTTTAATTTGTAAACCTGTGACAATAGAATGAATTCTAAGATTATTAAAAAATATTGAAAAATAAATAATTGACAGACCTTAGAAAATGAATTTTCAAATTTCATGATTTTATTCGATAATTTTGCTTAGAAAAAAATACAACCACTCGGGATTTCCTAATAATTCTACTTTCATCTTACGACTATACATATGTCGAATCTACTATTAAAATTTCATAGCAATCGATCAAATCATTTTCGAGATATCGTGGGGACAAGTTGGAAAAACATAGTTTTCAGAAAAACAGTGTTGTACACTTGCTATGATGTACACTTACTTTTCTAACAGCTGTAACTTTTCAACAACTTGGAATATCGGAAAATCATTATACCAGAATATTCTAAACATGTTTAGGAATCGATTTACGCGCGTACAAAAAATTCGAATTTTTTGTCGACTCATCACACAGGGTGACCTAATCTTTTTAATAAAATATTCATTAGAAATATGAATGTATATATTTTTTATTCTATATTTAAAAAAATATAATAATAAACACATTGAAAGTTAGCGTAGATATTAACTCATACACATACACACACATACACACATACATACATACACGTAAAAGTAAAAAAGCCGGTCGCGGTGAATCGGAATGATTCTTCTTCTTCTTCTTCTTTTCTCTCTCTTGTAAAAACATGTTTGACCGCATAATTATTGGGACTGTCTTATTTTACTTTTGAGACGTAGTTTTAACTGGATTCGTGGTGTGCCCGGTTTTCAGTCGAATTCTTAAACTAAAAAGTACGTTCCAAGAGAAGAAGAAATATGGACGCAATGAAGCCGGGCTGGTTCAGCGAGATAAACGACTTCTGGCCTGGTGTATCCTTCTCCCTCGAAGTTGAAAAGACGTTACATAAAGAAAGATCCCAATATCAGGATGTTCTGGTGGTTCAAACGTTAGTGTGACTTATATTTTCTATTATAAAACATTTTGGTAACATTTAAACAATTATATATATTTGTTATTAGAATTCATTTAGGATACTTGCTGCAAAATATTGATTGATTTATTTCAGTTTTTGTTGTTGTTCTATCAACTAGTCTTCTAAATTAATATTTTTAACATTTAACGGACTTTAACTTTATTATTAAATTTTAATAAATTTTAATTAAAAAGAAAACAAATCATTGAATTCTATTAAGAATAAGGTTTATAACTTTTTAAAGTACCAGATATAAAAGAAATTAGATCATTTATTTCATTTATTTCGTTTATTTCATTTATTTCATTTCATTTGAATACAGGAAAAGTTATGGTAAAGCTTTGATACTCGATGGTATAATCCAATGTACCGAAAAAGATGAATTCGCTTATCAAGAAATGATATCGTATGTTCCTCTATCTAGTCACCCTAATCCGAAAAACGTAAGTTTAAAAACCTATACACATACACACACACACGTAGTAATCTCTCTTATGTTTATTTTAATAATTAATAAGGGTATGAATGTTCGTATAGGTTTTAATAGTAGGCGGTGGCGATGGTGGAGTTGCACGGGAAGTAGCTAAACATCCAAGCGTTGAAAAAATCATGCAAATCGAGATTGATTCTATGGTTATTAAAGTATCGAAGAAACATTTGCCATTTATGGGAATTGGATTGGATCATCCTAAACTTACATTATTCGTTGGAGATGGGTTCGAATTTATGAAGAATCATACTAAAGAATTTGACGTTATTATAACAGACAGCAGTGATCCAATTGGTAATTATTCATTAATTATTTTTATTTATTATATTAAATATATATTAGGTTGGTGGAAAAAAAAATATATATATATATAAAAGTACATTGATATTAAAATAAATAATATTAAATTAATATATAATAATTAATATGTAATAATAATAATAATAATAATATAAATAATAATATTAAATTAATATTAAAATAAATTATAAGCTTGAAATAAATGTAAGAATAATAAATTTTGTTTTTTACTTATAGTGAATTATTATTATTAATTGTAATAATGTATATAAATATATATATATATTTGTTTTTTTTCCTATAACGTTTATTAAAATAAAAATAATTTTGTTTAGGTCCTGCAGAATGCCTATTTCAAGAATCATATTTTAATTTAATGAAAACAGCACTGAGACCCGGTGGTATAGTTTGTAGTCAAGCAGGTACCGCATGGATGAACATGGATCATGTAGTTGAAACTTTTAAAAATTGCAAATCTTCCTTCCCAGTAGTAGATTATTGTATCGCTTCAGTACCATCTTATCCAACAGGACAAATTGGTTTTGTATTAGGTGGACTTGGTACCGTAAGTGTTCCTCTTCGTATTCAAACATATTACAATTATTATTTTTTAAATATATTTACAAACATCTTTTTTCTTTTCTTCCCTTTTCTTTTTTTTTATTTATTTATTGTACACATACAATTTAAGAAAGTATAATAAAAATAATAATAAGTTCTTTTTATCTCGTTTTAGGAAACTAATTTCAAGGTACCAACTAGGATATTTACGGAAGAAGAATTAGATTTAATGAATTTAAAATATTACAGTTCAGAAATACACAAATCTGCATTTGTGTTGCCTAGGTTTGTCGAGAAATCTTTGAAACCGTACAGGAGTATGTGAACAATTATACTTTATCAATTTTTTTTTAGAAAGAGAAAATTAAAAAAAAAACACTTTCCTCATTACATCAATCTATTAAAAGATAGGAGTGTTTGAATATTTTTTTTTTTTAAATGATTCTTAACTATACTTTTAAAATATTTCGTATATAAAATGTCTTTTTGTTTAATTGACTATAAACAGGTTTGACGAATGTTCAAAGATTCTTTTTCTCTTTTTTATTGTCATTTTCAAAAATTCTAATTATTTTTATATATATATATATATTTATATAAGTATAAAAACCTGTAAATATTAGTTGCTACAAAAAGTAATCCATTATTTTTTAATTATAATAAACGTACAAATAATGGATTTCTTTTCACCGCTAAATAGTAATCCATTATTTTTTAAATTGAAGTAAATGTTAAAATAATGGTTTCCGTTTTACTGCAACCTAATTAACGAAATCATATTTTTTGATATTTTGATAAAATTTTTATAAAATTTTTATTACATTTTCTCTTTCAATTTTTTCAAAGTATACTAATTATGAGTATACAAGTGCGTAATATTTTGATCTTATTGTAAACACTAACTGATTCAGAAGAGTTTTTTTTTTTATTTTTAATTATCTTGACTTGAAGAAGATCCCAAAATTGTAAAGAAAGAAGAAGATCAGAAAATGGAAAGAAGAGAAGAAGAAGAAAGATAAACAAGAAGATTAGAAAAAGGAAAGAAGAGAAGAAGAAGAAAGATAAACATGAAGATTAGAAAAAGGAAAGAAGAGAAGAAGAAGAAAGATAAACAAGAAGATTAGAAAAAGAAAGAAGAAAAACTAAACAAGAAGTTCAAAAAAAAGAAAGAACATCAGAAAAAGAAAGCTAAAATGAATATTTATCATAATTATCGTACATTATCAAACCCTTGAACTTTTTTCATGATAACCGAAATAAGTTTTCTTTCTCTTAATGTATTAAAACAAAACAAAAAAAAAAGAAATAAAGATATACGTTAAATAAAACTATGATCAAGTTTCTTAAGCAATCATCTCTTTCCTCACTTTCTAGATTAGTATCAAAACCGTTATTGCAAAGAAACAAAATTGTTTCTTTTTATTCTTTTAGGTTTTTCAATTTTACTTTCATTTAAAAAGAAAAAAACAAATTAAAGCCTGCAATTGTAGAAAGAAGTATTAATAATATTATATTTAACTAAAGACTAATATAATTGCACTATAATCGATCATTCGAAGCGATCATCATTGATAATAATATTATAATATTATTATAATATAGTATAATATTAAATTAATATTAAATTTATTAACTGGAGAAAATTAAATATGTTTATCTATCTACACTTGATCGAGAGATATAATTATATTTAACTACTATATTAAAAGCATAAGGATTGTTGCAAATAAACATATAAAAATGATAGAATGGTCCATGTAATTATTATTTCACTATGTGAAAATGAACAAATTAAGTTAATTAAGTTAATCATTTTTCCTTTTCTCTTTTTTTCTTCTTCATATATTAGATTGGAAACTATGAAACGGGCATTTTTGATTAGTTTTTTTATTTCCATTCAACGCCCGTTTCATAGTTTCCATCCTAATACATTGTTAATAAATTTAGGTAATTTTCTAAATGATAAAAATAAAAATTGATGATATTATAAATAACATGAGCCACCCTGAACATATACAAATATATGAAATGGTTGATAAATGATAAGCAAGCACTATGAATAAAATATAAAATTGATATTATTAATTAAAAAAAAAATATATATATAAAACGAATTAACGAAAAGTGTCGCGTGCAAAACTAAATCCACGTTACGTTTCGTTAAAAGGAAAGAAAAGAAATGAAAGATAAAATATAATAATTGATATGTTGCGTTTCTTGTTAATTATTTTTCGTTTTCCTTAAGAATAATATTAAAGCTAATAAAAAGAATTAAAATAAGCTAAATAAAGCTTAAAGAAAGAGAAACTAATATAAAAAATTAAACCACGAACTAAAAACTATCATCTAATTAAAAAAAAAAATAGTTATTTCTAATATATATAATATATCGTCTACTTATATCGTAGCTTAGTTGTAATTAATTAAGCAAACGTTATATTTGCAATCTGGATTTTCGCAATTACATTTACAAGGCTAATTTAATAAAAGCGCACGCGTTTAATCTTATTTTAAGGACACTTTTTGTTATCTCTATTGGATATAGAATTATTATTAAATACTACTACACGCAGAAAATTATTATTAACGTCTATCTAAATAAGCTTATTTTTAATAAAAAGGATAATATTATCTCATCAAATGCAAATTCTTTTTCTCCCTATTAAAAAATACTTTCTTTAGTTGTTGTTGTTTTACTTCTCACGATTGTATTATACTACATTTTAATTTGTTCATAAACATAAACCTAATGGCGAATTTTGTTAAGTATCAAGAAAATTAAGAAAAAAAGTGGTGTCTTATTGAAAGTAAAATATTCATACACGGTAATTATATGGTAATTTTTTCCTAATATTCTTTTCAATGAAATTTTATAAACGATTATTTCGAATGGTGATTCATCAAACCGAAAATCAGTCACCGTGTACGAAAAACAATAACATATTATTCCAGCTAATAAAATTTTGTCACATAAATATTTAGATATTTGAAATGTGACAATTTCGTAGAAAGGAAATGATGATGCACTCATACATATTCATTTTTATACTCCCGCCCGCGCAAAGCATTTCTTATTCGTTTAAAACTCGCCCACACGAGTTTGGCTTATTTGTCGTAGCAAAAATGATTTCGTACAGCCTACGAGTAATGTAGAGAAGAGAAATAACATGAAAATGAAACCTAGCTTATGTAATATTTATTCGTTATTTATCATTACTTTCTTTTTATCATAATCTTCTTCTTCTTCTATGTACTGTAAAAATATGTATTATTTCTATCGTATAATATTCATATTAAAATCATCGTTCAATCGATCTGGCAAAGAACTGTATTTTAGTTTAATGGATTAAAATAAAGAATAAACACCTAGAAGTAAAGTCAAAAAAAATCTAGCAAAAGCAACGAGAGAGAGATAATTTATAATTAAATGTTAGAAGTTTCCATTGTAAAAAGATGTTTGTAAAAAAAATATTTGTGGAATATTTAACATAAATTAAGAATCTGTTTTCGAATCTAACTCCGATCTGTCGTACCGATGATAAGAGTTTGTTAACATTCATGATATTACACGATTACTCAGTGTCGCGTTTAATGCTAAATTATATCTTCGTATAGTCAAGTATATAAAATTGGTCAGATATTATTTTCTTAGTTAGACCAAATATTTTAAAAAATTGACACGTGTTACTTGGAGTGTGTGTGTGTGTGCGTGTGGAGGGAAGTGTGTACGCGCGCGTTTATCGACTATCCAATAAGGAAATATCGGTGATGCGCTTAGGCAGTTTACATTTGCACAACATAATTTTTGTCAAAGGTACGAGTACACTTTTCGTATGTCATTTCACGTTCTTGAATATAAGTTAAAGAAGAACCTTTGTACTTAGCCTGTCTAATGGCAGTGAGTCTACCCCTAGCTTCCTCGAGTTCACGTTCAATACGTAATACCTCTGACCTTGCATTGATTTCCTGTGCGATTCCACCAACCATCCTACGATTTAATATCAATGATCTGTCCTCTTCTTGTTGGATAGCTTGTTGGGCAGCACGAACGAGATTATCTGTCGCCCGTTTAACCGCATTTCCGGCAGCTTGTAAACGTTTCGTACTATCGCTGTCAGGATCAGCTTTGACTTTGCATGCAACCAAAAGTTGAGCGGTGCTACTTGCCACTTGTTTTGCACTGGAAATTAATTTTTCCTCGGAGCTTACACCTTGTACTAAAGCATTTGCAGATTCAACCAGACTGTGAGTAGCAGCGGCAACCATCCTTGCTGCAGAGATTAATCCTTCCGACCATTGACCGTCGTCTGAACTAGTTAATGGTGTTCGCGCTACTCTTCCGGTTGCTATCAGTTCTCTTTGAGCAGCGCTTGCTGCTTTTATCAAAGCTGAAGTTGCTGCGGCAATCGATTTAGCCGCTTCTAAGATCATGTCGTCGAAATTCATATCTTCGCTGGCTTCCTATAAAACATACAAGGAGCCCATAATTATGAAAGTGATCTAACAAGGACAATACACGAATTGGTAATTCAATTTCTTTTTTTTGAAACTTTGCACACTTGTAGATGTCGATTAGTACTACAATTTTCGCTATAGGACCATAGGGCAAAAACTCGACGCTTTCCGAGAGACATCGGTCGATGAAATTTTAATTAATAGCGTGTATTCTTTACTTTGTACTAGATATATGAAAACCGTGATATATAAATTGTTGCAATTTTTTTATGAACCGCGCGTTAGAAAAAAGATCGTTAGAGTTACCATAGAATACTAATTAAACGATTAAAATTATTTCATTAATTTTCTTTTTTATCTTTTAATGAAATCGATGAAAAATTGATAAAGTTATTTGTATAAAATATACCTGGATACTTCTTCTTGGTCTAAGACTGGCGAGCTTCTTGGCAGCGGCGTCGATACTGGCTGCAGCACCCAACAGTTCGTTCTCAGCGATTACGGTTGGATCGTCAGGATCAACCCAGTCGTTTCCTTTCAATAACTCAGCGACAGCCACTAATTCAGTAACGCTTTGAGCTATTTTACGTGAAATCGGTGGTAGAGTATGTTTAGCATCTCCCGATCTGGATGCTATTTGAAGTATTGCCTGAAGGAGTTCTCTGTAGTTCATAGCAACATCATGACCAGCCTGAAGAGTTCTGTCTCGTAACTCGGCCGTTTCCGCACAGTTGTAGGCGGCCCCCTTGCAAATCATCAGCATGTCGCTTATCGACTTCCTGCCCATATTTGCAGCAGCTATGATGTCGTCTTGTTTACAACTGTTACCAGCAGATACAGCCTTTGCTGTTGATATTGTAATACTCTTGGTACAACGTACTAATTCTTCAGGTGTTACGTTATTTCTTTGACCCTCAGAAGTACTCAATGCACGAATTTCTTGTGCTATAGCTTCAATCGTTGATTCCAAAGCACGGGTACCTCGCGTGTGTTCATCCTCAACAGCCTTAACTGTTTTCAACAATGATGTCACATTCGTCACCATCACCTAAGAATTCAGAAAAAAATAATATACGTGAGTGTTTAATTAATATCTTTCATTTTATTTTCTATCGGAGAGATTTAGATAAGTGGGGGGGGGGAAACAAATCTTGCGGAGGGGAAACGTTATTAAATCCTAATCGAGTTAATGAATTGTTCCTTTTCTATATTTTGCTAAGCTGGTGTGTATATATTATTAAAAAAAAAAAGATCAATTATAAAAGCAGAGCAATGATAAATAATAAGTCGTGTAAATGTGATGGTGATTCGATATTGTTAGCTGTCAATGATAGCTGACTTTTATTTTAGTGTTAGTTCTTGCTCGAAGTACCAGTCGAGAATTGATGATGGATTGGTGTGTTTATTAATTTTTTTTATATTGTTTGCTTTTATTTATTTATTTCTCTCTTTCTCTTTCTCTTTTTTGTTTGTTTTTTCAATACTTTCATTTAGAATTGTTTTGTTTTAGTTTTTTAATTTATGCCAACACAACACAACAGCTCGCGAGGAAATCTGATTAAATAAAGTATCGGTCAGTGAGAGATTGCTTTAAGCTGACACACTGTTTATGATTATTAACTACGATGTACATACCCAATGGTTGAAACCCCATAAAGAGACTCATCATCCGATGTATTTATAAACAGTCGATTAAAATAAGTAAGTGCAAAAATCATTATTCAGTTTAAGTATCAATTATTGGATGAAAGATAATATTGTATTATATTGAAAACAGGTACAAGAGTAATTTTAAATTAGATTTCCATTTATATATCTCTCTTTCTCTCTTTCTCTCTCACATTAGTATGATAATATACAAAATTCTTATGTGTTAGTATTTTAAGAAAAGAATAAACATTTGCATGATTTTATTATCTCTATCGTTTTCCCTTTTTTTGGTTGTTGTTGTTGTTTATTCAATATATGTATGAGTTGTCTAAAAAAATGATTTGAACTTGAAACTTGCTAAGTTCGCGAATGTGAAATTTTAAATGCAGAGAAATCTGTTGTCAGTCTTATCTTATCTTTAACTTTTTACTTTTTATTTAACAACAAATATATATATTTCAAGCCCAGTCCTAATCGATCAATTATCTGTATTTAAAAAGAGGTCACCTCGGGTGACGGGTTAACAAAAAATGCAATTTTTGCGCGTGTGCATAAATTGACTCAACGATCTTATTTTTTCAAGATACGGGTGTCTTCAGAGTAGTACAACTTATCTTCTCACGGAGATTTATGCCTATAAATTTGTTTACACTATACTGAAATCTTAACAAACATATCATAAAAAATTCAGAGTTCTATCTTTTCAATGGTCTTAAAAAATAACCGGCCCGTCACACGTGGTAATTTCCTTTTTTAATAAAATATTATCAAAAAGCACATAATTCAAAAACAACAAGCTGCTAGTTTGTTCATGTTTCCTAAAATTATAATCTCATTATTTATTTATTTATGTATTGTAGAAAAAGAAAAATTTGTTGCTTTTCTCTTTTTTGTTTTATTTTCTAGCAAGGACTACCATCATCATCATCATCATCATCATCATCCTACACGTGATAAGGGTTTGTTCGTTCGTTCGTTTGTTACATGAGTAACATTAAATCGGAAGTTGGTTGAGCTGGTTGATTGACGACGCTCTCGGAGACGGAGAGCAGACGAATAAGTTCCTCTTCTTGGTCGGACACGAACCAATCTGAATCGGAGCCGCCAAGGTCGCTCAGTGGCACGAATTGTTGCTGCAGTTGATGTTCTAAGACCTACCCAGATCGCCCACCAGACCAAAAGTCGTCAATGAAACGTCTTTATCAAAGTCCACCGTTCAATTAATTATTTGCGAGACAGAAAAATATCATACATTTTGTTACTCTAAACGATTAAAAAAGTAAATAGAAATATATAATATATATTTGTAATAATAAGCAATTAATTAATCAAGATCTTTTTGATATTTTCAGCAAAATATACAAAAAAAATAATATTTTATAAGAAAAATTTGTAAAAAAAACTATACAGCCAAACACTCTTTGATTTCTTGAAAAAAAAGATGTCACACACATCAAAGATACGAAAATATAGATATACAATGATTAAAAAAAAACTTATGATGAGTTCAAGGTGGACTTTAATAACGTTATGTACGAATTTTGGTCGAGACAATTCGTATTGTGTTCTTATTTTTTAGTTTTATCTCAACCTATTTTCTATAATATATTTTTCTTCAAAGTTATATTTATAAATAAATTTTAGCGATAAAAAATATAAGTATCGATGAAAAAAAAAAAAGAAATATCGTAAATTAGTTAGAAATGGATAGATGATGATAGATAAATATGTTTATGTAATAAAAGATGTCAATTAAAGTCCACCCCAAAAAGTGTAAGAAACATTGCCAAAGAAGAAGCTTTTTTCGAAGTTAGTAACCTTGATGACTTATTGATTTAATGTGCGTTAATTTTGTTAAAAAGAAAATACGGAAAAGATAAAAATGAACTTAGATAATAGATGCGGATTAGTTGAAACACCTTTTGAAGTAATTTTCGTAGTAGTTTTCTGCCTTGTTTCTCGGTTACTCTCCCAGTTTACTACCGTTAGATCAACACATATATACACGTGCTAGATTAAAATATTTAGATTAAGATATAACATTGTTTTAGTCACTTTATCTGCATTTTCCAATGCTCTATATTTCCATTTTTGGAAAATCGCTAAAAAAAAAATACATTCGACGTTAGATGCGTGTCTCTTTCCTCGGACAAAGCTCTGCAGATCCAACAACATTGTTAACATCAAATAAAGCGAGAAAACATCTAAATAAAGTTCCCTAAATCCTCGAACTTCGTATTATTTCATTCAACATCAAAATCATTATAATAGAGTCACAAACATAACTAATGGTAGTAGTAGTAGTATGGAAAAATAAGGATAGAAAGTTTTGATCTTTGGATTATCTTACCTTAGCGGAATCCTTCAAATGTGCCATACTTGGATCGTTGATAGGTTTGCCACTTGCTGCTTTGGTCGCGTGTATCAGATCACCTAACGCAGATGCAACATCTTTAACCGCGTTGATGAGCATCACCTGTGCCTCAGGATTTTGACTACCGAGACTTGCTGCACCGTATTTAACTACTTCCGCGAGTTGTACGATCGTAGAAACTGCATTTTGCGCTGCCACGGCTAGTTGTTCTTGGGACGAGGCTGCACCGGCAACCAATGTCTTCGTATCTTCGACCAATGCTTTAGCTGTTTTCAATATATTTTCACGATGATCGGCAAAAGTATCACCCTCGTTTTCAGCGTGCAAAGTTCCGGCAGTAGCGAACATAATTGTTGTGTCTAGGTCACCTATTATACCAGACACCGTACTGGCTGCATTGATGCAAGCTTGTGTACCACGGGAACCTGCCTGAAGTGCAGCCAACACTTGGGAAACTTTTTCTGTAACTATCTTGCTGTGTTCTGCTACTTCCCGTTGAATGTATACGTCACCTAGAGACATTTGACAGGTTCCTGCGGCACGTACGATGTCGATACAGACTTGTCCGAGTTCTTGAACACCTGTTCTTAATCTGGTAGAAACATCTGCGTTTGAGGCTGCAGCTGATGCACCCGAAGTATCACGCGCAAGTTGTGTATATTTATGAGAAATATCAACAGCGAGGGGTCCTAATCGTGCCACGTCTGTACTAGATTTTGTCGACTGTAAATAGATCAAATTAAATTAGAATTTTATTGGGTGTATTCAAGTATAGGGTTTACTGATAATATTACGAATTTAAGTTACTTACCATTTCTTGGGCAAGTCGTGCTATTTCTTTGGCAGCCTCGACCATTCTTGTTTGATAATCAACATAAGAATCTACCGTGTCGATTGTAGACATTCTACGATCTTCTAATCTAACCATAGCTCGTGAGATAGTATCTATCAATCCTGTCACAATTCCGTTAGATGTTGAAATAGTTTCCAATGTGTTCTGCAACTCGTGTAATGCATCTTTCATAGATTCGACAGTTTCGTCAACTTCTACGTGAAGAGAAGCTGCATTTGGATTTCCTCCGGATTCTTTGGTAACGTATATCAATTGTAGGGCTGATTCAGCAACGGTTTTGGTTTGGTCTAGTAATACCATTTGTTGTTTCGAATGTACCATGTTTGATGCTGCTCCAATGGCACAAGATACCAAGGGTTCGCAGTACAATGCTACTTGATTCACGGAATGTCCAACATTTTCAGCTTCGTATTTGGCAGCGTTGCGCAACGGTTCCAATTTCTCGCGTAATTCGCTCGCACTACTTTCCATTTGATCGGTGAAACCTTGAACGGTGTTATCGCGTCTTGGTAACAAGGCTTGGGAAACAGCACTTAAGACAGCAGTATCCAATTCACGTATTCTTGCTGAAAGCTTTTCTATTGAAGCTTCACATTCCTTTTGACCTGGTGCTTTGTCACGTATCGATGCCACTAACGACTTGATCGAATCGCTTACATTTTTACTGTTGTTGGCTAATAATTGCCAAGTTGGTGGATCTTTCGGTGATATCGCTAAACTTTTCGCAACTTGTACCATTGCACAGGAACCTTCGATAATAGCTTTTCCAGCACTCGTAATTGGTTCTTGAGCTGCTCTAGCAGCAATGGATATTTTAGCTGGTTGACTGGCGAATTCCGGAGAACTAGCAAACGTGCAGAGATTATCAATAGCTTCCAAAAGAGGTTTAACAGCTTCCGCACATTTTTCACGATTTATCTCGGAATAATTACGATCTAGAGCCTTTATCTCGTTAACTAAAGAAGCAGTGGCATTGGCAACATCTTTTGCGGATTGTACGAAATGACGTTTGGCAACTGGGTTGCTGGTTTTACTGGAAGCTAGACGACAAGCATTGCACAATGCACTTGTATGTTTAGCTATCATCGTAGTAGCTGATACAACTTGTTGTTGAGTACTCGTTGGATTGCCAAGATTCTGACAACCAGTATGAATGGCTTGTGCAGCTCTGAGAAATTGTGCTTGATCTACTAAACCAGGTTTTCCAGCGACTGATGTTGGATCGCTAACTCCAACTAAATAAGCTGCTTGTGCAGCAGCTTCGATTAATCCACAAATCGACGAAGAGACTCCTCTAACAGCTACAGAAAACTGTTCGTGTTCAGATTTCTTAGCATGATTTGCTATACCTGTCATACCATCCCCAAGACTCTTACTCTTTTCCATGACGATTTCCAAACACTCGAAGTAAGATGCATCGGAAATAGGCTCGCTAGGGTTATCCAAAAGAGATGCCATTGATTGAATATTTCTGATAGCGCTGTCACATTCGTTTTGTCCTGGTGCTGCTGAAGTGCATACATCGACTAAGTAATTAATGGAATCAGTTACTGCTCGAGCAGCAGCTGATAGTTGGTTTTTAGCATTTGGTGCGCTAGGATCGGCAGCTACTGATTTAGCTGTTGTCAGAAGTTTGCTCGACGTCATGCTGACGTTTTTCAATGATACAACCATTTGGCTTCTAGTTTCTACGGTGGTCTGACTGGCCATTTCCATACCAACACCTAATAGATCACCAAAGGCATTAGAAAATTGTTTGGATGAGCTTGCCAATTGTACGGGAGAACGAACAGAAGATACGACGTCCGAAGAAGCATCGTTCAAGTTGGCAGCTGCATTGTTAAGATCACTTTGCAATTGTCTGTAAAAAAAAAAACAATTACATTGATATTGCAATAATATTCTGTTGCACATTCGGTGTAGCTACAAATTTTATACGTAATTTTACATTGTTAGATATTATACTCGAAGGTAAATAATAAGTAGAACAAGGCAATAAGTATTATCAGTAAAAAAAAGAAAAAACGTAAGAGGTATATAAAGTTGTGCGATAAAAACTTACCCGTAATTCTTATCAGTGTGCGGGAATTCATTCATATTAAGAACTTGACTCATGTCGTCTATCGTACGAATAGCATCGTCTACGTCTCTTTGACCAGGTAAACAAGAAACGCATCTGTTCAAAGAATGCGATACGTCTTTGGCGACTGCAGCTAAGTTAGCTTTATTTTCTGGATTATCTGGATTTTTCAATGCTCGTCTGGCTTCTTGAACGAGATGTAGTGAACGTAAAATAACATCGTCCGCTGTCATTAATACTTTTTTTTGTGTTTCCGGTTGATTGGACGTAGCAGCAACGCCGCGAACCGCGTACGTAAGATCTTTTAATGCCGATGCTGTTTCTCTAGCGGCACTTCCGGTGTAATTTTCGTTTCCTTGTTTTGCAGCTGATAAAAGTTGCGCCATAGCATATCCAACATTCTTTGAGGTAGAACCAAGTCGTAAAGCCGTGGATTCCGTAGTTTCTTCTGGTAATGGTCTCAAAGAAGCAACTTCTACAGCTCTATAGAATTCTTTTAATTCATCCTTCAAACTGTTTATCAATTCTTCGGCAGCATCTAATTCTAATCCGCCACAAGCTTCCCTGGCTCGTGTAACAGCTGATCTTAAATCGGCTAAGGATGAACCAAGTTGTTGTGATGTATGATTCAATTGCATGGCTGATGCTTGATCGTTAACCGTAGGTAATACAGCTCTGGCAGCTTTAATAACGGCAGTGCCTGGTTGTAAAAATTGTTCCGCGGCGTTAATGAGATTTAATTGTGCAGTAGGATTGTCCGGTTGTGCTTGAGTTCCTTTAACTCCAGCAATTTTTT
>JACGTP010000006.1:4111061-4124528 GCA_023678845.1 Mischocyttarus mexicanus | reverse complement strand
CAACATTCAATTCTTCCTGACTCGCGTGATTCGTATTGTGGTTAACTGCTCCTGAAGAAGCAGCGATGCATTGGGTAGCAGTCGATGCAGCATGTTTCGCGCAAGCCTCCAAACGAACGATTAATTTTCTACGCAATGCAGGAGTAGCAGCTACCGTGGTAGCTGTTCTTAATTCTTCGGCAGCTAATCTAAGTTGATCTTGCATCTTTGCATCGTGAGGACTGCTGGTACATTGTCTAGCAGCTTCAACCATTTTTGCAGTAGCGTCGGCTAAAATCTTCGCGGCTGCTAAAAGACGTCGTTGTTGTTCAGGATCAGATTGTCTCTCTGCTTCACCTTTGATACTTTGTATCAATTGTGCCGTAGCTTGACCAACTACTCTTGCCTGTCTGACCATTTCACCAGCATCACCTGTGCTAGCAAAAAGTTTATCCGTTGCTACGAGAATTGTTTCAACAGCACCTTCTTGAATAGATTCCTTAGCACGTTCTCCTCTAGTTGCTGTTTTAATATGATTCAAAAGATCGTTCAATGTTCTACTGACTTCGCTCGCTGCTGTACTCAATTCTTTCAACAAGTTTTCATCTTTACAGGTTTCGTTACAAACGTCGACCAAACCCTCGACAGCTTTCGTTACTTCGCGTACGGCATTCATCAACTGCGTTTGACATGCGGGCGAATGCAAAGTCGGTGCTACAACTTTGGCACAAGCTACCAATTGAGAAGTAGCTAATGCACATTGGGTGGCAGCTGATATTACTCTGTTTTGAGTAGCCGAATCCTCGCAAGTAGCAGCGATGTTTTTCGCTTTTAATACTAAAGCAGCTGTCGTGTTCGCAACAGCTTTAGCCAACGCCAATAACATATCTTGCAATTCGCGATTAGAATCGTTCTCCTCGCCTATGGTGGTCAATACTTGATGAGAAGCCTCCCCAACTCGTGATGCAGCGTTCAACAAGTTCTGTCTTGGCTGAAAATTAATACAAAAACATTTCTCAAAATATTATTTATTTATTTAGCCATGTTCGAACTATGCTAAAAACATTTATAGTTAAAAAATAAACGTTTAGAGAAAAAACTATTAAATACAATTAATCGCGAATTTAATTGCTGCTTACGTATTGTCCATAAAGAGTAGAAGTTATGTAGATAGGCTGCAGGTAACAGAACAATAATATTTTTTGTATCGATCGAAGGACAAATACTGATATTATCATCATCATCATTATTAAATTGATGGAATATTATTAATATCTATTCTATACTAATACTATTATTACTTATTGGTATCCAAAACACTATATCGTTTGAAATAACAAGTAAATTCACCTCTTTAGTTTCCGGTTCTGTTGCCTTGAGTAAATCGGAGAATGCGGAACATAGTTTTCTTGCTGCATCGAGTAATCTTTCTCCTGATGATTCATCATCCATCAAAGCAGCTATCATTCTTACACCTTTAGTCATTTCAGGAAGATTCGTTGCTATAGTTGTTATGGCTGCACCAACAGCTGTATGGTCAACATCATCCGCCGGGCCCGAGGTCAATGTGACTACTTGTGCTGTAGCAGCATTCATTGCTGCGATCTGAGAGCCTACGTTTTGTTTGTGTGTATCTATCGTCTGTTCGATCCATTTTAGGGATGCTGGATCTGTACCGAGTTCCGGTAATTGTGCTTTGCTAGAGAGTTCCGTTTCTGCGATATTGATCACCTCGTGACCAGCAGTTATCGTTGAAAGTAAGGCACGTTGTGGTTCCGACAGGACGGATGTTACTTTTGTCTGTTGTACCTAGTTTTTTTTTTTTTTTGTTAAAAAACATTTCACATCTTAGATAAAATTCTTCAAATTTCGATTTGGTGATTTAATAAAAGCATATATTTATTCAATTTTTGTCATTATCATTGTGAACAAGTGATATGAATAATTATATTGTATCGTAATTTACTTTTAACACGATAGATTCATTCTACAGATATTTGTGAACGGTGCAGAAAGAAATATAAAAATCCGATTGGCATGCACGATAAAATAAATCTTATATGTTAACAGTAACAAGAACAACAACAATAACAACAACAACAACAACAACAAAAATTGATTTTAGTTTGGACATTAATTTTTGTAACAAGCAGAGTAAAAAAAAAAGAAAAAAAAATAATAATCAAAGAACTATATAACGTAAATAAATTGATAATTGTATACGGTAAAAATAATGAGATTTGTAACTAAAAATTTGGAGCATCGTCGTGTACCTACTCTGTGTCCGCAATAGAAGGCGTCTAGCATGAAAATAAATTCGATTTTTTCAATTAGTGTTCTCTTTGAGATTTCAAACGTTTATTTGTTTCTTTCTTTTTTTTTTTCTTTTTGTTAAATCTCTTCATTACTGACTATTCAAATTGAATATCATATTATATCAATATCATAGCCATATCATTGGTACTTCCTGTATACTTCCGTGCACTGTATGCTTCATCCTAAGCTATGATGTAATTCAAAACACAGAGTAGCTGATCTGCTAACGCGGTACCATCCAACAACCAACAGTTACAATAAATTGAAACCAATAATTTCATTGGATTTACAAAATCAAATCAATCTGACGACACCATATATTTTTTTGTTTGTTTTTTGTTTTAGCCTATATAAAAGCTCTTTTTAAAAGCTATCACAAATTTCTAACATTTTCTTACCATTGGTGGTGTATGTGCGATGTTGACTTGTCCGCTGACGGTTGTGTATTGTGCGCCACCCATGTGACCAGTCCCATATGGTCGAGCCCCTATAAATTGTATCATGCAGTTCTAATCTATGATCTTGTGTATTCCATATATACAAAGAAGACTATTTTTGTCTGCAGTCTCCTTTTGTTGTACTACCCGTAATATACTAACTTATATACTTGAATTAAAAAATAAAATAAAATAGAAACAGAACTGTTTTGTTTTTTCTTGGAAACTACCAAAAAGAAAAGTTATTTGTTAAGCCATTTACAAAAGCTTTCTTGGCATGAAGGATAGCCAACAACTATATATATATACACAATAAAAGCGTATATGTGTACTATAATATATACAAAATTATATATTTATTATATATAATATGTAGGAATTATTAAAAGAATTCGAACGTGCAAGAATTCTTCATTTCTCGATTGAAATATTTCTTCTGGATACAAGAAGAAATAAATTCAAATAATAATTTAATATTGTAGCTAGGAAATACATTGAATTATGTTATCGAATTGATATTTTTCTAATTTCTCTAACTATCGGGACATCGATTCTGTATATTGATCAATTTTAAATTATGTGATATTGTTCATTGAACTTACCATCTCCACCAGCTCTAATAACTGCGGGTATAGCGACTGAAACAGCTTCTACATTTCCTTTTCCAACGTTGCTAGTCTCGTGTTGCATTATTGTTGCTCTAAAGAAATAATAATAATAATAATAATATATAAATAATATTTGATTTTCTTAAAGAATCATACTTTTTAATGGCATTAGAAGAAAGCCATTTTTCGTGTTCGTGTTTTTGTTTTCTCAAAAACTGTTCCATTGTAATATTTATCGACATATAACACTGATATGTGTTAGAATACGACTGAGTTGTTCTTAACTATGATTTCCCTATCATCTAACCAATTATGACATCAAAACTTGCTAATTTGTTGTCAATTATGATTGACAAGATTGAGATGAATGAAATTAACACGATTAGAATTAATTGAAAAACTTACTTCAACGGTGACACGCTATCTTCGACCATAGTTGATCCTTCATCACCTTCGATGCCAAAATGATCTTTACCCTTTTGTTTCTTCAATATAATATCGATATATCCAGCAATAAGTTGTAAAATTTGTTCAGCTTCCGTAGTTTGTACGCTGTAATATTGATCCGAATAATCTCCAAAGTCAAGAGTAAACGTGTTTGGTGATGCACCCCAACGTCTAACAGTTGTCAATGGCCAAGTTTTTAAAATTTCTTTCGTTTTTTCGTCCAATCTTAATACAGAATCTTTCGTAACACCGAGTAATCTGGGTACAAGTTTATTTTTACCCTTCATCTTTTCTTTAACCAAGAAAAATGTTACTCCGTAAGTACTCAATGATCTTGCAGTTTTCGTGTACAAAACTTTCGAATCGAGTTCCGACAAACCAACGTGCTTTTTGTGCTCGGCAAATACTTTCTTTTCGATACCTTTTACCTTAACGTATGACGTTGGTAAAAATTCTTTCAAACTGAAAATAAAATAATTAATAACATTAATCAAAAAACCCTGGCATTTTTGTTCCACCAACTCCCGATTTATATTTAAGGAAATTTTATTTAAGAAAAGGTCTTACTCTAAGAAACCTGGTTTGTGTTTATCTTCCTTGTGATCACCGAATTGTATTTGGCATTGAATTCCCGCAAAGGTGCAAGCTTTTTCTTGGGTAACTGGATGTGTACCATCCAAAATTGCATCCCTAGCTTGTACGTATAAAAGTGACAATTGCAACGGATCACGACTGTCAATGTTTTGATCGGAAAAGAAAAACTTTCTTCTCAATAATACAGTTTCCGATTCGTCAATTCCTTGCTCGCGAAGAGTCTTACTTGGATCTATCCAATTAACTTCGTCATCTGTTTTAAGTTTCTTCCTTAATTGGTCCATCTTAGCATCTCTCTCCCCTTTGTCCTCCTTTCTCCTTTTCAATGTGAGCGTACCAAAGTTACCAGGTTTCTGATTTTCTGTTTCCTCGTCTACGAGTTCCCGTACGAGAGAATACTCGTCGTGATTTGTAATACCAATTTTCGTGCATATAACTACCATTAAATTGGCAACTGGTTGACTATCGTCAACTAATAACGTTTTCAATGTTCCATCCAACATTCTTACTCTAAGCGTTCGTAATTTACGACGATATTCCAATAGATCACCGTTTCTTAAGATATAATAATCAAGATTACGTACGGGTTCTAACCAGACACCTTTCTTAATGTCCTCGTCGGCAAAGAAAAGTCCATAATCTTTGGCTAAACACGTAAGAAGATATTTTTTGTAATCATTTATAATATACTCTCTAAACGATTTAAACTATTATCTTTTTATTATTGACTGTTGCAACGATTAAATAAAAACTCACGTTGTCCCATGTTAGTGGCCTCAGCTAATTTTTCTCTTATTATACGACAGGCATCGTATACCGAGGTACTTGGATCGAATTGCATCATCTTCGTTGCATTTTTCTCCGGAATGGAGATGCGTAAAGATAATGTCGCCATTTTTTGCTAATGTCTCTCAGACGATTTTCTGTTAAAAAATATTATATTTACTCTAAGAGTCTGTTTATTCTTTAAATATACGTATTATTATCAACCGATCTAAATAAATGAATTTTAATAATTGTTAATAAATACACTTAAGTAGAATATTATATAACTTTATATACACAGTTTGATTAATTTTATATTTAAATCACTTTAATTTTCAATAGACGAAAGACGTATTTAACATTAGCAAAGTTATGCTAGGTTTTATTTTATACAAAAAAAAAAAACATAAATAAAATAAAATATAATTAAATATAATTAAAACATATCTCAAGTAAAAAATTAGAATTTTTTGGTATACATCAAAATGTATGTTGAGCACAGTGTCAATTTTGTTCTTGTCAAGTTTGACACGAACTACACGGTCAAAACATTAAAAGTTTAATGATCTTTGCGTCACGTAAACCATGCACTATGTTTTACAATTAAAAATAGTCGAGAGAGAGGAAGAGAGGAAGACAGAATAAGCAAAGCCATGCATATGAAAGAGACGGTGTGACGCAGTTAGGGTAATAAAAACTTTCACACTTCGTTTGGTTTGCATGCGAACGAGCTAACGAACGGGAATAAACAGGAAAGGGAGCGGACGTGCATCATATTTTAGGTATTATTTAAACGAGATAGTGAGTTAACTCTGTGTATATGTGTGTGTATGTGTCTGTGTTGTGTGTTCTAAAAATGCCGTAAGTGATATTTAGAAAAAGACAAGAAATCCAAAAAATAACTCACTCTTTCTTATCCTTCTTCTTCTTCTTCTTTACTTTTACTTTATTTTATTTTTCTTTTCGACGTAATTAATTGCTTTTTATTCGTTAATCGTTAATTATAAAATGTTCTCGATTTTGTTCCCAATTATCACGTGTAACGAGAGAACAGAACTCTTTCATTGGAATCTATTAAATTAAATAATAAAAAAAAATTTATAAATATTAGGTTGGTGGAAAAAAGATGTCGGATTTTTGGCTACAATTCAATGGAAAAATCTGACATTATTTTTCCACCGACCCAATATATAATAAAAAATAATAATTAATTAAAATGTATAATAAAAATAATTATAAGAAAGAATAAGAGAGAGAGAGGAAGGGAGATTATGTTTTGGTCAGACAATTTAGTTCGTATTTTTCTTTTCGTATAAAAAGCAATTGTTCCCTTTAAATGGTAAACGATAAAAGAGGAGAATGATCTTGAAGAAAGGAGAAATAAGCGAGGAAAAGCAAGGACGTTTGAAAGTATATTGTACACGTATACATCGAAGCTATCGACATTTTACGGGCGCCGATAATGGCGTCGCGACGACTTGGCGCCATTTCCGACGCTTCAATAAAGCCGGCCTAAATAAAGAAGACAAAACTCGTTCCAAAGTTGTATACATTATTTTCCATTTGTCGTTTCGTTCTAAATAACGTTATACAAATAATTACGATCATTGTATTATTTAATTTCATGAAAATATATTTAAAGTAAATTATTATTATTAAATTATATATTTAAAATAAATTATATATGTGTGTATATAAATGAAGGAGATAAAATTTATGAATATAAATTTGCGGAGGGAAAAAAAATAAAAGTCAGTGATCCTCGTGTTTATTACGCAACCGCCATGTTTGTTTTCGAGAGGACACTCAGCACTAGTTCTTTGAAATCGTAGATATATATATATAAATATATAAGCAACCTGACTGAAAGCAGAAGCTTGTTCGTATTATTCAAATAATCGTAACAAAGCATACCTTTTTTTTTTTTTGAATTACCATTAGAAAAAAATATATATGTTAAAGGAAAAAAAAATGAATAGTACTGAGATGGACTGCACGATTCATATTTTATTCTCGAGTACGATATTGCATGTTGGTGGTGAATTCTCGATCATATTTTTACGTTTTTTTCTTCCCTAGTGCAATATTGTACGTATTTATATGCATATGTGAACGAACAAAAAAAAATGTAACTGTAAATACGTAATATGAACTAGAAACTCTTCCATCCCGATTCACCTTTTTTTTATATTCCAGCATTTTAATTTTTTTGTGTACTTTAAAGTACAAAAACAAAAACCTCGCCTAGTATTTTACAGTCGTCCGAATAATTCGACTATTTTTCTTTTTACGTTAGAATGATACTAAATAAAAAATAATAAGCATAAGTATGGATGATTGCGTTCTCAGGGTAGAAATTAAAATATAACTTATTTAATAAAGATTCATCTTTTTTAATTATTTAACAAATTTCGTTTCAATTTAAAATACAAGAAAATAAGTGAAATATAGGTAGGTATTAGACTATTTTACGGTAGCACGAACAGGCTGTATATTTGAAACGTAAATAAGTATCTGCCATGCAAAGGACTCGACATTTACCAGAAAGAACAGTGTGCTCTTTAAAAGCGTACATGGTTTTAACCTCTTAAGTGGATACGACGACGAGCATGCTAGTAGAGAACACAGCATGCATGCTATCGTTGAATGAGTATGATGGATGTATCCTTATCACGCATACGACTACCGATTACTGTATTCCTCTGTCTGTGTAAATTACGAAAGACAGTGTTGTGTCTTCGTAAAGAAGTTAATTACGACAACATTTCTTCTAACTTTTATATTTTTTTTCACGTGATCGTTAATACTTCTTTAAAATGTACCTTAATTTCCTATAAATAAAGTAACAACGTTCGGAATAGTGTCATTTATTATTTATTTTTTATTGAAATTAATTGTAAAGTATAAAAGTATTATCTAAAAACGTAAAAGCAATATTTCAATTTTATGTTTCACTGCTAATCTCAGCAGCTTTTCATTAACTAATCTAAAAGCATGAATAAATTCAAGTGTCCAAAAATTCTATATTATATCGTATCTTTTAATTGCACTGCAATATTAAATCTACCTTTTTTCATTACGATATAAAAAATTATTTAAACTATTAATAATAATTATCTCAACGACAAGGATATATTTATTTAAAAATCCAATTATCGTAGTAATATTTTCTAATAAAACTTTCGCTCGTTCATTAATATAATTTGAAGACCTTGATTTATGATATATGGTACTGTGTAATATGTACGAAAAGATAAATCAATATAACAGTAATAAAACAAACGTCCTACTTGTTTCAATCTTTCTTCATTAATAGAACAGATAAAGTATTTTCAAGTCTAGCGTATTTTATTTATCGGATACTACTAGGGACAAAGATCGACTTATACGGATGAACGTAATAAATAAATAATGGAGCATAAATAGCTGACTCGATTGAACCGATTGAAATAACTGATACTGAACAAGGGGTTGAGAATAAATAAAAAAGGGGTCTCGATGACTGTCGATAAACAATGTCAGTATTTTATATTTCAATTACATTTCAAAATTCTTTATTTTCCAAGACAGTATTATTATATTGCTAACTTTTATCTAAAATATTACTTCATTTGCTAAGATATTTATTCAATACTGTACTAATTGATGTCAATTAATATAAAATATTACTTTAATATAGTATAATAAAATAATTATTTATTTTCATATAAAAATACTACAAATTCCGACATTACTAAGATAATTATTTAATACTATAATAATTGATGTTAACTAATATAAAATACTAACAAATTCCTACATTAATTATTTGCCTAATCAATATCACCACTGTCTTTAATTGTTATAATAAATATGCACAAAAAATATTGTTCAATTAGATAGATTTATTTCTAACGAAATCTGATTGTCAATGTCTGTATCCATCCTGTTCTCGGAATGTAAACTAAACGTGCCTCTCGAGAATAAATCTTTCTTCTACGATGATATCAAATCGCAAGATTATGCATCATCGTTGGCAGCGAGTTCTAAAAGACGAGAAGAGCACAAGTTAAACTCTTCTTTGAATCTACATTATAACTTTTCGTAGAAAGCCTTACGTATACATTCAAAAGTATACATTTAAAGGTATGTACACGTACGTCTATGTGGATCTAATTACACGTTCATGTGTGTGAGTGTATGTATGAATGTGGATGTGTATTACGTATATGTGTAATAGAATGTAGGATGGATTCTTGTTCTCTCACGTGCATGAATACTTTTATTACCATTTTCTGTTTCAAACGTTTATATATGATATATGTTATACTATATATGTTGCATGCGTGCATGTATATATGTATATATACGCTTCTATTTATAAGACTTACACCGGAACTTGACTTTCCGTCAGACACGAAACTCTACGAATTTACGCAATAGTTTTGTCACCTTCTTTTATCATCTTTTAGTCATTTCAGGGAACATGGAGAACGTGGTTGGGAGAATAGTGCAGAATGGTTGGATATACGTGAAAGGATTTTTTATGAAGCTAATTTTATATACGTAAATTTAACTGTGGTTGTCTCTTATCATTCTGCGTATATGATTAAATATTTGGAATACTTTATCTCTGTGTTTATCTTTTGATATATATACACGTTAATTTTCCATTAAATAATATGATTTCAATAAGTGGAATAACGAGAGATCAATTGAAATATTTATTGCTATCGTAGTTTGATACTTTTCTTTTTTTTTAAACTATAATTAATTTACATTTGCCCTTTCCATTGTGTACAAGTAAATATTTTGAATTTTATATCCGTGTTCGTATCATTTCATATATAAATTAATTTCCTATTTAAATATTATAATACGATTTCAATATTAATTGAACAATGTGAAAGATAAATGGAAATATATTTCTTGCTATTATGATAGCAAGAAATATATAAGAAATGTCTTTGAAAGGTCATTGTCTTATCGTTTGATACATTTCTTGCTATTACATTTACGTTGGGTTATAAGTAATAATACTTATCTATTGTATATCAAATAATAATTCATTTGGTTTATCTATAATTAGGTATAGAAAAAAAATTAATATACCTTAGAGACTTTAAACTATTTATATCATATTTATAATTCTATAAAATAAAAACTGATTAAATACCCAGAAATTTAAAATTCGAATAAATTCAAATACATACTCAGAATGATGAAGAATACTTCTTAATTGAAAATCTTATCTTCCTATATTTGTTATATCCAATATATAATCATCCACATATACACACACACACACAAAATATAAAAACTTATAATAAAAAGAGACAATTTATACACAGAAACACAATAATACACATTCACAATCCTACTGTCAATTCAATAAGATTACGAAAAAGATAACGTACAAAAATAAATATTATAAAATAAATATATGGTGCGATCCAGTGAAACGTAACGAGGCTTATGACTCGAGAAGATTAAGATTAAGAAGGAGAAGGAGAAGAAGAAGAAGAAGAAGAAGAAGATGAATAAAAATAAAAATAAAAAGAAGAAGAAGAGCTGTCAATTCACCACGGTACTGTTGTGAATCATGTCTATTTCGGGAAACACCCGTTGGATGTCCCCCCCTCCTCACCGCTCTCTCATACAATATACAGTTACTATATATACTCCATAATTTTGAGGTTAGTTCGTTCCACAAGTAAACTAGATATTAATTATGGAAATTCACAATAATAATAATAATAATTAAATTGGAAATTTAACAACGAACAAAAAGACAAATGAAATATTCTTTTTCAATAATTCGAAATCAGAATTAACGAATAAGGTAGTACGCCCATTCGTCGAAGTTTACTCCAGTGAAAACGAACCGAACGAATAATACAAATTAATTTAGATATTTAAAAATCATTTACAATTAACGTAAAATCGAACGAACTAATTGGAAGTAACTGTTTTACTCACTTTTTAAAAACTAGATCCACAAAATACGTTAAAGGGTCCTATATCTCAGTCTTTATTTTTTTTTTTCCCCTATTACTTTTCTCGTAGAAATTTAACTCCGCCAACTCTGAACCACGACAGACAACTCCGACGACAACACTCGCGACTCCGCCGTTCCGGTTTCGATCGTTCCTGGCCTTCTGGCATCAGGAACGGCACAAGCGTCATGTTATCAGAGGTATCTTTGGTACCCCTTCCTATTTGAATTTCATAATACCACTTACTAATATTTTTTTTTTTTAATTTCTATTCAAATTGACTTCGTAAGCTTTAAACGTACGTGTTTGAAATATTCTTTATAGAATAGATTTGCAATGAAAAAAATGTTAACGTTTAAGAAATTGTTGTTATTTTTTTCTTTCTTTTTTAAAAACTAACTCATCGAAATTACTGTCAATGCGTCATACTTCTGACTCACTCATTATTCAAAGAAAAAATTGTATGTATATTACGATATTGTATTATGATATAGCAATGCGTTAGTAAAACGAACGTGAGTTCGTGCTTAAAATGTTATTATACTCTATTTTTTTTTTTTATTTATGCATGTTCTTATTCATAGTTAACAGCCAATTATTGATCATTGGTCTATAAGAAGAAGAAAAATATAATCTATGGGTATTGTAAAATCATCGTACATCACTGACGTATATACAAAATAGATTATTCAAATAAACATCATTTGGAACTTCGGGGAAAAGGGAATTGCGCGTATCGTAAACCAATTTCACAACGGGAAACTTGTAATAGATTAATACGAAAAAAAAATATATATATCCTTCGAAACAATGAGAATAGTTAAATAATTATTGTTGTTTTATAAAAGAATAAGGAAGAAATTAAAAGGTTAATTGTTTGGCTCACCTGATGGGGATGACCACCATTTTTTAGGAATTTTTTCTTGACTGCCAATAAAAAGGTAAAACTCTTTGAATTTTTTATGATATATTTATTAACATTTCAATAATGTGTAGAAAATATTTGTAAGCATAAATCTTCGTAAGAACATGAGTTGTACCATTTCGAAGACACTCATCTTGAAAAATAAAGTTAAGTGTGATGATTTCGAATGATTGGATTATCTGACATCAAAATAATTAAACTATATTTTCTAAACATGCTTAGGAATCAATTTATTCTAAAAATAAAATAAAAATTCTGTCTTTTTCAATCCATCATACGGGGTGACCACCGTTAAAGAATCATGCGACATCGATAAAAAGATGTTCGTTTTCTCGTGGGTTAGAACCAACAGATGGAAAGAAAAACCATTCGATGTTCTTTTTAAAAAGAATGGCGCGCGATCGAGACCGCGCCAAATTTGGTCATGGCGGCTTTCATATAAAGAAAGAGAGAGAGAGAGAGAGGTGGTTCCCGTAGTTTGCAATGATGCAATGCGAGTTACACCGTAACCAGTTTTACTACCTCGTCCTTTCCTAATATTTCTCATTCCACTCTCCTCTCCCCTCCTCTTTTTTTCTATTTTTCTATTTCTCTTTTTCGTCTTTTAAATACAACTGGAAACTATTCCTTTTTCCTATTTACAATCGCGAGATTACTTCTTTTATTATTAATTTATTTATTTTTTTAATTTTAGACGCTAATCTGAAATATCGATTTCGTAAAGTTTTTATTACGTACCCCTTGTGGTTTTATATATATTGGGTTGGTGTAAAAAAAATGTCGGGTTTTTATCCACGATTCAATATAAAAACCCGACATTTTTTTTACACCAACCTAATATATTTTCTATTTTGTTTGCTATATAAATGCTACATAAAACCCATATATGCTACAGTAAAACATATATTAATATATAAGAAGAAGAAAACCTCCTTTCAAATTCTAAACAATGTTCTATTTTGTAATATTAGTACGAATTAGTATACTGTCTAAATGAAAAATAACTGGAATAACAACCGTGTTTCGTTATACGATTTTTATTGATACTAAAAAAAAAGTCAATCAAGATTCGAAAGACGCGATAATGGTGCGTTTACGTTTTCCGGTGATTATTCTTACCTCGAGGATGTACGCGGTCATATTATGGACTTCCTGTGGCTGAGTTATGACGAGGAAGTCCGTTAAATAATAATCATTATCTAATTGTTCATCTAAATTCTCTTTTATTTTTTTTTTCCTTAAAAATACAAAAAGTTAGAAGAAAACAATTTAGGAGATATCGTTCAAATAGAAAGAAAAGAATTTTCTTACAAGGGCTCCACCAAGTCGTGTACCCCCAGATTTTTTTGAAACTTTGCACACTTGTAGATGTTGATTAGTACTATCACGTACTGCTAATCAATATATATGAATAATCAACC
>JACGTP010000006.1:4023883-4101191 GCA_023678845.1 Mischocyttarus mexicanus | reverse complement strand
GGTTGATTATTCATATATATTGATTAGCAGTACGTGATAGTACTAATCAACATCTACAAGTGTGCAAAGTTTCAAAAAAATCTGGGGGTACACGACTTGGTGGAGCCCTTGTTAGATTTTTTTTTAATTATTTCTCATTACTCTCACGTTTCATCTAACAAATGTATTCATATTCATTCAAAATGCATTTTATAATACGTAACGGTACATCAACCTTGAGAATAAAGATCTCGAACAGTATCACATGTGATACAACGATCGGAAAAGAATGTTGCGTAAATTGACAAGTTCGAGTATGGTTGTTGGTTGTGTGATTATGTTATATCGTTTACACATTCCATGCATATATATGCATATGCATATATATATGTGTATATATCATAGTCGATACGTAGGTGATAAAACAAGGTTAAAAATTCGAACGTTTAACATTCAACTCGTATCAGTATTTTTTTCTGTTATATAATTTTGTTTTTTTAAATTATTATTATTATTATAATTATTGTTATTATTACAACGTGTCCCGAAACAGAAATTTTAGTTCGTATTTGCATTTTATTTTATCATTAATAATATAAGAAAATATGAGATTTTTTTATAAACGACACACGATGATGCTTATAAACGTGTTTATTGTTTTCTTCCCATGCATATATTTTTTTATTTTTTGTTTGTTTTATGAAACCAGCATGTTTATTTTCTGAATTTCATTGTGAAAGTTTGTACCGTCTATTTCGTATTCTCGATCAAATCATTGACGCGTGTGGGGTGCTTTTGAATATTCATCGAAATTCGTCGTGTCGGAGAGAAATGGTAAATCGAATATCCACGTGGTGTGATTTATATGAAATGTAGTATATATGTGTCTGTGTGTGTGTGTGTGTGTACCTTTTGCTAGGAATAGAAATTCGAGATTTAAATGTAACTTCGATATATCCAGTTTGTTTTGTTTGGCATTGGTGAAATAATATTATTTATTCAAAAAACAAAAAGTATTGGGTTGGCAACTAAATGATTTTAAATAAACAATTATCATATAAGAATTAATAATATTTTTATTATTATTATAGAATCTGCGGATGAGTGACTGGTTGGATGTACGTTTGCTGTTGAACCGCTAGCGATCGGTAAAGTATTAAATTAATTTCATTTCAAAATAATATCACATATATATCAAAAATAAAATATTATTTAATTTAGCTCAAATAAAAAGCAGTTAATAGTACGAGCTTAGAAACACAATATTTTATTTTGAAATTGTTATATTAGGTATATGTATTAATTAGGTTGATATATCGATAGGTTTAACCAAGAAAATGATTTATAAATATACAATTTATATAAATACTCGTTAAGAATCTTGTTGTAAGTCAAATTCAATACTTACGTGTATAAAAAAAATATTATGGTTTGAGTTAAAAGTTTCCTCGTAGTTTTCTGATAAATCCATTTCAATGTCTCGTATAATTTTGATGATATTATTAATACTTGCGTGCGTAGAATAATACAAAAAATATGTTTATTCGGTCATAAATAATTAAATCTCGAAAATGTGAATTAAACTAAAGAACAAATTCGATATATATTTGATTGGTGGAAAAACTATTATCAAATTATTAGTCACAATTCAATGGAGAATACCTGACATTATTTTTTCCATCGACTCAATATTTTTTGTATAATTCAGGATATTTTGTGGCATTTGGTAGACAGCTAGTTTCAATCTAGAAATTATTAGAAAAAATTTGAATCAATGATGAAAGTAATTAGATAGTCAAGCAAATTTCAATTCAATTATGTACATTTTTGCTCCATTTAATACTTGACAATTTAATAATTGTGAAAAAACAAAAATTAGCACGAGATACGAATGAAACTTTTGTATAGTACTTAAAATTAATTGTATAAAATGAATAGAAAAGAAAGGGGATAGGAGACAGTATCGTGTATAAGTTGACAATCACTTTTAATTGTTGCAATAGAAAAACAATGTACAGACGCAGAATTATCGTATCTAACATGTGACGAAAATTCCTAGGTAAAATCTTAATCGGATAGAGTTGTGAAAAAATCAACTAAAATACGTCAAAAACAATACACTTAAATGAGTGTCTTATCTTGCTTCTTTTTTTTTTCCTTTTTTTTTTTTTCTCGTTACCCTATTATAGCTTATCGTTTAAATCGTTTATCTAATTACAATGATTGAGTTTATTAATTATAATTATGTCTGTATAGACACAGAGGTGTGTATTGTAAGTAATGGAGATTCTTAAATTCTACACAATGTTTTTTCATTTATTTGTTATTTTAATTTTTTATTTTAATTTTTATTTATTTATTTTTTCATTTACTTTGGTTTTAAATTAAGGACTAGTGTTTTTTGAGCTTCGCTCTGTCCTTATGTATTTTTAAATATATATTATATATTATATATATATATATATATATATACTTGTAAGTATATAAGGGAGATTTTTCGTATAAACTTAATTGCAATTTAAAAATAAAAGTCGCTCGTTGTTTGGTTCTATTTCTTTTTTTCTTTTACAAAAAGTTAATGAAAGATAATACATTTTGAATCATGTTTCGTGAACTTTGAATAAATGTTTTCTTTTTTAATGAATGAATGAATTAATATTATTTTTATTTATTATGAGGATTCAGACGTTGAAATATTTTCTATAAAAATAAAAGAAAATACAAAAGTAAGGGATTTAATTGGAATGTGATTAGAGTAGTTTCTATTAATCGCGACAAATAATAATATTTGTATCATGGTTTATAATATAAATTCGTTAATATGTATAATAAATATTATTTAAAATGAGATTATTTTACGATGACATAATAATGATCGATTAAAAAGTCGTTAATTGTAGCAAATACACACGGAATAATTTCTTTTTCTTTTTTTTTTCTCTTTTCTTATTCTTTTTCTTTTTCTTACATATTTATTTTTATATATAAGAAGATCTAATAATATTTATGGTGCGATGAAGGCACAAGGCGTGTATTTTTTATTTTTATTTATTTATTTATTTATTTTATTCATTTTTTTATTTTTTATTTAAATTCTTGTGCGAATTTGCAGTGAAATAACGGCACGTAAAAATGGGGTGGTGGCTCGATGGTGTGAGATATCGATGATGTTTCTTTTTTTTTTTAATGTTAATTAACATAAATATAACTTATATGTATTTTTTTTTTTACATAATATTCTCATTCAATCTTATTAAAAAAAATTTAATACTCGTGCGAGAGATGGAAGATAACGAAAAAAAAAATAATAAAAAGAAAAAGAGTTAGGCTGTTTTTGAACAAACAAACAAACAAATTATTAACAATACATACAGGACCAAGCGAAGCTCGTAGAATAAATGTGTCGTGTGTGTGTGTGTATGTCTGTATATGTATGTGTGTTTATACCATTTAGAATTGGAAATGTAATTTAGAATTAGAATGTAAAAATACTATGTATTATGTACAATTAATTAATTATACCAATCGTGTGGTGAATATATTTAAATTATTTTACATCGTCTCATTTTTATTTTTTAATGCATCAACGTCATCATCATCATCTTCTTCTTCTTCTTCTTCTTCTTCACATCATCTTCTTGTTTAACTTGTTTATCTTGTTTATCTTCTTATCCTTCGTCGTAAAGAGTACATTTTCTTCGTTCTCTTCTTATTTAACGTTTAGTTTATTTATAATCCTTTTACCAAGTATTTTATCTTTCATATTTTTCTTCCATCGAAGAAAAAGGTATTTTTGTTAAATTAATCATTTTTATTTTTTAAATGTGCCATTCACAAATGTGCTTATGTCACATTTAAAAATACTTTATTAACATATACGTGATTGTTTTCCTTAATATAAATATATTTTACACATTGTCCCTTAAACTAATAATAATCCATTAGAAATCTTTTTCTTCACCACGAGTGTGTGTGTTTCACTCGTAATTATTTATTTTTAATTTAATCGCATACTTATTTACTTCTCTTTTCTTTTCTTTTTTTTTTGTCTTTTTTCTTTTCTCATTCTCTGTTTTTTTTTTCAATTTAATAATTGCACATATCGAAGTGCCAGAGTTTATTTCGCCTGTGTGTTCTTTTTCTTATTTATATTTTATTTTATTCGAGAGCATATTCGTTTAACGATTAATTCGAGACACCGGTTAAATGGGTGACCCGAACGAACAGAGAGGGGGGCAGAACTCCCTCTTTTATTTTTTTTATTTTACCTTTTTTTTTTTAATCTCTTATTACATCTGGTATATTGAACATCAAAAACATCAATTAGTTGGCACATGAACGGAAGCAAACATATATGATGCCTGTACGTGTGTATGTGTGTATGTGTTGTAATTGTTTTTGTTGTCACAAGAAGGTTCGTTTTAAAGAGAGTACAAAAATTGATTATTTCTTTATCTTTTTCAAAATTTCCATTTCCATAACGTACGTGTAAATATAATTACACGTATTATTAATGTTTAATAATTCACGTGTACGAGCAACGTGATAGATGATTTTAATATTTTTTTCCTTTTTTTACTTTTATTATACTTTTACACCATTTCTTTCTTTCCCTATGAAGGTTTAAAACGTATAAATGTCCATTTTCGTGTACGTGTACGTGTACGTGTGTGTGTGTGTTTCTTTTTTTACAATATATATATATATATAACTCTCGATACCAGTGTGATTATGTTAATTAATTAAAAATTGAAAGAAAGAAAAAAAAAAAGAAAAGAACGAGCCCACAGTTTTGTGTTTGCACGTGTCGTTTCTTTTTCCTTTTTTTTTTTTAATGAACAAGCATACAAATGAGATGTATTTTAATGATTTAAGTTTATTTATTTATTGGCAATGTTAATTTGGAACGGATAGTTAGTCTCTTCGAACGATTGAATGAAAAATCGATCAATAAATGATATTCGTAAAAATATCATTCGTTAGTTTTATCTCGTATTCCCTTTCTCTTTCATTTTTTACGTTTCTTCTTCTTTTTCTCTCCATTTTATTTTTTTCTTGCAATTATTTCGCGATTTATTTTAACGAACTGGTGTATTGTTTTTTTTACCCATCTCGTGTACGCACGCACCGTGTTTTAATTCGAGAAATAAAAATAAGTAAATATTTCTTAATCGGCTTTTTACAGAGATAATAATAATAATAATAATAATAATAATACTAATAAAAAGAAATAATAAAACAAAATTCATACGCATATTTTATTTATTACAAAAAAAGGAAAAAAAGAGCTTGCGTGTGAGATTTTTCTATCGTAAAACTCGAGCGAACGTTCTTATCGGGGAGAGAAAAAAAAATAAAAAAAATAAAAATGCATCGTAAAAGAGATAAATACGCGAGTATTCGCGTATAAAAAAAAAAAAACAGTACGATCGTGCTGAAAGAGAGATTACGTTTTTCTTCGTCAATGTGTGTGTGCTCTCTGTGTACGTGTATTTGTGTATTCATGTACGTGTGTATGTATTATTAGATTAGGGAAAAAGTAATCTATTATATTTTTACATTTATTTGAAGCTTCAAAAATAATTGATTTCTTTTTCACCAACTTAATATTTATACGTGTATGCATGTTTGTATGTGTGTATGTATATTTCTAGTATACATGTGTACAATATGGATTGAATATTTTTCTTTACTCCACCAAGACATAGTTAAGAAGTCGCCTAGTTAATGTTTCTTTTTTTTTTTTCTCAGGTAATCACGTTCGCGCGAATCTCCCGATAGATTGTCCTCCTCTCTCTCTCTCTCTGTTTTTTTCTTGTCATTTTTGTTTACTTTAATATAATTCGTAATGGGATGATGTATTTTAGTATCATTTTTTATTTTGTTCATATCTATCTAAGCGCTATATACAATATATACAACGTTTAAAACACGATCAATTATAAATCCTATCCTTTCAAGGATTCTCCTTCTTCTCTTAGTGATTGTTATAATTAGGATTGACTATTTCTTACAATTAGATTAATCAACAAAATTTTATTACGAATTATTATATGTAAAATATCAAATATCGCGCATATATACATATTATTATATATAATATATTAATAATATAATATATTATATTATATTAAGTTGGTGGAAAAAAAATGTCGGATTTTTAACCACAATTCAATAGGAAAATCCGACATTTCTTTTCTACCAATCAAACATGATATAATATAATATAAAATAATATAATATTGGCTAGGTGGAAAAAAATTGTCGGATTTTTCCATTGAATTGTGGCCAAAAATCCGACATTTTTTTTCACCAACCTAATATTATATTATATTTATATTTATATATATATGTATATATACGTGTTAGATGGTGTTATGTCCATCTCCAAGGTACCACTTTGGACGAATATCGGTCCGTCTAACATGCCTTGCACTTTGATGAGCAAATACTTTGGAGATTACATAGTCTAATAACTCTTCAGGTAATATTTTTAATTATGTATATAGATGATTATTCGATTTTTCTTTCTCTCTCTTTCTCTCTCTCTTTTTCTTTCTTTTTTCCTATCCTTTTCTCCTTCTCTAAGATTCGTTTTTTAATTACAAATATAAAACATGTATATGTAAATAGAACCTTTTAATAATATGCGCAAACACGTTCTCTCTCTCTCTCTCTCTCTTTCTCTCTTTCTCTCTCTCTTTCTTTCTTTTTAATTGAGCAATACATATGAGAATTTTTGTTAAATATCATATCAGTCTGAGCCGAATTTCAAACGGCCCTATTTTTTTTACATTCGCAACAGCACTTAATCAACAACACAACACGATATTTTTTCTTTTTTTTTCTTTTTCATATCCAAGCTTTTGTAGAATTTAACTTTTAATAAATTAACCACCGATGCATGTAAATATAACAATTCGCAATATATACCGCTAAATTACAGAAACGTCATACTCGTTAAAACTTTCAAACATTGATTCTTTCAAACATGAAACGCACAACAAGAACTCGTCTTCTTCTTCTTTTATTACACATTTTGAATAAATATTGGCTTTGGTGGAAATGAAATGTCGGATTTTCGTATTGAATCGTGACCAAATATCCGACACTGTTTCTTTTTTTTTTTTTTTTGATATATGAAAAAGTAGAAACAAATATGTTTCCTAGAAAAAAAAAGGGAACAAACTCTGACACTGGATTTTACGTGTTTCGTAAAAAATATAAAAAAAAAAAATAGAACGTTAATCTTACAATCGAGAATGCATTGTGCGTTGCATGATGAATTTTGTAATACTTCCTTTACAATAAGCCCAAAAACGTATTAATATCGAATTAGTTTTCTTTATTCTTATCGTCTCCTAATCCTTTATCCTTTAATTTTTTTTTATTTATTTATTACTTCTTATTGCGTTATCTTTGTTGTTGTTGTTGTTGTTGTTATTACTTTTACCTGTTTTTTTTTCTCAAAAATATATATATTGATTACTACTTAGGCTTCCGACGAACGGGAAAATCACGTTGTCATGTTTTATTTTTCCTTCTTCACGTCATATCGATAACCACGAAATAAATTCTTGTTTATTTATTTTATTTATTATTATTTATATTATTTAATTATTTTTTTTGTTAAATTTTAAATCCTTTTTTTTTTCAATTTAATTTTACTTTTTATTCTTCTTCTATCTATTTTCCTATTACTTTTTTCTTTCTCTCTCTCTCTCTCTTTCTGTCTCTCTCTTTGTTATATTAGGTGTAGTAAGAAATAAATGTATTATTTTGACATTTATTTGAAACTTCAAATAATGAATTTTCTTTTTGTTCTATTATTTTGACATTTATTTGAAGTTTCAAATAATAGTTTTCGTTTTACTACACCTAATATAATATGTAATCTAGCATATTATGACCTTATGTATGTATGCAATGTATAATATCATACCTCTTTTAATTAAATCCTAGGTATAATGAGACCCTCATATGATCCATATTGAAATTTACTTCTGTAGTTTTTCTTTTTCGAGTGTTAATTAATATACGTGTGTGTGCGTATGTTTATGTTTTATCCTTGAGTATGTTGTGTGTGTGTACGTGTGTTTGATGAAACATTATCGAGAAAACAACAAATATATCGTTGTTATATTTAAACACATAGCAGATACTCCTAACGATGAAATTATGTTCAATCGATAATAAAAATCCATGAAACTAATCAAAAATTAATTATATGTAATATAACAATTGCGTTTATATATAAACACATATAATTATCTCGAAGAAAAAATATTTGATATATTAGGTTGTCCTAAAAGTTTATTCCATTTTTTTCATTAAAACTTTGACTGCCACGTTGAATTTATTTGTTGTTTTGCTCAGGACGCTACGATAGTATTTTGTGATGCAAGATTTTATATAGAAATTAATTTTTTTATTTGTCCGATGTTTCGAATAAAATCGTATATCGTTAAAGTAAAATAATATAAAATACAACAACAACAAAATATATTTTATATTGAAAAATAATGAAGGAAACTTATGGGACGACCCTAATACATGCAAATAGATTAGCAAATAGATTATCAAATCCTTTGTCTTTATTATTATCCTTATTTCTTTTCCCATTCTTCTTTTAAATCACCATAAAACGATCTATCAACAAACCTTTATCTCTCTTTCCTATTCTTTCCTATTCTTTCATTAATTCTATATTTATTTTTAATTTTATTTTCTTCTTAACAAATTTTTCATTCCCTTCTCCTCTCCACTGTTTTGCTCTTCCAATTACATCAACTAAAAAAGAAAAGGAAAAAAACAATATTTAAAAGCTACTGTCTTTTTTTTTCTTCAAATATACCATCACTATCATATTTTCATCATAATTCTTATCGACCAATCTCTCGAAACAATCCCGACATTGTTATTTACTCCGAGTAAGCACGTAGAAAATATTCTCATGAATTTGTCGAAGGGCGGACTGGGGAGAAGGGGTGGTTCGTAAAAGTGTATTGGCGTAGGGAGAGGAAGAAGTGATGGGTGGCTGGGTACAGGGATGGATATAAATGGAAAGGGTGGTTAAGTGGGTGGAAGAGGAGACAGGTAGATGGGTTGAAAAAAAGGGTAGAAGGTGGAGGGTAGGTAGCGGGGGGAAAATTCAGCCTTTTATCTGTTACAGGCAGTCAGAGTAACGGCGATTATGATTCGAAAGCCTGCATAAACCTCTTACAGTCGCTAAATTTATGGAACTTTAACGTGTCCCATAAAATCCTCTCGCATTCGAGTTCACATATATATTTTCCTATGGCAATACCATTTCTCTAGGCTTTTAAAACGTCGACACGTTTTCGATCTTCAAACTCGTTCGCGTTCTCAATCCCGTTTTTCTTTCTTTTTTTTTTTATTTATATTTCATGCCAATTTTATTCGCAAACTTTTAATATTTTTTGTTATCATCGTTTTATGTATCTTCTTTCTAAATGTCATCTCGTTATTTCCGATACAACTAGATCTTTCACGCATGATCGATTAACGTTACACTATTTTCCTAACATTTTCAATATCTTCTTTTCATTTCAATTTATATTCTTTTAATTTAGATAAATTTAACAACATTTTCCGAATTAGGGTAGTTTTTATATAATAGAATTGAAAAGGTATTTAACGTATATTATACTAAACAGTAATATCCGACAATTAACGGCAAGTTCGTCCCTTTTCTTTCCTCACGTGAGTTCTACGTTGAAGTTAAAGTAATTTGCAAGACTTTGCTGTTTTAAAAAAACAAAATAATAATCATGAAATAAAAAGATATATATAAATATTGTTAATAAGTATATATATATGTATATAATTAAGTATATGTAAATTTGTATTATATTGACTTTAAAGATTCGGCAGTGTGGACCGTTTTGTTTTTCCTATTTTTTTTTTTTTTCATTATTTTCCCTACCTCCCGGATTGTGAGGGATTATTAATTAATTCATTTACTCTCCGTTGGTTTGCGAACATTTCATTCGTGAGAGAGACCAGTCTAATGTGCAGTGTGATATTAAAATTAATAATAATAATAATAATAATAGTAATAATAATATTAATAATAATTAATATAAAAGAGAGAGATACACGTGTTATTTAATACAATATTATGCTAATAATAATAATAATAATAATAGTAATTACAATTCAATTCACTAGCTATTATTTCGTTTATTTTTGGGGTGGAAATAAATAAGAAATAACGTAATTGATAAAGAAATATAATTCTTTATAAATTCGTAAATTATTAGGGAGATCTCATTTTTTTCAAAATGCGATTGGTATGCCTTAAGTATACTTTATATTCGAACTTTCACTTAAAATCAATCGTTGATTGCTCTTCATTTATGTATAATATAACACATATACAAGCGTAATATCGTCCAAGTTTATTTTACCATTTTAACGCTCATTATTTTCTTTTTTATAAATATTTTTAACTTGGATAAGTTTCGATATACATCGTGTGTATTATCGTTGTTCAAATTAAACATAATATATTTATTCTAAATATCCAATTACGATCTATCATTTTTTTTTTATATATATTCGAATGTAACATTCAAATTGATTTTTTTGTTTTTTTTTTATTAAGAAAACAATTTTTGGTTTATTTTTTTTTTATTATTTTTTCTGACAGACCGCAATTGTTTGGATTTGAAATAAAACGCTTTTTAGTGTATCATCGTTTGTCGTCAAACATACGATGCCCAAAATTCGCGTTAGTTCAAATGTAACACTCGTAGAAAAACAACAAATGAAAAGAAATAAAATTAGGAAGTTGAGGGTAGTGTGAGGGGTGATTGTGAGGGGGATCTTAGATGATGAGTCTCAAGATACCCATACGTGTGCGAAAAAATAGGCCGATCTCTTCGTGAAACCGAAGAGAAAAATGATTTTTAATCTATCTCTCTCTCTTTCTGTATCTCTTTCTATCATGATTTGTTTAATTTAATACAATATCGAATCTCGATTAAAAATGTTTCTGCACAGGAGAGAGGAGCAGATTGTTTAAATTCATCCTTCCTTTTAAACTACTTCACATATTTTACCTTTTCTTCTTCTTCTTCTTCTTCTTCTTCTTCTTATTTCTATAAGAAGATAACGATTGGCCACGTATGTTATCCTTAACGCAAATATTAGCAGCTCTTTAATGTGTGAAACAATAAATCAATATCGATGATCGTTTATGTTTGATGATAATCGATCGTCGAGATTGAATTTAATTGAATTATTTTCTATCGCTATTTTATTCGTAGAAGATAAAGGACTCGTATTTAGCATGTTTACACACATTCATAAACCGTAAAACATACATCCAACATACGATCACACACACACACACACACACACACACACACAAACAACACATACATTATTAACATCCATCCAGGACAGAGGACAGAAACACACCGCGTGTCCAGGATGCCAGTTTCTCGGTCACGATCGATAACTCGGCTAGTTCGATGAAATCGACGATTAAAGCACGAACGATTTTCATGATATGCAAATGCAACTATTCTAATCGTCCACGCAAAAAGTCTTCCACGAACGTCTTTTTTTTTTTACTAAATAACCTTCTCGTCAAATAGATTATTAATCGAATAGCGATAATCATCCGTGTGTGTGTTTTAGATTTCATCCAAATAAAGTTATACACGCCCAACAACAATCCTTATTTACACGTAAGCCACAGATTGTTAATCACCGAAATAGTTTTTCCTTCATCCTCTCCTCTCTCATAAGTAGGAGAAGAAATGTGAGTATAGCGTATCGTAGAACAAAGTGATTTATCCTTCCTCTTGTCATTATTCAATTAATATGTCCCCGTCACGGACAAACAATAATCCCGCACAACCGAGAAAATGAAAGAGTAACACGCGCGAAGTTAGAAGCCAAGTGTCATTATCATCATCATTATTTCATCATCATCATTATTATCATCATCATCATCATCCGGATTGTGCTTTTCTTCAGTTGTCAAAAGTGCATAAGAAAAGCACTGCATAATGAACAACACAACAAGTGTTTTTGTTTAGTAATGTTTATCCTTCGGTTGAGTTGCGCGTGTTCCTATAGGCCTAAAGTCTGGTGCTTCTTTCGGTGACGGGCAAACTAGTTTCGTCCCTAGGCACGGCACGATATTTACCACGTACCGAACTGGGGCCGAAAATTGGTGAGCCTCAGACAAGATGGCCGTCAATGTCGGAATAGGCCGGTGTCGGTGTGAACGTCGATAATGGGTGACCATGATTGTGTGCACCGTTGTTGTTGTTGTTGTTGTTGCTGTTCGCACGTGCAAAAGTAGCCGGTGGTGGTGGTACAGAGGGTGGTATCAGTGACTTTGTACCGGCTGTCATCACGGTAACATCCGGGGGTGGTACAGGACGTGGCAGAGTTCTCGAACGGGTCAAGGTACCCGTTCCACCAGCGTTCATGCTCGCATGCGGGGGTACCCCCGTGTGTCCTGTTATTGGCATGGATGGGTAATACGTGCCCGAGCCCGGGTCTCCCATTGGTGGTGCCGGGCTCGAGTTCGGCTCATATCCCATATAACGGCCGTTGTCCATTTCCACACTGTAGAAGCTTACGTCGTTGGGCGGTGCAGGACTTGGATTCCCGATGTAACTCGACTTCGAAACTGTAACGTAAATGACAGTTATATATACCATAGGATATATACTTAACGTACCATTGGAACTTTCTTTTTCCGTTTTCATCGATTGATTGATTGATACGTTCAGGAAGAATTGGATCGATGATCGCAAAGCTTATGATATTATGGGGGGGTTTAGGGATTTATAATTGATTTATGATAAGTGATCGTTGATGTACACGTTGGAAGCAAACTAGTGCAACCATTCGGATCACGTTTATTTAGTTTAGTTTTGTTTAGGGGATATTCTGTTGGGATAATTCATTCGTATGATTGAAAGCTTTGCCAAGCGATCTCTTGGATCTAATATTAATTACTGACGCCTCTGCCAAGGTACGTGCCGTGTGCGTTTCTCGTTCTGCTTGTATGTCGTACGCATTAATTTATAATAGCGTGTACGATACGCATGCAGAAGAACAAAAACCTCGCAAGCATAAGTCAACTCGCGTGCCTCCTCTTCTTTTTTTTTTTTTCTCATATCTCTTATATTTTTTTTATTGTATGTATGTATGTATGCTTTCTATTAAGTAAGTAATTATATATGAATTACTAATTAAGCAAGCTGCTCGAATAATTTCATGCGAACGAGTAATGAGATGATACGCGTATATATGCTTTTGATAATGAAGGATAATACGAATCGTGTAAATCAGAATTCAAAGAAGAATGAAATAATAGCATACACACTAAAATTATAATTATCAATCGAACATTAACAAAATCCGCATACGGGATAAGGAAGGTTCTTGTTTCTTACCTGGCCAGACTCACTGACTTTAAAAGGGGATTATTACCCCGTGTGATGAGTTAATTAAATCGATTAATATTTTCCGTATAAATTGATTCCTAAAAATGTTTAGAATATCCTGGGTCAAATAACTTTCCAATATTCGAAGTTGTTGGAAAGTTACAAGCTGTTAGAAGAGCAGATGTTTTATCATAGTTTAAATCGTACTTAAATACCTGTAAATTATTCTATTTTCTAATATTTTCTAATAATCACAAATTCATTCTATCTATACAGGTTTGAAAATGAAAATGTCGTTTGATTTTTCAATTCCTAAAAAAGAAATTCCTAAAAAAATGTTAAAAAATCGGCCCCTCACACGGGGTATGTCTCCTTTAAATAAAAATAATTTACAAATCGATTCCTCCTTTCAATTAGATATATTTCTAATGTGTATGTGTGTGAATGTGTGTGTTGATAAGTCGGATAAGTCTGACCAGAGATTACGAGAAGACACCAAGAGCGATTAACTTGAGAGGTTTGAGCACCTATGCAGAGTGTCGAGACGAGTAGCAGTTGTAGGTGACGCACCCGAGAGAGTCCCACTGGCTGTAGTTCTTTGTGGTGGTGAATCCATACTCATAACAGGTACATGGTTACCTCGACGACCGAGAGTTCCTTGATGATGTACCTGCATCTCTAAACTACCCTTCCCGTAATCCTGCATAGTTTGATCGATTAAATATGTACTAGCTGCAGTTTTTCTTCCCTCGTCCTGATGATATGAACAGATCAAAAATATCGGACGATTATTTATTTAATTTAACATTTACTAAATAATAATAAATATAATGAAGTTTAAGTATAGTGAAATTGATCAAATTGATTGTCCTTGGAAGATATCAGTGACCTTTAAATTAACCCAAAATTAAATTGACAAAATTAATTGATAAAAAAGAAATGTCGATTTTTTTGGCCATAATTTAATGGAGAAAATCAGATACCTTTTTATTCCACCAACCAAATATATTTGCAGAAAGGATTCCCATTACATGGTCATTGTTCATAAATTTCTTCCTATTTGGATCGTGTAAGATTCATTTTGAACCAATGTTATTTATGACATTAGATTTTCGATTAAATTCGTATCACGTTTTTTAATCGTACACTAAATCATTCAATTTTTCAATCACGGTTAATTCGTAAAATATAAGAAGGTGTATCATAAATATAAGAATTTAACGATCAATGTTTCAAACTTTGGCTCAAAAAGTTGTGAGTGGAATGAAATAAAAGCAATCGAATTTTTTCTTCTTATCCTCCTACCCTGTAATGTTACCTTCGAGAACAATCTTATCATCAGATCACTATACGATACTTACAAGAACAAAAATCTAAGATTTGTCCTTGTTAAAATTAATTGTTAATAATTTTCTTTCTAGAAAAAACAAAAAAATTCATACTAAATTTGTATTTGATCGACTGATGAAAATTTTCTTAATTACGTGGTGTATCAGCATGATATTCTCTATCTCTTTCTCTCTGTTTTTGAACTCTAAAAATAATTTCTCACCCTGTTTTTTCATCCCCTCGGCTTTGGTTATCATTCTGATACACCACGGGTATGTTGTATGTTGATTTTGTTTTGTTTTATTTCTATTTTATTTTTTTAGTTTTCTCTTTGTTTCTCTCAGTGTATCTACCTTCGACGGAATGTAGAGAAAAAACCAAAAAAAAAAAAATTAACAAAAAAGGAAGCGTTCTCTTTTCCCCAAAGCAATACACTACGAAGTCTTATCGTTTAAACGAGAGGGTTGTTATTTTGCTACCGCGTCGAAACAGGAGGATCGGATTGATACTACTATGCATTATGTTCAAAAGAAATAATAGGAAGGAATGAAAGAGAGTATGAAAGAATGAACAAAAAGAAAAGTAAAAGAGAAAGAGAGAGAGAGAAAGAAAAAAAAGCCAAGAACGGTAAGGGAAGAAAGGAAAAGATTTCTCTTTTTCTTTTTTTTTATGTGTTTCGTTTGTTGTTTTTGTTTGAAACAAAAAAAAAATACTAGAAAGACCGCTAGAGAAAATATTGGATATGGAATCTGATATGCGTATTCCTTGTAAAAAAAAAAGAAAAAAAAAATTACTCAACGCAAAAATCAGAAAAGAGGATGACAATGATAACACTGCAGCTTCTCGTTCCCGTGAACTAACACACCCACACTATGGATGACACATTAGTGTGTGTGTATTATCTAGGTTTTTGTTGCTTGTGTGTGATTTTGTTGGTTGTGTCGGTGTCCGTTGTGTTGAGTTGTTCTTGTTGCTTATTTTTCTTTTCTGGTATACATTTTCAAGAGTATTGTTTCCTACGATGCATTATGTGTGCATTGCAAATGAGGCTTCTTTTTTTTTTGTTCCTTTTTATTTATTTTTTTTTTGTTCCTCTTATTCGTGACATTTCGAAATTTACGCTATTGCGGATAGCATTGAAAGAGGATATCGCGTTACAGTGAGATTATTATTCTCTTTTATTAGATTTTCGATTAATCAAAATTATTATATGTCTAAATAATAATAATAATAATAATAATAAATAATAGAAATATAAGAAAAGTATTATTATTTCAATGAAAAATCGATATCAATCAATAATAGGAAAATATACATGCACGAGTAAACTATTATAATAATAATAGGAAAATAAGATTTCTCTACTTCTAGAAATTGAATTAGTATGTTTCTCTTCAAAAAATAAAGAAAGAAATATGCTACTTCAACAATATAAGCATCCCGAAAGTTTTGTTCACTTTAACCCTTTCGTTACGGATGCCGACTATAGTCGGCGTTCTCGCGATGATCTGTATAAACGGGTGTTACTTACAACACTTTACGGAATATTCATACAATATACTCATTTTCATATTTTTTATATAATACTTTGAAACAGTTGTTATTTAAAAGACTACCGACATGCAAAGTGCACATTTCTCGGCGCGGTGCCACGTTCACTGGCGTCACTCCAGCAGAATGGACTGCCGTAAGGAAAGGGTTAAAAACGAGAATTTAGTTGCGAGTACTACTGAAAACGAGGGAAGAGTGTGGAAAGGGAGTGGAAGGCTCGTTCGTTGGTAAAAAAGGTATAAGAAAATTTTTAAAGTTTCTTTTTGTTTTTTTCTATAAGAAAAAACGTGCGGTCTGATAGAAAAAAAAATTAATTGAAAATTAAAAAAACAAAAAGGAAGGAGAGAGATTTTTTTGAAGCAACGCGCAATAAGCTAAAAAAAAATCAAAATAAGGGGGAGTGGGGAAACTAAAAAACTGGTGAGGAAAGAAAAAAGTGTTAACAGAACTCAAACCTACCCTCCGTTATTACTTGTTACTAAGAACATATTGACTGATGGCACTGACCACGTAATCATTAGCGTCGAAGTTAACGTCGCTCTTCTCATCGGACACGGAACTTAATTCCCCGGTCATGGTGTCACCGTTGACGGTTGATGGTGCATACATATCAGCAGTCTGCGACTTGTTTAATCCTGTTGTCAACAAAAAAAAACGATAATTTGAAATTAGTTGGAAGTATTTCAAGTATTAACAAAAAAGCGTTAAGTTGAGATTAGTTTTTAGTATTATGGGGGTCATCCTCGTGTGATTGGTTGATAAATAATCGAATTTTTATTGTCCTTGTACTCAACACTCCTTTTTTTCAAGATTGGTGTCTTTCGAGTTTTGTACGACTCATGTTGATGCTTAAAAATATTTTCTACACATTACTAAAATGTTAATAAATAAAATGTTTAAAACAATCATCCATCATACGGGTTGACCCTCACTTAACGATCAAGAATTTCTTTGCAATTTTAAACATACAAAATATATATTTAAGATTAATGTTTATTATTAATTATTATATTTTCTAATATTTTATTAAACGTGTGTCGGTAGTATTCCTTCTTCGGTAAAGAGTATTTTTTTGTTGTTGAAATAAAAAAATCGTCAGAAATAATTTGTCGGTACAGTCAAACCTGTTTTTCGTATGGTAGCTTAATTGTCTAATATTTAATTAAAGATACCATTAAAAACTATACATATAAAAAAAAAAAAAAGAAAAACAGTATAAAAACATAAAGTACAATATAAAATTATAGATGCGTATTTAGTTGTTGTTTGTTTGTTAAAATCATATTACGTACAATTGCGTATAATTAATTTTTCTTGTATATCGTGTTAGTCTCTTCGTTAAAATAATTTGATTGAATTATGTTTCTCGAGAGAACAATCATCGTTATTATTTTTTTTGATCATTTCTTTTTTGTCTTTTTTTTTGTTAAATCAACTTACGAGCTTTATTTCGTTTTCGCACAATGTACCACAACATGATGAAGAGATTAACGATAAAAAAGATGACCGAAGTAGCTGCGAAGGTATAGATATAATTCATTGGGAAATCCCCTCTTTCCAAGAGGACGTCCGGCAGGTTTTCCACGTTATTTGGTCCTATGAAATAATCAGAAAGAAAAAAACCTAATGATTATATTTGTTAACAATGATATTTACCAGAACGCTGTGACTTCTTTTTCGACTTTAATGTAGCAAAGACTATGGGCGCGGCAATGAGGAGACAAGCGGATGCAGAAACAGTGATGATTATCACGATGATGTACGAGGAATTAATCTCGCTTGATGTCAACTCGGTGGGTGGCGCCTCGCCTGTAACCCAAGCCAATGCCCCGTCACCCGATTTGTTACTATCATGCAATATGATTATGATCTGCCTATTTGTTAGTTATAAAAACTTCTGTTAACTCTTTAGTTTTTATTTTATTTTATTGTCCTTTCTTCTTAACGTTGCTGCTACCAGCCCCCCCAACCCTCACCCCCACCCTTCCTTCTTTCCTTCCGTCTCACGACACACGGTTTTTTTTTATTGTTAATTTTTATTTAAAGCGGATTATTATTGTTTTAGGTATTAGCTCTCAAAATGTTTGATGTTAAGAATTAACGAGTTGATGATTATTTTGGTTCCTTACTACTACTATTGCTAATAACTTTTTGTTAATTTATTTTTAATTGTTTCTTTTTTCTGCCTTCGTATTAATATTAGTGTTAATTCTTTATTGTGGAGATATTAATAATTAACGCGTTACCGATTACCGTAATTATCGATAAACTTGATAATGCACACCGATGTCGCATTATTGAATACGAATGATTGATCGTGCCTAATATGCATTAAATGTAAACATACATACAGAGAAAGAGGAAGAGAGAGAGAGAGAGGGAGAGACAGACACGTATAGGGGAACATATATAATCTTTCATGAAATATTTCGAAATGATCTATGATGAATCGTAAATGTTAACGTATACGAATGGATATTATTATAGTAGCACGTAATAACTACGTTTAATGACAAGCGTATTTCACAAATGAAGCTTCTATATCTAATCTAATTGACGCATACTGAATCGTTATGGTTTGACACGTAAAGCAGTTTTAGCTAACGATGCGTTAATAAAGATGCGTTAATCATATCTATCAAACGCACGCAACCAATTATATATATAATATTAACAATTAATATATTAGGTCGTTGAATAAAATTCTTCTTAATTTATTCCTCAATTAAATTTATGAAATATATTCGAATGATGTATCTGTTCTATGAAAATATTATTGTAAATATAATTCTGATATTCAAATAATAATAAGTAACTTTTAAGACGACCTAGTATATAACATATATATATATATAATTTTGTATTTATTAACACTTTGACTGCCACGCTGGGTTCACATAGAAATTAATCTTTTATTTGTCCGGTGTTCCAAAAAAAATTATTTAATCGTTTAATAATGCACTTTTTTAACATTTACTATTAAAGTAGTTCAAACCAATGATCACTACGGTGTCGCAGAAAAAATTGTGACCGGTCAAAGTGTTAATAATGATGATAAATAAATCGATTAAATGAAAAATAATAAGCAGGAATGATGTATATTAATAGGAACAAAAGCATTTGGTGATAACTACTTACGTAATGTCTGGACCTTGACGTTGTCTGGTAAGAAACCACTGTCACCTTTCTCGTTAATTGCTTTAACACTAAAAACATAATAAGTCCCAAGAGCTAGACCATTTATCGTTGCTTTATATTCCCCAGGTGATACGTCTATATATCTATAACGATTTTCATAATCCAACGCCTGTCTCCATCGTATTTGATGAGACGTTGGCAGACCACCATCGAATCCTCTTTTCCAGATCAATGTTACAGAATCGTGTGTCACGTTGTAAGCTACCAAATCTAATGGTTTGTCAGGTGGTGACGTTACGTCCAAATGTATGATATCCATGGAATGACCCATTTTATTTTCTGCACGACACTCGTATTTACCATAATCGTACGATTTCACGTGGAATATCGTCAACGTCGACTCGGATACTAACTCCGACAACTGCAATGAGAAATTAAGGAAGAAGACAAATTAAAGAAGGATATAAATATTATTCTAAGCGAGTCGTCGTTTTGATATTTGATTTTTTTTTTATTTATGAGAATGATGCTCGACTTACGTCGCTATGAGTTATGCTATATTTGTGTTCTGTCGCATTAGGTAATAAAGATTTTCCATTGAAAATCCACGTAAAACGTGGCAACGGTGATCCTTGCGCTTTACAATAAAGTGGTGCATTTATTCCTTTATTTGCAGCAGCCTTTCTCGTTAACGGCGTATTCATCATTTCTGGTATAACTGTTTTGCGAAAATAAAATAAATTTTAATTAAATAATAATAATAATCAGGAGGTATTTATTCTACAAAACAAATATAATAATATGATATTATTGAAACGTACAATTCGTAATGAATAGAATAGGTTTGGAAGTAGCGTTGCCAATTCCATTGTTAACTTTGCAACGATACTCCCCGACGTCTTCCTTTTCTGGATGCTCGATATGAAGATAAGAAGTTCTGTTAGCAAATGACGTTGAATATCTTCCAGGTAATTCCAAATTGGAACCAACTTTTTGCCACGTTACGTATTCGTCTCCGATCGGGCTACCGTCAACCTCGCAAAACAATTTAGCTTCGATTCCAGGTGGATAAACCGTACCCGACGTTGACGTTCGTAAAATCTTAGCCGGATCTATCGTCAAATAAATACGTTTAAGTGTTTTTTATTTTTTTCTCTATCTAAATATGAGAATATATAAAAAAAAAGGAACTCGTAGAGGAAATTAGAGAAAATTGGTTACAAAAAAAAAAGAAGAAAAATAACGAAGGAGAAAAAAAAAACGATTTACTAACATTGTACGGTCAAATTGAGAGGATAAAACGTGGTCCCTTCTTCGTTGATAGCCTCGCACGTGTACGTTCCTGCATCGAAACGTTCCAATTTGGTGATATTCAAGGTAGGCCCACGAGCAGTTATTCTTTTGCCTATACTACTCAAGGGCAAACCGTCCCTGGTCCACGTGTAAGTTACCGTATTAGGATTTGCAGTTGCCGAGACTGATATTACGAAGGGTTCCCCTTCCATACCGGTTAGTTCGTAAGGATCTAACGTTGAGAATATTGGCTTGTCTAAAACATCAATACCATAATAATGTTTTTTTACCGAATCTCATGGGAATCTTATGGGAATCTATTGGGGATTCCAGAAATAGATTTCATTGTAATGAAGTTTTATTTCGGAAACTAACAACACTTTTATACGGTACGTTTCATTTTATTAGTTCCGAAATAAAGATTACTGTATATATATATACTTACATAGAACGTGAAGGGTTATCGCATCATGTATCGATCTTTCCATTTGTGCGTTCCTAGCTTGACATGTGTAGACTTCGCAGTTCATATCCTCGGTTAAATCCAATGCCAATTCAACGAAGGAAAGAAAACCACCGTGTAAACCAGCTTTAGTACCATTTTTACTCGAGGGTACAGATATTCCACCCTTCCACCATGACATCTCTGCTGCCGGATTGCTGCTACTTGATTCGCAAATAATATTACCTGGCTGACCTGCATGAAAGTCCAATGGGTCTCGGGAGATCTTCACTTTATCCGGTGGAACTATGAAAATAAAATCGATAAACGTCAATAAACTTAAACCAGTGTAGATATTTCTTAGATTATTGGATATAATTTTAGAACAGAATTATTTTATAAATAATGTTATTAATTAAATATTATATATTTACGTACAATTGACCCTTAATATAAGAGTTTTCATTAATGGTATTTCGGTGGCAGAATTTGTAGCTTCGCATCTAACGTGGGCATTGTTATCCGAGGCATTAACCAAAATCGCGAGTTCACTCGAAACAGCTTGATCTCTCGTTCTTGACGTACCAAGAATCTGAAGTAAGAGAAGAAAAAAAAAGAAAAACAAAAATAAGAAATAAGTTAAAGAAAATTAATATATTTGGTTAGTGGAAAAAAATTGTGTCGTATTTTTGTGCACAATTCAATGGAGGAATATCCGACATTATTTTTTCCACCAAGCTAATATTAAAGAATAATCATCTTCCACTTTTTCAGTATAAAGTAACAGACGATAGAATAATCTAGTGCATTATACCTTTCTATCGTTTTTATACCACGTCAGAGTTGCCAGTGGATTACCAGCTGTGGCTGTGCACTGAAGTCTTAATACCGTTCCAGCGTCTATAGTTGTACCCTCTTCATAACCAGTGACGAAGAGGTTCGAGGGTGGATCTAGAACAAAGTGTGTTGCATGCTTTAATCTTCATTCTCTTTGCGTGTTCGTATCAAAAAGCGTTGACGTAATACCTAGGAACTTGGTTATATGTGCACCATCCTCTAAGTTCCTGTATTGTGTCTCGACAAAATGACGTAACACCTCGTGAACATTTTCAAAGCTATCTATCTATGTATGTATGCAATGTAATTTAATATACATATATACTTGGAATATATTATATTTTATATTAAAAAAGCTCATTATTCGTTTCACGATCTACGTAACTATCAAAGCTGTATTTTACAGAGACATGTCTTGTCCTGGTCCTATCTAATAAGAAATTCTTTTTATATTCGTTTAAGATTAAAAAATGTAAGATGAATAAAAGAAGAGATATCCTTTTAAAACGGGGAATCAAAAAAAATATATATCTTCCTCTTGATATTTGATTAGGACTCCCTGTCTGACTCCCCGCTTGATTTCCACTGCATTCGTCATTTAAGATTGTACGCGAACAGATGCACTTTGATTTAGGTACAGGTTGACAATTATTTGTATGTCTCTTGTGTCAAGGTTTTTTCGTGATAATAATAAATGACAAATATAAAAAAATCTACTTCTCCCACATCCTCCTCATCTCTCCACCTGGTCAGTGTAACATAACTCGTTTTCCAAGTTATATCAGGTAAATCATCCTAACGATTCTGTCTGCAACGGATACCGCGTTACACCATCGATGTCGATGCAACAGAGTGCATTATCGTCTCTCGTAGTTTCTCATGCAAATTCCTACCTTCGGTTTGAGGTAAATCAATCTTCTCAGTTAGAATGTTGGGCTAGATGTATATATAGAGAGTGAGTGAGTGTGAGAGGAAGAGAGAGAGAGAGAGAGAGGGGGAGAGAGATATTGGCCGATAGTACTTCCTAATTCAGAATTCTGCTGTTTGAGCAAATTATTCTCGTTCCGAGACAACGCCGTGTTGTCAGGGATGAGGGAGGATGGTGTACTCTCTCTCTCTCTTCTCACCTCTGGTTGGCTAGTTTGCAGAATCCACGCATGTCCGACCTTTCTCTTAGTCTTCGTCACCATAACTAGTGCCAAATGTTGGAACGACGGTGATTAGGATGATGATCACCACCATCAACCACCACCACCACTACCGCGTCAATATTCAACGAAAGGTATCCTTCTCTCTACGTGTGTTGGATGTAAACTAACCGAGAATGATTTTTGTACGAATATCAAATACCAAATTTTCAACGCGTTATTGGTAAACGTTTAAAAAAAAAATACGTTCGTCGAAATCTGACTAATTGGATCTTGTTTCCTTTGTCTCTTTTTTAAAATATAGAACTCTATATTATATTTAATGCTGTCTTATGAATCAAATTTTGCCCTGTTTCATGGAAAAGAGCTTAGGTTAATTGTTCAAGAGGTCAAGGTAAAAATAACTCAGGGGGATTGGGGAATTTAACGCGTTGTTGACGAATTGATCGTTAGCGAGTTAATCAAACGAAAATTTCATTACGATTTATAGTTAAACGTACGTATATTGTGTGTCTTTATGTGTGTGTATGTGTATCATATACTATACTCACATATAACATTGATAGTATGGGTGCCGACCACGTTCTCAGCAAGTTTCGCATTAGACGCGTGGCAGATAACAACGATGCTTCTACTCTTGTGATTTATATTGAAAGTCACATTAGAAGTTGTGATCCAACCGCCCTGAGACGCTGGTTCCGTTTTTGACGTGCTATTCTCAAAGTTCCGACCGTCAACCGACCACTTTATATCCGCCGGTGGGTTTGAGTTCTCTGTTGTACAAGTAATCACAACTTGTTCGCCTGCTTTTGCTTCTGTTGGTCCGGTGATTATCACACCGGCTGGTACGACTGGAAAAGAAACGCATTATTTTTTAAATTAAATTAAATTATTTATTTATATTCTTTTGTTTTGTCAATGATATATTGTTGTTATGATGATGTTGAAAGGATATGACACTAAAGTTATGTTACTTACAAAGTACAGTTAGGTCAACGTGCACTTTCATGGGTTCAACGCTCATGATATTGGACACCTCGCATCTGTATCGTGCCTTGTCATCTTGTGCCATGGCCTTGAAAGATAGGACACTCTCCGATAGGCTTCCCTCAGAATGATACTTCGTAGTTACTTGTTCATTATTTCTATACCAAATAATTTGGGCTGGTGGATTTCCACCTCGCGATCGACAGGTTAGTTCCACTTGTTGATCACGTTGTACGGTTTCACCCTCGGTGTAACCTTCGATGTACGGTACACCCGGTGGATCTGTACATTCATTATTATTATTATTATTATTAGATTGTCAAGTATGAAATGGAGCAAAAGATACACACAATTGAATTGAAATTGGCCCCATTTCATACTTGACAACCTAATATTATTATTATTATTTTCTTTTATCTCGATAGTGATAATTATTACGACTTCGATTTTTAATATTATTTTTGTCGCAGTAGTAAGATTAAATAACGAGTGACACTATTTTCAGTAGTTAACATAAAAGGGTTGAGGCGTACGATTTAAGTGATCAACGTAAAAGATGATAAATTCGATTTCAGTAGTTCACGTAAACGCTAACAGAAACGATTTCCAGTAGTCTGGGTAAAAGACTAGCGATTTGAGTAAAAGAATATTAGCTAAATTCGATATATTAATAAAATGGGATATAAGATTTATTTGAATGATGTTAAATGGTTGGTTAATAAAAAAATATTATTTAAAAAGAAGTAATAAAACTAAAAAATTTAACAAAACATAAAAATTAAAACGTAAGTATTATAAAAATGTTCCATTAGGTTGATATATAATTATACCGTACAGTATAATTGAATTGAATGTTATAGAAGATTACAATCTATCCCTATTTATCTTTCAGATTAATATTCATGTAGGACTATAGTCCTTTACTTACAGAAAACGGATAGTTTGATAGTCGCCCGCATAGGACGATTAATGGGAATTGCTGGATGATTGGCTTCGCAGGTATAATCCATCTCATCATCGTCAGAAGTAGGGATGATAGTGATAGATCCGTGGGTATCGTATTTGAGAAGTTTCTTCTTAGTTTCGCCAGGTTTCAGCAAGTCCTTGTCTGAAGCATAATCGATACGAATTTAAACTGTTTAAATATTTTATCGTTAATTTGAAATTTAATTAAAATATATTTTTAAGAAGATTCTTATGTCACAATAATGGTATAACACACACCATAGATTAAATAGAGATACCATTGATTTTCTTTAATGTTTTTATCTGTTTCTTGATAGGATAACAATACCTAGTATGTGTATACTACAATATGTAGTTGGTTCTTTTTCTCTCTCTTTCTCTCACGGTTAACCAAAGCACGTAGGGGATACTACGAGAAACGAGCATGGAATGTTTTAAACGGCGTTAATTCTAAAATACATCGATGTTTGTTCCGTGATTGCATTGCCCCTGCCGATATCCAACGTTATCTCATTTTAATCGAAGGTGCGCGCGAGCGGAATAATCGATACTTTCGGATGATCGAGCGGTCGCTAGTACTATTACTGGCTAGAAGGAAAATTCAATTAAACTGACGATTCTTTCATTTTTTTTTCTTTCTTTCTTTTTTTTTTTGTTAGCTTCGAATTTTCTATACGAACAGAAATGAGAGAAAATAGTGACGAATTGCGCGTTTCGAATTAATTTTCCATTTTATCCTTCCCTCCACCCTATTCCTTTTTGTTTTAATTCGAATCAATGCTTTCCATCTTTTCATATATTATTATTATTATTATTATTATTATTTTGCGTTTATATATACTGTGAGCGTTCATTTAAAAATACGTCAGATCGAAAACAGGTCGCTTATTTGACTTCAATTTATTCCTCGAGTTTTTATTTTTTTTTTTATTGGGTTATTTCGTTGACGATTTGACAAAATCAAGGTTTTTTTTTTCATTTTATTTTTCTCTTTAAACATCGTCAAACGCAGCTTCGTATTACCTTTAAGATGATATATATATCAAAAGGTAAAGGGGATGTTATTTAAAATATTTAAAGTAAAGGGCTAGCTGAGTTACGAAACATAAAATAATATTTTATTTAGGAAAATGTTCAAATTAAAAGCATTAATTCATCATGTACGTATATAAATAATAATTGGGACATTAATTAGAGTTAAAAGGGTCACCCTGTGTAATGATGATAGGTTGAAAAAAAATTAAATTTTTGTGTGTGTGTTTGTATAAATTGATTCCTAAATATGTTTAAAATTATGCTGCTAAAATGATTTTCCAATATTCCAAGTTGATTTTGGATAAACCAATAAGTTGAGAAATCATGGAACCACTCGACAATCTTTTTTTAAGACGGGTGTGTCTTTGGAGTTGTACAACTCATGCTCTTATGAAGATTAATGTCTAAAAATTTTTATGCACACTACTGAAATGTTAATAAATATATCACAAAAATTTCAAAGTTCTATCTTTTTATTGGTTGTCGAAAAAAAATTCTTAAAAAGTGTTTAAGAAAATGACCGTCACACAGGGTGATCCTCATAAGTCCCTTATTGGAGAGACTATTAGAATAGAAATTAAAATACTTACCACCTTCGATTGATATCGGCGTGATACTAGTGTCACCACCTTTGATTTGAACGTTTCCACGATACCAAACAATAGTTGCTGCAGGTTTAGCTGATCTAACGACGCATTCCAATGTTGTAGATTCGCCAACTTTAACCTCGATTTTGTTTTTATTCGAGTTACTGCTACCATCGATTTTTTTCTTATACATGTGACTACTGATCTCGACTTTTTGGGGTAATGCTGTAACAAATTAAAACATTCATCATCATCATTAATATTAATTAAAACAATTTTCAAAATATATTATATAACCCGTTCATGTTATTTTATTTATCGTTCATTTCCAGTACTAGATATAAATAAACATATGTATATATCTCTGTCTCTCGTATATCTCGTTTACGGTCTTATTTAATTGTTAAAATTTATTTAAAACAATTAAAATATATATCGAAATAATTGATTTAACCGATTTCCCAGGCATTGGCAATGTCGAACAATGCGATTCGATTTCACAAAACGCACTCGCACGTAAACTGTGGGCGTCGATTTTGACTGAGAAACGAGCACTGGCTTAATTCAATGCTAGTGTATATTTATATATATATCTATGTGTGTATGTATGTGTATACGTGAGTATGTGTCTATGAAAGTATGTGTACAGCTTGAATAGTTTATTGCAATATCGGACGGTGCACCTATCTCGCATGTACTTTACGACTAGCTTTTGATCTCGGATATTCTGTTTCCGAAGCAATAAATCCTATCAATAATTTGTCCTTTTTTTTTCCTGTAGAAAACTAGACAGATTAAAGATGATGTATATATATATATGCGTGTGTATGTGTGTGTAAATGTGTATGCGTCTAGATATTACATACTATAAAGCGTATTTCTCGTTTAATCCGAATTAATGATCAACGTAGAATTATAAACTATGTTCAAAGAAAAGCACTCGTTCAAAAATCTGATTTAACGATTCCAAGTGGAATTAATGATGATGATTCTCTCTCTCTCTCTCATTCTCTCATCAATTTTTCGCCTTTCGTATCGACGTAATATTTTGGTCTACGAAACTATCGTATATCGTAAAAAGAAATATTATTAGAAATAATATATCGACAAGAAATTACTCTTATTGTATTAATTATTAAATTTAGTTACTATTGAGACGTCCCACCACGATTTTCCATATTATTTTTTAAGTAATAAGACTAAATCACGAATGATAATATTTTCAGTAGTTAACGTAAGGGTTGAGGTGCACGATTTAAATTATCAGTGTAAAAGATAAAGTCGATTTCTGTAGTCGATTTGTGTAATTATTAAAGATATACATATATTCTTTATTTTATAGAATAAAACAAGAGTTTATAAATTATCAGCAGACAGTGTTGGTAATAAGTGTAACTAGAGTTTACAACAAGCAATATGTTTAGCAATTTGATAAATGTTTGGCCAAGAGAACTTTCTAAAGAACCCAGCATCAATTCCTTTGACCTTACCGATCAATATTCAAGTTTCTCTCTCTCTCTCTCTCGATGACATCTACGTAATAGTAGTTTTAGATGCACATATGTGTGCTCGTATGTATGCATGTATGTATGTACATGTATCTGTCTATCTATATATATATGTATGAATGTGTGTGTAGTATGTGAGCCCAGAATTCATCAATGTGAGGATGCATATACGAGTTTGGCTCGGTCTGTATGTCAAGCACAAACAAGTTCAGAGAAGAACGACCTTTGACCCTAATTTCCTCTTTACCCTCCTATTCGCTTAACCACAAGGCGTCCATTGCGTGTCACTCGGAACAGAGAATACTCGATTTTCCTACGTTAATTTTTCATCTTCGACACGAATTCATTTAAAATTTATTTATCCTCGTTCAAAGAAGAGAAGATATATCCCCTATAAACTTTTGAATACTATCGTTTAATATTTTATAACTATTATTATAGCATTTATAATCCTAACAATATTGAATATTAAATAAAAGGTGTATGTTTAATTATTATTCTATTTTGATAGTTTAAAAAAAAACCTTTTTCTAACAACTTTTGCAGGATACATTATTTTATACACATGTTTATTTTATTTTATTTCATTTCATTTCATCGAATGGAAGAGTAATTTTTTTAACTACGTGTTTTGATGTTATTCAAAACGTTTTTAACTTTTTTAAATATTATTCCTGGAATATTAAAAAATTCCTTTTTTTATTCTTTTTTTTAGGCACGACGAGATAAATTGCATTATAAATGGCTAACAATACGGTATACTGTAAATATTGTATATCAACAATTAATTTCAAGAATAGCACATTTTCGAAATCCATTTACGCAGTTAAGTTAATAATAAAAATACACAGGGAGATAGTAAATGATGACATAGCTGATATAAAGAGGAGAAGACAGAAATACAGAATGTTGTTTATCGAATGAATATTAATATAAAAAAAACAAGTAATATAAAAATGCAAAGAATTGTTTGGATTATTAACAGCACATATAAACAAACAAACAAATAAATAAATAAATAAATAAATATCTTCATTTCTGTATATTCCTTTTGGTTTACGTAAAAGCAAGAATTACTGTTGCATGAAATTTTATATGTTGCTTTTAATATTTTTATTTCCAATTATTAATAATAATAATAATAATAATAACAACAATATAAATATATGAGGTTTATCTTACGTTGAGTAAGAGAATGTTGATCTCTGATATTATATTTGCAAAATTGCAAAATTGTTAAAGGTATTAATTGTCCTAGCATCATCAATCCTCTTATCTCTTAACGTTCCATTTAAAAATAGAAGAAAGAATGAGTTACTATACATTGAACATTATTTTAATATTTTCTTCTAAAAGAAATATCATCTTCAATGTTTGTTATAATATTTTTGTAATAATAGGTTTGTCTCGTAAAATAAAATAAAAACAAATAAACACACGCATACACATCACATAGTTGCATTGCTTATTTTGGTGCTAGTCAAACGTCACTTATGCTTTTGGTTGGACAAGGATAGCTGAATATACGCGAAGATGATGGTTGGCTTGCTGGCGAAAGGGAGTGGTTTCTAACAAACAGCATCAGGGAAGCACAAGCTTGCTACGAGGGAGTCCTCTTGTCAACCAAATTAACTAGACCCACCGTTGCAAGCTATACAGTAGGATAACGATGCTAACGTCCGAGTTCTCCTTGCTTTCCTTGCTTTCGACATGAGAGAGAGAGAAAGAGAGACAGAGAGATAGAGAAAGCTAGCTACGTGTATTCCAAACGAGAATGTCTTCGTGATTGTTGTTGAACGCTCTACTGAGTTCTCGAACGGTTAAATTCCCTTCTATTATCCTGGATTTCAAGGAATTAAAGTTCAGAAATCGAATGGTACTTTTTTCCTCTTAAAATTACGTTTTCCAATGACATTTTTATTTTACCGATAGTTCTCTACATCTCAATCATGAATTTTTAATAATATTTACAAATACATCGACCCAATAAAAGAGAAAAAAATGAGACAAAAAATAAAAGGTTTATTTTTATCTACTACTCGAAAAACTTGAAAAAATTAATTGATGATATCTAAGTTCAATACGGGTTAGATATTATCTTTCAAAGAAGATTAAGTCGTAAAAAGAGGTGGATCGTAAAATTAATTGAACATCGTAGGTTCATTTAAGAGTGTCTCTATTTTTTCTTCTTTTTCTATAAAACTGCAATGTTTTTCATTTATATATTTATCTCCCTTTGTTTTTTTTATTTTTAAATAAATATATATATATCTCCACGTATATATGAATTTTTTTATATTCATAGAATATACGCGAGGAAATTCACGGCATATATAAATACGTATAAGTATACACGCGAGTATTCGCGTGTAATGCGTGCACATCATACACTACCATACCCCTAAAATTCGTCTGCCTAAAAGAAAAATGTGTTCATGCAAATCGACGCGTGGCTCTGAAAGCTTATGCGAACTTGCACAGCTCGGCCTGTATAAAAGCATATGTATAGAAGTATTTACTTCTATTTATGCTTTGCACGATATTTTCCCCACAGAGAAATTCTTTGTTTTTATTTTTTTTTTCTCTCTTTCTCTCTTTAAAAAACGTAACAGTACGAAGAGGGTTCGTTGTTCTTCTTTTTGGGAAGAATTTTAAAAAACAACAAAGCGAAATTATTAGTCGACTAGATAAACGCAGGGAAGTTTTGAAACGTGATTAAACGAAAATTTGTTAATGGACGAACCTACAACGTAGTTGTAGGTGTAGTAGTAATAGTAGTAATAGTACATACAAATCGTTTCCATTTTCGAGATCTCTGTAAAAATTTCCGATTCGAACTCGTCGCTCGTGTGTAACTTCACGCTCGAAAGCGATGAAGCCCGTTTACGCTACTGTGAGAGGAGTTTAAACCTGGAGAATAATACCTGTTGCACGTGAATAGCGCGAATAGCTGCGATGTTTTACTCGACATTATAGCCGAAACGCGACCGTTCTTCTCTCTTTCTCTCTCTCACATATACTTTTTTGCTATCACGAATGGTTGGTTCGTTCCAACAGAAAAAAAAAAGATAATACATATATATAGTTGGAAAAGAATTATTCCAAGAACTTGAGTAAAAAGAAAAATGGGTTGAGTTTCTATGTATATGTGGTACATGTGTGTATACGTCTCTGTATATACTCATATCTATATGTGTGTCTCTATGTGTCTGTTTTCGTAGGTTAGTGATGTATGTTTGTATATGAGAGAAACGGGAGAAAGACAATCCGTATGATCAAAGCATTTGTGAATCGTCTAAAGCCAGTAAAAGCTAGTCGAAGCTACCAAAAGCACTAGCTACGATATGCTCCTGGCTAACCAATGATAGTAGTAGCTTGTATATAGTAGATGATACTTTGAGTTACCTTCGACTCACGGCCTATTCTCTTTGAGCTTTCTCGTTTACCCCATAACCAAAACGTGATATTTCGTGAATAGAGATGATAGGAACGATTCTGGTTGATAACAGTACATGCTTAACTATCGATAACAAGCTATGTATATATATATATATATAAATGTAGATAATATTTATATATGAAAAGTAGGATATATTATGATTCAACTTCCTTATTACACAATTTATGATTTATTTTATTTATATTTTATTATTTGAGCTTTTAATGATAAATCTATATATAGTCGAGATAGGTAAAAGTACGAATAATAGTAATAGTTGTAGGTTGTAGTAATAGTAGTAGTAGTTATAAGTTGTAGTAGTAATAATAGTTATAGTAATGTATGATATATATGCGTGTGTGTGTATGCTTTTGCATCGGTAAAAGTTCCATCCTTGCTAAAGCTTTTTCGTTTTCGTCACAAAAAAAATACACGTAAAAAAAATAATTTCAATTTTAGAGATTTTCTCTGTCATGGTTTTCTAAAGAACGTATCTACAGTCTAAAAGAAAAATTGGGTGTATATCAAACGTTTTGTTCCATAAGTTTTGAAAAATGTTGTCTCGAGAATTTTTCAATATAAAGAAATATATTTACCCACACACACATACACACACATGTATACGTATATGTTGTTTCCAAGGGAGAGAGAGAGAGAGAGAAAGAGAGAGAAAAGCTGATGGTGGGATTTGTCGTAGACGTGCGTTGGCACGGAATGCATTTGGACCTGGTATGCATCGTGTTCGTCCTTTGATAACCGCGAACGTCACCAACGTTCTTTTCCGCTTCGGCAAGACTGACCAAAAAACCTTGCCGGTACTAAGGGAAGATAGAAAGAAAGAAAAAAAGAAAAAGAATGAAAGAGAGAAAGAAAGTAAAGGACTTTTGGCTTCTACTGCGAAACGTCGACATGGATATTGCAACCGAGTGACGTTGCATTTTCGACGACGACGACGACGACGACGACGACGACGACGACGACGACGACGACGAGGTTGTCAAAGACATCGAGAAAAAAAACTCGTTACGTTGTATAAACCCTGAGTTGCAAGTATATAAGTACGTTGACTTTAGTATATACCACCATGGTGACAATGATTTACGATTTTTCTTTAAATATATAAAAGTTTCTTAAGATCGTTAAGAATACGTCTGGTTTCGTACGTGATTGAATTGATTTTTTTTTTAGCATAATTTATTAACTCGTATATATAAATGTGAATAATTTCCATGAAGATTTCGAAAATCGTGTACACTGTAGCAACACTATGAAATATCCAAATATAAAAAATATATATATGTATAATAAATAAAAAATAATATACTATTATATTAAATATTATATTGGGTTGGTGGAAAAAGAAGTGTCGGATTTTTGGCTACAATTCAATGGGAAAATTGACATTTTAGAGATAAATAAAAATAATTATAAGTTGTAGTAGTAATAGTAATAATAGTACATGTACCTATGTATATCTTTCAATAAATATTCTCTAAATAAAATTATCTTGAATTCATAAAAAAGAAAATAACAACGTAATAGAAAAGTGTCAGAAGAAACACAAAAAAGGCAACAAGGTCAGTTGAAGATATAAAACACTGTTTGCTGCACTCCAATCCACGACGTGGTAACGAGCCGCTAAAATCTCATTTTCCTCACCCTCTTTTATTCTTCTATCTCTCTCTCTCTCTTACATATAAACACATACACACACATACATACATTTCTACGTATGGTACATGTGAAAAGGGGGTTGGTTGGTAGAGAAATGGTAAAAGAGAGTTGCTTTCGGAGAGTAGTTTGGTGGCAAGTTTCTCCTCGTTTTCTCTCGCTTTCCAATGCGCACGGAGAATGGGAAAGACAGGGACAGAGAATTAGACACATAAAGAGTATATGTGTGTGTTTGTGTGTGTGTGTGTGAGAGAGAGAGAGAGAGAGAGAGAAGAAAGCTTTTGTTGCTACAAGCTCAGCTATAATTGTATTGCTATTCACATGAGTAATTCAGTCATTCACTCACTCACTCACTAAGTCTCTCTCTCTCTCTCTTTCCCCTTTTCTCTTTCTGTCCGTCTATTCCACTTCCTGGCCCGATTAAAGTCAATTGTCGAAGTTGAGAAGGACGAGGGAATTCTGGCCAAACTCGTAGCTATCTCCGGATTTAGCACCGACGTTGTTTCCCATCCACCATATACTATGTATCCTTTATGGTGGTCACTCTAATACACATGTAAGTAAAGTACATATACCTTTGCATGTATGCAAGTAGGTAGGTAGGAATACGTTCTCGTTTGTGTATACTCTCTCTCTCTCTCTCTCCTTCTCTCTTTCTCTCTAAGGAAACCTTAAGGTTGACCATTCGTTTAACCCTTCATCTTGTTTCAGTATACATTCTCTTTTCGAGGTACTATCGATATTGTTCCCTTTGCTAATGGACACGAGGTAACTTAGAAGACACTTATTATTGTCTAACACGTAGAATATAATTGGAGGTTTTATTAATTATTTAATATTATTTATTATGTTGATTTATAATTATATAATATTATTTACTTATAAAATAATTCTAATATTATTTATATTATAAATTTATAATTATTTTTTAACTCGAATAAGAGTATATATGTATTTTACACATCCAAATAAATAGATCTTCTTGTCTATTTAATACAAACACATGAAACAGGTGAATGGGTTGGGTGAATGGTGAATCGGTTATCCAATGTCTTCTATTAATTTCTCCTTCTTTTTTTTCTTCGTCTCCTTCTAACATTACATTACACCGAGTAGACAGTGGAAAATCCCTTAGGGGAATTTCAACCGAAAGACTTGGGCGACCCGGAAGATACTTCGTCACTGGCCCGAAAGCTTCTGGTCGGGGCCCCATTACCGGTTGGAAATAAATTCTCCATCTCCTTTCGATATTCCCTTGGGTGCATTCGCGTGCGCGTTCGTCTTCGATTCTCCTTCTCCTTCTCCTTCTCTCTGTCTTCTTAGCCATCTATCTCCGTTCACTTACTGCAGCATTGGTGGTTGTTTGCCAACAGCCTGAAATTCCTACGGATCTGACAGGATCGTTTGAGATGAATGGAAAATAAAAGAATTGTCTCGATGGGTCGACAAAGGGGGGCAGAGGTGTGTGGAGGAATGTGCGAATAGAACGAAATTAAAATCCAGAATTTTATTTTCCCAAGGTATTCCCTTCACTTTCCCCCTTCTGCCCATACTCCTCTTCCCTTTGGTTTTAAATAAAAATGTTTTTTCTCTCTCCCTCTTTCTTTCTAATTCTGATTTTTGTTTCATCATTTCATATGAATTTTTACTCTACACTATCGGTAAATTTATATTAGGAGAATTTATAAAAGACACACGCATGCATGGGAAATGTTAAAAATTTGATATTATTATTATTATTATTATTATTATTTATGAAAAACGAATGGAAGCTCTAAATTGTGAAATAAAATTTATCGAACGTGAACGTAAAAGCATTTTAAATTAGGTTTCTTTTTATTTTATTTTTTTTTTCCTTTCACGCGACTACGGTGGAGGGGAAAAGATCGTAAAATGGTAGATGGTAACAGGGTACGGTAAGTTTTATGTCGCGAAATTATGATATCGAAAGTTGCTGAAGTTTTTTTTTTGAACGAGAGTGAACGAGGCTGTGAATAATGCAATTGGATGTTGATAAAAGGAAGAATAAGTAATAAAAAATAAATATAAAAATAAATAGTACGTTCATTTCACTTTGATAAAAGATTATTTTTATAAAAGTAAAAAATAAAACTTATTAAAAAATAAAATAGTAAAATAAATGCGTACCGTTTATTATACTTTGTTGAATACTTATTTTTATATTAAAATAAAAATAAACGATAAGTTTCATAATACTTATTTTTTAATCATCTTTTTATCATCTCTTTTATTCTTTCGTTCATTATCGTCTCTCGGTGATAAAGAAACGCCTAACTGGTTGAAAAGTATATTATTCTATGCTTTGTGGTCGAATTCGTAAACTGTGATGATATTTTATTTCAGGAATGTTACGTGGTCATGCTACGGTGAAAGAAATAAAGAAAAACGATATCCCACCACCAACATACATACGAATTTTAAGGAACGTAGTATACGGTTGGTTAGAGTTGTTACGTGAGAATTTCCTAACCGAGTTTTTTCCTCGAGACTTGTTTTACTCTCCACCTATTTTATCCCTGTTCATGCCGAAGGAAGGAAGGAAGGAAGGAAGGAAGGAATGGGAAGGTAGGGGAAAGGAAGGTCCAGTTAAAAAATGCAACTGTTACAGTAGTCTCCTACGAGTAAACCGTAATAATTCACTCCGATCGGACAAATTATGCAACAACAGCTCTACGACGATAACGATAACGTCCTTTTTTTTTTTTTCTTTCAGTCAACATTTCTTTCTTTCTTTATTTCTTTATTTTTCTTCTCTTTTTGAACTTTTACCCACCCATTCGTTAATTTGAATTACACCCTTCGTCCTAAATTAATAATAACGTTTGCACAATAAATTGTGCGAAAAATTCATTTTCAACTCAAACAGCAGTGTAGGTTTGTTTGTTAAGTTTCTATCTCTTTTTTTTTAAATGCTTATTCTATTCCTTGTTTTCTTTTTTACGATAAGATACTAATAATAATAATAATAATAATAATAATAATTCGTTCCAATATCGAATTGATTATTTTAAACGATTACGAAAGTTTCAAGCAACCTTTACGATTAAACGATTCTATCGTATTTTTCTTTTTTTTTTCTTTCTACGATATAAATAAAATATTTCTTTTTTTCACGAATGCGAAATACGGTTTAAAAAAAAATCTAGATGGAAAAATTGAAACGAAATATAGTGCCGAGAGAGGTATCGATCATTTTTTGATTACTCTTTCAATACGTAAATTGGACACATGTACGTGTAATCTGTAAAACGTTTTTTTAGTTAGTTGACGTTTAATTTTACTCAACTTAATTTGATATTTGGTTAGTGAACAAAAATTGTCAGATTTTTCTATTGAGTTGTGGCACAAAAATCCGACATTTCTTTTCAATCAATTCAATATTTTAATTTCTTTTTTTTGTCAACTAAATTTATTTTCAAATTGTTCCCACTCTTCTTCTCAGATCTTTATAATAATAATAATTATTATTTTATTTTGCGATCTTAGTTAGTTTAATTTTAATAAATCTTATTCGACATATCAGTTCGATTATATTACGTTTATATGCCACCAATTTTCTTCATACTTACATACGATACGATATATAACTCATCTAATTTTTTGTTGTTGTTTTAACAAACCAAGCACACTACTTCTTTTTTCGTTTAACAGGACCCCCTAGCACCAGGGTTTATTTCCAAAGTAGAAAATTGAATAGAATTTATGCTAAAGGGATAAGATAAATGTTTACACTTGAAATTATTCTCCCTGGTTCTTCTTGTCGGTAAGTCGAAGTAGAAACAGTAAGTAGGTACCTATCTTCCCTTTTTCCTCCTACTCCTTACCACCCACTATCACCCTCTTTACGTTTTCTCTTTACATTTCCATCCCCAACCACTTTTCTACCTTCATCGATCTTTTAAACGACATTGTAAGAGGAACATACAAAGAATGGTTAGAATGAAAGAATGAACGAAAGAAAGAAAGAAAGATAGACGGGAAAATGGGGAGAGAAAATGAAACGATAAAAAAAAGTACTCGACTTTTTAAGTGCTACCTTTCAGAAAGAAAGCTTCGAAGGTAGAAGAAGAGGTAGAAGAAGAAGAAGAAGAAAAAAAGATGTTACAAGAATAAGAATACGAATACGAATACGAATAAGAATAAGAATTATGAATAAGAATAAGAAGAACGTAAAATACATATTTTTTGTTAAATATATTTTTCCTTTGAAAAAGATAACTATGCACGAATAAGAATAAAGATGATAGGAAGAGAAAGAGAGAAGAAGAGAGAGAGAGAGAGTGACAAAGATTTTGATATATTTATTTTTTTTATTTAATAATAGAATATACGAATAATTATCAATAATAATTATAATTAATTTAAGCTGACTTGATCCAAATAAATAAATAAATAAATAAATAAATATAATAATTGTGTATATATTCATTTTGGTTTACGTAAAAACAACAACTATTGCATGAAACTGCATACGTTGCACCTAGCATTGTTTCCAAATAATAATAATAATAATAATAATAATAATAATAATAATAATAATAATGAAATAATTGCCATAATCCTCGTCAACGTTGTCCTTAGCTTAGGAAAAGTAAGAAAAACGTTTACCCAAAGCTAAAACGTATTCACCTTACCCCACTGTAACTACACTGCATTACACTGCACCTAACTGCAGCATCCAAGAACTCACTGTATGTCGTACACCACATCTCGGTTTTCTAGTCTGGAGGGGAAGGAGGGGTTCTGCATTAAAATAAACGAAGTAGGTAACGACCGTTTTACGAGATCCTTCCCCCTTTTTTGTTTTTTTCCACGAGACCTGTGTCTCAACTCTTTCTTTCAATTTCTCTACCACTTACATCCCTACATTTTACACACATACACATACACATACACATACACTAATACACACATTTTCTTCTTCAGTTTTCTCGTCTATCTCTCTTCTTGGGTCTACCACCATCTCTTCTAACACCTTTTGTATCTACTTCCTCCAAAAGTGAGACAGTTTTCTTTCTTTCTTTCTCTCTTTCTCATTCTCAACCCACACCTACAACACCTTCTAGTTTCTTTCTTACAAACGAGACGTTGCACCGTTTCAAACATCCTCCTTTATCTTTTTTTCTTCAATTTAACACGGACTGTTTGAAACATGTCTGCTAGTTTAGCATAACCGACCGTTGTATACAAATTCGCATTGTCACTCAGGGTGTTCTACCACGAGTCTTCTTTTCCTATTCTTTCCTTTTTTTAAACACTTCCCAACCACCCACATTCATACCCACAACCACATCTCCTTCTTTTAACTTTTCTAAGAAATTTTCTATTTTTTTTTTCTTTTTCTCTTTGTTCCTTTCTTTCATTTTATTTTACACGTCAACACCACCACCGAGGTCGAATTTACTCGTATCCTTCCTCTACCCTATTTTTATCATCGTGCGGTTACTCTACTTCGTAAATAATTTCACATGGAATTTTTCTCAATTTTATTTTTTATAGACACTGAAATATTTCATAGCTCGTGATACCTGCAACCTACTATGGGCAGGTATAACAGTGGTGATGAGGTGGGAGAGTGTCGTTATAAAACTCTACAAAAATTTGTTTTTACCTTGCAACGATAAATCTGCTCGGTTTATGATACTTTCTCCCTCTCCCTTACTTTTTCACAATCCCATAACTTCTCTTATTCGTATTATTTTCTCATACGTAAGGGGGGAAGGGGATCTTCGATTGCTGTTAGACGCATTTCTTCAATGATTTTGGATATAACCGAATAGGAGGTTTAGTTGGTTGGAACGAGATGGAAAGATAGCCAAGAGGTGGTGGTGAAATGGGGAAGAGGAGGATGGAAAAAAGAGGATAGGTGAGCCAGAAAAACGTAGAGATTATTTGTAGCTAGCACACAGTTCTTAATCTCGATTAAACGTTTACGATTTGCGTGGGGTCGGGTGACGAAGAGTAGGAGGACGAGGAGGATCCTCGCCGTATTTTCCAACTAAACCCGCGAAATGGCTCGACGTTTCGTTAGTTTATAACGAGCGTAACAAATATACATATATGTATGTATGTTTGCATCTACAAACATACAAACACACATACACACAAATGAAGACGCGTTGTGTGTTTGTATACAAAAAATGTGTATATTGCTTTATATACACAACACTCGCGTGCAGAATGTACAACTTACTACGACGCGTGCGTTGTTTCCATACCGAAGCCTCGTATTCTCGTATTCTCGACAAAAAAATAAAAAAAATAAAACCCCAGAAGTATGAAAACAAAAAAGAACAAATAGATGAAAAAAGAGAACAAAAAGGGAGAGAGAGAGGGGGGTTAAATATATCATCGCACCACGAATCGGGTGTACCGTGAAAAACGTGCGGGGAAGGGGAGAAGAGGAGGATGGTGTTGGAGGTTCTGGAAGGATTTACTCGATTGCGAATTTTCAAATTGTTCCCCAGTGTATGTGTGTGTATGTGTGTGTGTGTGACGGTAAATTCGCGAATAGCATTGGAGGAAATACGTTCGAACACAGAGTTCTACGAGAACTGCAATGCCATTGCATTGGATCGCATTCGCGATGCGCTCGTAATTTTTTCGGACGTTTACGAAAAACGATTCGACGAGGAAAATCGTTTCTGCGAATATTTCCAAGTAGTAGTAGTTTTCTTCGTCTTTCTTTTTTGCTGTCTATTTCTCTCTCTCTCTCTCTCTCGTTTATGGTAGGGCTTATCTTCGTTGACGATAGGTTGGAGGAAGAAAGGTTGTAAGAGAAGGGTTTACTAAAGAAAATATCTACGAAGAAAAGGTTTTTGTTGGTTGGTATGTTGTCGAAACAATGATATCCTTAATACTATGAGAAAAAGAAAAGTATCGATACAACCAGTAAGATCCCTTTTTCCCCTTCGATGTTTTTCTTTTCTCTACCCTTTTTACTCCATCCTCTTTTCTGTTCTTTTTTTGCTATTTGAAAATGGTCAATGAAATGCACGAAATATTCGCTAAACAAAGGACAAGCCAATTTCGTTCGGATATCGAATGTATGTTGGAAAATTGTGGAATATGGATATGTTTATGGGTAAGTATTTTCTACTAATACAACTATTGGTAGTATATTTTTATTTATTCGCATGTATGGGTAATGTGTTATATAGAAAATATATATACAGTTTTTTAAAAGCAACTTTACTTTTGTAGATTTAACGTAGAACACGTATAAAGCATACTTTTTATAATAATACAAATTATTATTTATAAGAATTATTCTTGTCACTTGAAAATCATTATTTTTGTCATCTAAAGTAACTCTTATAAATAATAATTCCTATAATAAAAATTTATAATTAATAATTTATTATATTAAAATAATGTCGTATTTCCCCTAAATTAATATTTCAACGTATCTAATATTTTTGTATTGATATTTTCAGAATAATGAAGTACCTGTACGTATATGAAAATAATGGAAAAGGGTTTCTGTTTTTGGGATGGGATCGGGTAATAAAATGATTTCACGAGTTTCGTCCTTTTCAAGGTGGCAGCAATCAATTCGAAAGCTCGATTAAGGTTCACCTAGTAATCCTAGCTAGTAACGATCATTAGCCTATAAATCTTGACGAATCCAGTTAACGTGGGGTTGTTCGTCGTACATACAGATGAGGATGAACTCCAATTTCGATGGTACGTTTCGAAAGAGAAATTTCGGAGGAACGGGAGAGAAATTTCGGAGGAATTGAAGAGAAATTTCTCCTCTCTCTTCTCTCTTTTTCTCCATTTTCTCTTGCATAATTACACCGATCTTTCGGTCTTCGCACTTTCAGCAAAAGTAGAAGAGATAAGGAACGAGTAGTACAGAAAAGATGGATGTGGAGTTTAAGAACGAAGAAACTGAAGATTTCTTCGAGGGTTTAAAAAAGGTAGGGGGTGTAAATTTCGTTCTTAGAACCAACACTGCAACTCTTCTTCTTCTTCTTCTTTTCTCATCATCGTCTCTTTTTTCTTCCTCACCTCTTCTACGAGCGGATATTAATCGAGGGCTAATTTTTTCCTTTTTCATCACGTGTTGCGAGAAACTATTTCAGTAATTTCGATTGGATTTTTTTTTAAATAAGAAGCGTGTAAGATTTAAGAAAATTTATACGTATATATACAGTATATTTTATTTCTACAGTAATATAAAATATTAAGTCAGTGGTAAAAAAATTGTCGGATATTCCCATTGAATTGTGGCTAAAAATTTGACATTTCTTTTCCACCAATCAAATATTTTCATTTTTTTTCACCAACTAAACTTATTTTCAAATTTTTCCCCACTATTCTTCTTAAATACTTTATAATAATAATAACAATAATTTTATTTAGAGATCCTTCATAATATTTCGTTATTTTTCTCTTATCTCTCTCTCTCTCTGTCCCTTTTCTATTATTCTTAGTTTGTGCCAGTATTTTATCACTCGAGTCTGGTGTGCACATTGAAGAGAGGTCCAGAACAGTTTGGTACTCGCACGTCGTTATGAATTTTTTAACGTCAAATACATGCGCGCTTGCACGGGCATCAAGCTCTTTATCTGCATCAAATCCGACGGTAATGGATTTTCTATTTTTGAGTGAATTTATAACGGACGTTTTTTCCTACTGCGTTAAAAAAATCGATTCGAACGAAAGACAAAAAAAAAATAGCTGACTATATCTGATAGTGAGTTAAAAGGGATAATAGCGTTTGGTTTAGAGAGCTCCAAAACGTGCTTTTTTTTCTATCTCTCTTTCTCTATTTTCCCGATTTTGTCTCTGTTTTCGATTTTGTTCTTTCCCCACATCCCCTCACTCATCCATGATCATTCTATGGTTTTGAAATAGTTTTTGTCATTGTAAATCACTTTTCAAAGACGACTTTTCGTTTTTTTATTATTTTATTTTATAAAAAGTTTATTATAAATGTACTGTCAAAAATTCAATGCTATAACAATTTTCTACTAACGCAAAGACAAATAATTGTCTTATTGTTATGGGTTTTAAAACGATTTAACAATTGGAATTGGTTTTTATTTTCCAAAAGAGAGAGAGAGAGATAGAGAAATATTACAAAATAAAATATGTCACCGAGATAAAAAAACCAGAGGGATTAGGCCGAGTGTACGCGTTTCTTTTTTTTTATTATATCTTTCGAATGGAAAAATAATTATTAACAACAAGAACAGCAATAGAAGAAGAAGCATTTAAAAATTCGTAATAATTTAATTTGATGCATTTGATGCATTTGATGCATTTCATGTATTTGAATATAACAATATTTGATGTATTTTATTTCAATTTCAAAATTGTTTATTGCGAATAAACATTGAAAAATGTTACGAACAAAAAAATACGATTTACAATTTGTGACATTCTTTTTTTAAATTTGTAATTTAAATTTTTTATCTTTTTTTTTTGTAAAACCGTGAAAAAGAGAGGAGGGTCAAAGGTTGTGTTTCATAAAGATCATACCTAAATCCTCTCCACTGATTCCTGGATTTGAAAAATCTACAAATTTATGCTTTCATATCCATAGCGACATATTGTCCAATACATACACACACACACATATACATATATATAAATGCAAATATATGTATTGTAAGTATATTTACATAAAAGACAGATGCGTATATTTGTGGCTAGAAAATACATAAAAGAAGGAAAAAAGAGAAATATGGTAGTAAGAGATAAGTATCCTGGCCTCTTAACATTAAGCATCATAATCGGATCTTCAGCATTTGAATTTTAAGCATTCGACGTAGCAACGAATACGTGCAACAGGTAAGTTTACATTTTTGCATAGCAAGCTAGGTAAGGGTATTTACAAGAATAAAATAAAAGAAAAGAAATGAAATGAAATAAAGAAAGAGAAAGATAGAGAGAGAGAGAGAGAGAGAGTAACAACAAAAGTAGATGAAAAAAAGAGAGGAAAGAATTATTAGCTTTGTTTTTTTATGTTTTTAATACGAAATTCGTTATAGATGATGAAACAACTACATACAACTAAAAAAAGTTGGTGATTCGTTAAAATATGTTGTATTTTCTCAGTCGTGTTACACATTGAAGGTTTATCAAAGTTTATTCGTTTATAAAATTCATGATCAAAGTGGTACACGTCAGAGCTATTGAACTTTTTATCGAATCTCGAGAGAAACTTTGATCATTTGTATTCAAAGAGATACCTTCGAAACATTTCGTCGATATCATCGGCAGCTGTCACGAGGAAACTACGCAAACGTCATTCCTGTACTGCTCGATTCAATCCTCAAAGGGCCCGAGGGCTTACATATGTTTCTAAGTATTAATATTATAATAAATCTATTATGTTGTATAATATATGTATGTTTTAGCCATAATTCAATAGGAAAATCCGATATTATATTTTCCACCAACCCAAAATATATTAAGTTGTCTCATAAGTTTCTTTCTTATTTTTTGATATCAAATATTTGACAATATAAAAATTTTAAAATAATTTAACAATATACGATTTTATTCCTATTACCTTGTACATAATACTGTGGTATATTAATATTAGTAAAATAATATTAAATTTCTATCAGCTGTTAATAATTACTGACAAAATAATTAAAAAAAGTAGGTGTTAAAAAGAGAGAGATAGTGAGTGAATATGTACGTTTGATATGAATCAAGAAACCATGAATACTTTGGGATGTGTGCGTGTGTTTACCCAGCAAATCGAGACGCCTTGCGTTTGTATATAAAACAAATTAAAAAGCTACTCGAGTGTTTAAAAAATAAATAAAAAGGAAGAAGTGCACGGTCACTTGCCGAGATATACGTTGATTATGCATCATTATGAAATTAATTCTGACACGAGATCATATTTTAAAACCTGTTTTTCAGTTCTACGAATGTATATACGTGGATTCAGCTAAAGTTATTCGCGTGAATAATTGACGCTTATATACACTGTCAGGTTAAAAAAATTCTACCACGTTACGATTAGCTATTAAATTTTTATATCTAAAATTATTCATAAAATATGTTTAACACTAAAACCTACCAGGCGCGGTGAAATGTTAAAAAAGGTTTAAAATTATGGTCGACTTTACTTTAGATGTACCTTTGTCTCTTGTATCCAATGCTCCATATCCATATCCATAATTGCACGTATCCAGGTATGTATATATCACTCTTCAGCACTACACACACTCGCACACATATGCAATATCACTTGCATAGAAAGGAAACACGTACACACGTATAAGCGACGCGAAATAAATGACAGATTATCGAATATCCTTGTTATTCCTTCCGACGCTCGAAGAAGACTAACGATTAATATGAAAAATAGTTACGAATACATACGACAGATACCGAACATACACGAAGGTCAAATACAAATTCTACAACGATATTTCTAATAGAATTAAAATAATAACGTTCGGTTACCGACGACGGCCGAAGAGCGAGTGAGAGAAAGCCGAATGTAAAAAAAACATTAAACGCTCGCCTAAGCTTGTTTTCCTAGAATTCACCGAGGGATATTAACATACCCGAGACTTATTTCATTCGACTAATACCAATACCTTTGCTTACTATCTTTCTTTCAATACATTGAATACATATGGGTCATTTGTACCACTGACCTACTTTCCTGACCAGTGACCTACTTTTGAACAGCTGTTCCCTATTACTAATGATTGACTTATATTTTATTTCTTCATATATAGATAATTAATAAGTAGATTTATGTATATATCGATTATATTCGATTAAAAATATTAATAAAATAATTGTTTGATGTATCTACAATTTTTGATAAGCCTAATTTCAATGCATGTACTTATTAGAAATTACAATGTATTCATATTTCTTTCTACACAATTTTACTAACATATTCTATAAGATTTATGACATATTTGTAAATATATTATATATACATAGTGACTCTTTAAGTCGATAAAATATGGATTGCTTTAAGGATCGGAAAATTCTTTTGATCTATCCTCGAGCAAAATCTCACGTGTTGAAAGGTAGTAGAGGTGGTAGGGTGAGATGGGATATGGGAGGAGGGTGGAAAATACATCGAAAGCGGGATTACGTTCACGATCTATACGATAAAGGCACGTGAAGTGAGAATAATTATACTTTGAAAACTCGTTTTCAAAGCAAACTCTCGTCGACTATCATCTCCTCGGAGTAATTTCTCTATTTTTCTGTACGAGGTTTTTCTCTTTTGCCAAACGAAGAGAGAAAGAGAAAGAGAGAGTGAGAGAGAGAAGGGGAGGGGAAAAAAAGGAAACAAACTCCTCGAGATAACAAGATATAAGAATATTTCTTTGAAATATATTGGCTGGGAGGAAAATTTTCGATACCCAAGTTGATGCAAATAGTAATACACTCAAAGCATGAATTTTGATATTCCTTTGGATTTCAACAATCTTTCTCTCTTTTACGGTGATATAAAGTGAATTATCTTTTTCTTTCTTTTTTTATTAGACTGCAAGAGCATTATTTTTATCATATTCACTCTGGTAACCCCCATCGTGAACGTCGGAAATCCATATTTTCTCTTGTTTTCTATCGCGTAGTTTTTTTTGTATTTTATTAAAATACAAAACAAAAGAATTATAATACCAGCAGAGAAATAACCACTCTCTCTCTTCTTCGTTAGCCATTTTTATATCAAAATGAACGTGAAAAATTAACATTTCTCTTCTAAATGTATATAATGTAATAAACTACAATACGTTATAAAAATATATATTAAAAAAAGGAATTTTAACTTTCGCATAATACATGTTTTTTCCATTTAATGGGCTTATTATTACATTTATTATTCGTATTGTTTCAAAAAATGAAATAAAAATAAATGAAACGAACAGTACTAAAATAGAGAATAATAAACATTCATCCATTAAATAAATCCTAATTCGATGTTGTAAATAAAATTAAAAGGAATCTAAAAAATATCTTATTTTAAAAATGATAAAAAATAATAATTGTTTGTCTGATAATAATTTACGATCATTCACGTCATTCTTCCTTCCAACGTAACACTTTTTGTATCCCCTTTTTCCCCTTGTCTTATTCCATCTATCTCTCTCATTCTATCTTTCTTCCTTTCTTTCTCTTTCAGCTGGAAAAATAACAAGACCGTCGTCGTAACCCTGCGAAGGGATATTTTACGACAGGGTAGTGGTATAGTAATCCGTGTCGACGGGTAAAGCGAGTCAGTTTGGAGGTCCTTAGTTTCCAGACAGGTTCGGCTCTCTTTTGACTAAACGGGCGAGAAAAAGAAAAAAAAGGGAAAAAAGAAAAAAAAGGTTAGAGGGTAGGGAAGGTGGAGGGGAAGGATAGATGATGGGTGTCGGTGGTAATGGAGAAGGTGGAACGGGAATGAGATGAGGGTTAAACGAACGGATAAAGAATAGGGACTTCGAAGAAAGGTGGGTAGAGTTTGTGAAGAGGGGAGTGAGGAGGTTGATGGGGTGGTTTCTACGAAAGAAAGAAACGCGCAAAAAGATAACGGAGCCATATCGTGCAGAGATCTACTTGACCGGTAGAAGAGAGTAATGACGTTTTCCAAGTCCTTGACAAAAGGTGCGAAAAGGAAAAGAAGGTTGGTGTCACAGGTTCGTTTGATGGTGGAGTGGTGACGGTGTTCATGGATGTACTGTAAGAGAAAGAGAAGATAGAACGAACGGTTATCCCTCCCACTCCCCACGGGTCTGAGTAAAGAGTGGACCACCACCGGGGTCACGAAGCCCATCAAAAATGGTTTCGAGCGAGTATTTTCTACTACCACCATAAACCAACTAACTCCTAAGCTATCAGAGTCCTCTTTCTCATTTCTTTAGCACCTTTTTTTCTTTTCTTTTCTTTCTCGTTTTATTCTTCACCTTTTCTAACCCCTCTCCCTCCACCATTCTTTCTCTGTTTCTTTAGAAACGTACCAAGCAACATACCAAACGAAGATTTACGAGTACTTAATGGCAACCATTGAACCTGGTTTCTGGGGTTCGTAACACAACAATGTTGCAAAATTCGAATCATTCTTTTCTGTATAGAATCGATAAGGTATCCAGTTAGGGGGTGAAACCGTATAAGATTATAGTTTTATCGTCGCTTCCTTTCTTTTTTTCTGAATAGTTTTTTTTTCTCTGGAGGAAATGAAAGAGGAAAAGTAGAATAAATCGATAATTGTGTACAATCGAATAAATTTCTATCAAATTCCTAAAAAATGTTTAAAGAATCTACCGTCGCGTGGGGTGGTTTTCCCCTTGAGGGTTTCACCTAGAAGGATCTCGTCTTTTTTAGGAAAGGTGGTTTACGTTGAACATACTTTTCCCTTCTGTCTATGGGGGATCGTCGATCACGGTGAATACATCGATGCGACGTTCAACGCCACCGAAATGTCTAGCTTACATTTTCCAGAACAGTGGGCTGGAAGGGGATGATCGTCAATATGGCCGTCACTGGACGAACAGATGCGAACGAATTGCAGTCACATTTTGTAGTCTAACGGGTGCATCGATCAAACATTCGGGAATAAATATATATCCGTTGCGTTCGAATAAAAAAGAATTATGGAAATGGGGGAAGAGAGTAAGATCAGAATATTTCATTCTATTTCAAATAGTGAGAATGAGAGAATGAGAGAATGAGAGAATGAGAGAAAATAGGATGTTTGTGTATTTTTTTTATTAGCTTTTGTGATAATTAAATAAATAACAAACCCTGTTAGCCGTGTATAGAACGTAACAGGGGAAGAGATACAGAATATCAGAATAAATCCATGAATTTTTATAATCTGCTTAATAATAATGTACCATATTAATCATATGATGTATGTAATACAAGAAAATATACATTTACGTATGTGTGTTATACGATTATTTTATTAACTTAATTATCACTCAAATTAACATCTAATGTATTTATGTTTATTTTCTTTCTCTTCATTAAAATACATATAGGTGTTGTTTTGATAAAATAATAATAAATTAAAATTGTTTTAAAGATAAAAAGTAATATTTACCTAAAAAACAATATACGTTAGGTAACGTTAATTTTAATAATTTCATAATATTTGGACAATGATCGATTATATAAATGATTCTCGTAACGATCCAGTTTTCATATCAATCCTTTTTACCATGATTTTCCTCACCGATAACAAACTGAAATCGGATCGGTGATGACCGGGCGCGGCCCGCTTATCGAAATCATTTAATCATGCCGCATAATGAATCAGCGATGCGTATAATGTCATGGAATGATCCATCCATCATGTGTCTCACCGCGAAAACGGTGACATGGTCTAGCATGTGCACGCACTATAAGTATGAATGCATGTATTGTGCATGCATGCATACATGTATGCATATATGCATGTATGTATACGGGTAAAACCAGCTATCTTTCTATATACAATACATACATATCTACAATTCAACATTTCGATGAAGGAATTTTCGCGATAACTGAGGATCGTTGGAAAATTTCGAAAAGTCTAACCGAACTACTATTGCCCACTGGTAGAATCGTTTCATGTTCCAGATTTGCGACCTAGAAATATAATAACCGCAACCGAATGAACTCATCGCCAAGACCTCGAATAAAAATAAAAAGAAAAAAATAAAATAAAATGAAATAAAAGAAGAGAAAAGAATAAAGAATCATAATTCAATCGAATCTCTCGAACGAACGTAACCCAATTCGTTCTGCTGTTTAACGTTTCAATCCATGCATTATTCCAATATTGTTAATTAATAGTACAGGGAAAATAATGCTTGACAAATTTAATGTGAAATTATTTTAGTACATTAATTTAACACAACGTATGTCTAAGGAAAATAATAAATTATTCAATATAATATTCCATATCACAATAATGTTAAACGTTAGAATTGATTTATTATTTATTATCTTTTTTAGAATAATTAGATTCAGAATAATCACACATAAGTTTCAGTCTTTCTTCTCAATTAACTTTTTCTAATTAATATATTGTTGAGTTAAAATAATATAAAATAACCACACACGTAAAAAAAATGAAGAAACTTTATCGGACGACCTAATATACAACGTTTAATTTATCTTATGAGAGAGAGATGATATATATTTATTTATTTTAATAAATTATTTAATAGTAATTATTTATAATAATATACGAAATAGTTGAATTAATAATACGTGAGAATTTAATTATAATCATTAGGATTTTGGATTAGAGATAAGAGAAAGATTAATATTACAGTACATTTCTACGATATCCTTATCATACCGTGATATATATTATAGTATTCAGATTCTAATAGGATTAAATATATATATATATCTAGGGAAATAAAATTATAGATGTTCAAGAATAAATTGCTTCATCTTTTAATCCGTTAAATAATCGCATCGATAATTATTCATAATAATTCGTAGAAATGTATTCATTGAACATAAAAAGAAAGCATGATATAAAAAAAAATAATAAATTATATTTTTTTTAATTGATTAATAACATCTAAGAACTCGACCATTGAAAATGGGTCGTAAAAATAATAAAAATGAAATTTCTAAACTTATCGATCCATAATATTGTAAGAACTTGTCGACGATGCAAAATGGGTTGTAAAAATAATGAAAAATGAATTTTAAACTTCATTGCACGAATAACTTTTAGTTCTTGTTCTATGGAAAATGTTGTTGTTTGTGTAGAGTGAGGGATCGTAAAGGACAAGTTGGTTTTTCGGTGCACCGACCTGTTTGATGCACCGCAACGATGCACGCGTGCGTATACGCGATAGGGCGTATCGTTGAGCTGAAAGAATAGGTGGTGACTGTAAAGTGAGAGAGAAAAAGGGAAAAGGGAGATGAAGAGAGAGAGAGAGAGAGAGAGCAAAAGAGAATTATACAGTACGGTACGTGCCCAGTGCTCGTGGTGTGGAAAATTGATGTCGATGGTGGGCAACGTTCTCTACGACGAACCAACGATAGCGACTTTGTTGGCAGATTCATTGCACTTGGTTCACGGTAATTGTTTCAACCTGCTTTCCTAGACCAAAAGAGAGAAAGAGAAACAGAAAGAGAGAGAGAGAGAGAGAACAAACTTTTCCAAACTCTTCTTCTTTCCACAACTTTTCTCTCGTTCTATAATAAAATTCGATAAGAACGTACGCGTTACAAATTTTTCATGGCATAAATCGAATATTAAGAAAACCATACTTTCGAAGATGGTTCAACGTTATAAGTTATTTATTATACACTATATTTATAATTATAACATTAATAGGAATTAATTTTCTTCAATTTAAAATCAGTCGCATAGGTGTGTGTTATTTTAGTATCAATGTTAAGATAGAAAATTATGAATACTTTTAAAATAAAATATAATTTTTATAAAATATCGAGAACAGATGGATTCGAATTAAAAAAGAAATAAAAAAGAAACCAAGAAATGATTTTTTTATTTAGTTTGATTTCTCACGATAATGGAGTTAGATTCATATTCAATGACAGATGAGAGTAGTAGTATTAGTAGTAGCTGTCTGTTATTTGAAAATTCGTTCGTTTGAACATTTAATGCTTTCTAATTAGTTCGGTTAATGAAGGTTTGACTAATACTTTACTTCAATCTGATTCGGCATAATATATATTTGTCGACAAAGAGCGACAGGAAAAAGGAATATATATAATAATAATAATAATATCCTAAACGATTATTATAAATAAATATATGCTTCGGGTTTGGCATAAAGAGCACTTCGTTATCGTATATCTGATTAAGAGCAATTAATGTCAAATTAATTATGCTTCTTGAGTCAAATCTTTATCGATGAATAAATTCTCCTCCTGTCATGAGAGTAATCAAAAATAAAGAATTTGTTCTATAAATTTTATCTCTGTCTGTGTGTGTGTGAAGAATACAATCGATTTATACAACGATTCATATGTACATGTGTGTGTGTGTATGTATGTATGTCAAATAAAAGAAAGAAGAGTTGGAAAAATCTGACAAAATTAAAATGAAAGAAGAAATAGGAAAGGATATGAAAGAGAAAATTAAAAAACAAAAAAGAACATAGTGGAATCACATTTGAAAGTAAATTAACATTTCTCTTGGCAAGTATCAAGAGTACACCACTCGGTGTGGTATCCAAACGAACTATATTCAACGTTATCATTCGCTTATGCTTCCTTGCTTTCTGTTCTTGTTTATTGTCTCGAGACGCTTCCAAGAGAGAGCTTTTCTATTTTGGAATCCAGTTTCTCTCCTCTTCTAAGATATCTCAGACTACGTTCGTTACTACCCTCATACCTTTTCTTCTATAACTATAGCTTATAATACACTGCTAACTTGGATTAAACCATAAAACTAATCACGAGCGTATCTCTTACCCCTTTTCATTTAAATTACTATGTTTCGGAATTTCGCCAAATTATATACAAAACCAACTATTTTCTTTAAGACGAGTCTTTTATATGTAAAACCAATTATTTTGTGACCTCACAAGACGATTTTTAATATTACTTTTTTCGCAGTAGTAAGAATAAGTCACGAGTGACACTATTTTCAGGGTTTGAGGTGCATGATTTAAGTGATCAACGTAAAAGATGATAAATTTGATTTTAGTAGTTCAAATAAACGCTAACAGAAACAATTTCCAGTATTCTGGATGATTTGAAATTTGTTACAAATATGAAACAACAGTTTTCTTCGTATCGAGTAATTGTTTATCTTTCCTATTTCTATCAATACCAATTATTTTGACTGATACTTCTTTAAACAGATATCATACATGCATGTGTAACGGTGAGACTGATAAATAAAAAACCAGAAAAAGGAAATCAGGCGTCTCCTATGAGAAATGGTAAATGTTTATGCAAAGATTGTACTACTATCGTGTCGTGAAACCGTTCATGCGTAAAAACAACTACGCGTATATATTTTCTGTGAGTTATCTTGAAAATAAATCACAATAAATAGAGATGCAAGAAAACCATAGACTGAAAGAAAGATGTAAAAGAGATACCGAGATAATATTTCACAGACGGTTTATATTTGTTTTACTTCGATATTTCGAACCAGGTGTGCGGTTGGTAACGTAAGAAGAAAGAAAGAAAGAAAGAAAGAAAGAAAGAAAGTAAGAAGAAAAAAAAAACTTCTTTCTCTCTTTCCCGAGTAGCGTTTTAATTAAAAAATTATTCCAACCAGCTTGGCAAATAATGTTTTCTACGAAACGAAAAAAAAACCACCACCACCGCCAAAAGAACACGAGTACTTTGCATAGAAACTTATGGTTTCCGAATCCTATCGTTCTTCGGTACAAAGAATAATAGAAAAAAAAAACAAGAGAGAAGACATAGAAAATTTAATAGAAAAAAGCTTGGTCTTAGGTGAAGCTAAGCTATTAAAGAAAAAAAAAGAAAAAAAAAATGCTTGCATGTTTCCTATCCTTTCTCGTAGACCAATGGGAACGAGTTTTCGCAAGAGCTGAAAAGTTTTTCGCGGCCTAGTTCCGACTCGTCGAGGAAAGAAGATGAAGAAAGAAAAGAAATGTTAGAATGTGTGTGTGTGTATTTGTGTGTATTTGTGTGTGAGAGTGAGAGGGTGAGAGAATCAGGGGGTAGACGACATAGAGACGGTATAATGTTCGTGGCCGAGCTAGCATACACGGATAATGCAGGTTGTTAATGCACTACTTGCATCGCTCGCATGTTCCTACTGTAGGTGCATGCATTATTCAAGAACACTTTACATTATTTAGAGAAACATTCTCTTGGCACCGCTTGCGGAGAAGAGAACGAGAAAGAGAACCTTGTATATCCCCTTACCCTCTTACCCCTTACCCCCAACCACTACCCAGCACCCAGCACCACCACCACCACCCCTAAATGTGGATGAATGTGAACAAGAAAAATAAATACGGGTTTGCTTGTGAGCACAAGCGAGGCACAGGTGCTTAGCGCACGTGCGCGCTAAAGAAACACGCGTGTATTTTCTTTGTAGAGAATAAAAATACCCGTGTAATACATGAAATTAAACCATAAGCGTAGATTGAAATCAAGCAGTCGTGGTAGATGTGACTGGTGCGTGTTCGACGAGTGGATGATCTTTCGAGTACATCGATGGGATTATTTTTTACAGTAGACGTTACACAATAATCGATAGACTTGTTTGTTTATTTCTTTCGAGTGTAATTTAGTAACGAATTATTTTTATTTCTATGATATCTCACACATTGTGTATTTTTTGGTATGGTAAAAAGTGTTGGGTATAATGTTCAATTTAAAAATATTAGAATAATAGTAAGTGTAATATAAAGAAATGTGATATGATTGTTGTTATTCGTCGTACGAATAAATGATTCTTTTTAATGATTTTCGATCAATCGGAATTCGCATGATATTTAATATATCGACAAACGTGCAATTAGGTTTCACTAGTTAAAGCATCGAAGCATTGTCGTCTCAATAACCGATATTATTCGACCTGATTTTCTATAGTATTTATGGATATTATATACGAAATACAATACGTTATTGGTCTATACGAAATATAGCCTATATACAATGTGTAATATAAAATATACAGGGTGATCCATGTAAAGTGTGCCACACTTATAATTTCCAAAATATGTATTGCACGAACATCAAATGTTAAAAATAAAAGTTACATGTTTTGAAAGGGTTACAATATTATATATAGGGTATGCATTTCTTGGATCACCCTGTATATGCATATAACAAATATTTTTACATATGTTGTGTGTAAACAGCATTACCACCACACCGAGGAATAAATTATTATATATTAATAGTAACGTGCACGAGGAGTGTGTATAGTTTGATGGGTCATGTTGTTCGCAAAACTTTAAACCAATCGCGTTTCCAATCCTTTAGAATGAGAGTAAGAGAGAGAGAGAGAGAGAGAATAACACCAGGATTTACATTCCACGGGATATGCACGTAGAATAATTTCAATGTTAAGCATTGAATACGTTTGCACATGCTTCCCATACTTTCGACATCATTTTCTATGGAAATAAACAACAAATTTGTAACCGTTAATTATTATTGTACCAGACGGTTTGTGGTGATGGTGGTGGTAGTACTGGTGGGTATACGATGTTTCATTAAAATAACAAAGTACGAATAATTATATTAACGATATCAAGATAATAATCCGATCGAAAATGATCGAATTAGTATACCTGGCAAAAATACAAATGGGAGATTTAATAAATAAAAGAAAAAAAAGAAAGGAATACCATGACTTGTTAATCGCGTTATTTCGTTTACTTCCTTTTTTTACTGTGAAATAATTAATTATTATTATACGTGTACTCTCTTCCTTTCCTCCTTTCTCCCCTTCACCACTCCACAAATCGTTGTGGAATTTTGCGAGAAAGAACGAGGATTTTCAATTATTAAATACTCGTTAAAAATGAGCCAGGGAATATCGCAATCTCGAAATATTACGAATTTTATTTAGAAATATATGCTCATTTAATTATTGTTAATATTATTATTATTATTATTATTATTATTATTCACCATGGCGTTTATTTAATTTCATATTCTCGGAGTGTTAAATTATTTCATTTAACATCTCCTATATTCGTATTAATTTTCATTTATATACGATCTTGGAAAATATTATTACAAATGTCACATTTACTAATAGTTTTAAGGAACAATGATATAATAAAAAGAAAAAAATAAACAAAACAAAATAAAAATTATTTAAAAAATATAATAAATAATTAAAATAAAAACAGAGAGAAGAATTTTGAGTAGAATTTTGATCGAAGTTATTCGAATAAGAAAGAATAATGTAAAAAAAAGAAAAATAATAAAAAAAAATATCTTTTTTTTCTCACGAATCGTGAGATCGCGTGTTTTGCAGGAACGTAGAACAAACGAATGAACGAATGAACGAACTACTACCACCCAAGCCGTTATTTATCCGCTTATTATAGTAAAATTTATATTGTTCTATAAAGGGTGCCTCTTTAATACAACCACACAAGAAGAACAACGAACGCTGTGCCCTAGCCAATTTGCATATCGTAATGGCTGGCAAAGTTTACCCAAAGATTTACGATCCACGTGTAAGTATACGTATATATATGTATATATATACACATATATACCACATACTACGACCGACAAAGATGATATCGAAGTATGCGTTCTCGCACGAGAAAGATCGTAATATATTATTCGATGAAACGGGAGGTGTGAGAGAAGAGTGGGAGACCCAGAGAAAGTGGATTTTTTGCTCGAATGAAAAATAAGAAAAAATATAACAAAAAAAGGGGTTTGAAAGAGGAGGAGTTAAGAGAAGAGAGAAGGGGGAGAGTAAATCTCTTTAAAAGTGTACACGTAAAGTGTCTACCAAGTTTTTCTTTCTATCAACTACACCAATCTTTTTCCTCCTCCCTCACAATTTTAGTCCTACGATCACCTACCACCCACCACCTTCTCAACCACATCCAGACCATCTTGTTGTTTTTATTTTTATCTATCTAACACAGACACACACACACACATACACACACAGATGTATACGCGAGCTTGCAATATTATGCCGCTCTCGTACTTTTTTGCGCTTATCTTTAAGCCGTTCTTATCGGAATACTGAAAATTAGCGTTGTTGTTTTCTGCTTGGCGAGTTGCTCAACGTGCCGGAACTAAGAAATTTTCTACACGTGCGTTTTAACCGACAACTGGGAATTGTTTTTCCCCAGTAAGATACGTCTTTCCGTTTATGGTCAACTCTTAGCGTGTATGGTGGTCACTCCGATGGGTATCATTTTGTGACATGGTATCTCAACCGTTGCAAATTTAATCTAAACACTGTATACCATTTTCTTTTCGTAAAACAGAGAAAAGGGAGAGGGAGAGGGATGTAAGATGATTATTTTCAACAGATCCAACAAATTTTACTACTTGCTATTATTTTTCTTAATTTAGTTGATTATTTTTTTAAAGAAATTTTTCGTTGAGATCAAATGTAATGTACAATAAGTTTTTACGCACGATTGAATAAAATAATAGAATGTATATTATTTTCCATCGATCATTGTATAAATTCATACTAATTGATATAATACTGATTTATGGTTTAATATGATTTATATTTCATTGTAAAACCATTCTGGTTATACTACAGAGAGTTTAGATTTTTCTTCAACTGTCCACCGACATGAGAGGATAATCATTAATTTTCTTATCAAGTTATACACTATACCAATTAATTATACTCGAGATAAAAGATGGATTAAATGATCCGATGGGGGGAAAGGGAGAAGGGCAAGGGATGGGCTAGGATGAGTACACTACGAGTCATTAAATTTATTTCGTTCGATCAGATATTTTATATCTTCTTTTCTTCTTCTTATTTTTTTCTTTTCATCATCAAGAAATAAAAATCTCTGTTCTACGTTTCGTTTCTTCTTGTTTTCTCATCATCTTCTTCTTCTTCTTCTTCGTTACATTTTTTTTTCCCTCTTCATAGCTCGTTATTTTCATTTTCTTCGAGTATTTTCTCTTACTATCTTTTTTTTTTTCTCTCTCTTTTTTATTTAATATAAAATACGATCTTATCGGTAAGGCGTTGTATTTCCTATTTTCTTTTCCACGATTCTTTTCTTTCATTTTCTTCTACCTCCGCGAAAATTCCTTCTCAAAGATTCAAAAACTCTTAGATAATTGAGTTGCTAAGAATTAGTTCGAAGGACGAATAATTCAATACACGGGTATGCTCGTAAAGTAGCAAACAAGCAAGGAAGCAAGGAAGCAAGCTGGAAAAGCCAAAGAAAACATAAAATACCCCGACGTAGATAGGAAAAGTTAATTACGTGGAAATTCGATGTTCTGTCGTGGGAAGAAACAACGAAAAAGAAAAAAAAGAAAAATAAAAAAAGGATACTACCCTTCTTCGTGAGACGTGTTTCTTTTTTCCTTTAGTATTATTTTCTAATATCAGTAATTGGATATGTAAAAGTTTCGATGCAAAGGGAAAGACAAAAGAAAAAAATTAGGAAATTGGTCAATTGGTTCTTTCCAAAAGCTTTTTGAAACATTTACATTCAATTTCTTTCTATCTTCTTTCTTTTTATTATATTTTCCGACCTTTTTTTTCTCCCCTTTTTACTAAACTACTGTCCTCATCCCATTTCCGGCACTCTTCTTCCAATCACAATCGAGTACACAGAAAAAAAGAAGGGATCTTTTTATGGAGTAAGGGATAAAACGTGTTTGGCCTGGAAATATATTTTTTATGTTTACTCTTAAAGAGATACAATACTTTTCATATAATTTATTATAAATATTTTTCTTACTCTCGGTTTATTCGTAATCTTGTAAAAAAAAATACTACGTAAATCTATGATTAATAATAATAATAATCAAGAGCTATCTAATATTTATTTGTTCAACATAAAAGAAAATCTTTAAATTAAATTCACGATCGTGATTAATTTAAAATAATAGAATGATTATAATTAAAAGATAGAATCAATTATAATGAAACCAATTAATAATCGAAATAACTCGATTGAAATTCTGAAAATAAATAAAAAGAAAAATCACATGAAAATATAGATTTATAGGTCAATTACAAATAATTATGGATTACTAGTTGTCTATATGATTGATATCATTATAGTAAAATTGGTATCATTATAGTTATCTCTTATCTATGTTCTTCTTTTATGTATGTATATATATATATATATATTGTTAATAGAACTCAATGTACAAGGACAAATGGCATTAGTTTCTTTCCTCGTTTTATATTTCCAACAACTTTTCCATCTGTTCAGATTCATATAAAACTTATATAACAACCATGCGGAAGGTATGGTTTGAAATCTAAGGGGTAGGAAGGGAGATGAGGTAAGGGGAGGAGGAGTTCTTGACCATCGAACCATAAATAACTCTCCCATTAAAGCAACTGGAAGCCGACGAGAACGCAAAGGGAAATATCAGTAGATGTTATCATTTATGTATCGTCAGTCGTAATGAAATTGATCGTGAACAGCTTCCGATAGAAACCGAATGAAACATATTTGTAAGTATATGTATATATATGTGTGTGTGTGTTTTATATGTGTATGTAAGTTCTCTGACTATTTTCTGTACTTTTAGTTTTCTATTTCACATTCTTTCTCATTTCTTTATTATTTTATTAACCATTTATTTTTTTTAGAACAAAAATTAAGAAAAAAATAATAAAATGCACAACTATAATAAAGAATTATTGTTATAATTTTTTTTTTGTTACAAGTAAAGAAGAAGAAGAAGAAGAAGGAGCCTAAAGGTTTTATAATAATAAATTATAGAATCCCTTATTTTCGAGATAAGAAGAGATAAGAAGGGAGAGGAAGAAAAAGGAAAAGGAGCATGATTTTTAGAGAGGATAATATTGGCGCATGCGTTTCTCGTACATCTCTCTTGTATTGTCCTTGCTTGTTTCTGTTTGGATGTTAATCTTCTATTTATGTTTATCCGAGGTAGAAACACCGTATATTGTATAATACATAAACACACATAACATACACACACATATATATTCATACATCTATACACACATGCATCTAGGTTTGATGTAAATCGTGTGTTAATTCAAGAATTCACTTGATAAATCTTTAACGTAAACGATAAGAGAATCTTTCACGTAGTATATATAATATTGTATAGTATCTCCCATAGCATAAATATTTCTATGGGTTCTGAAGAATCCAACAACGGCAGTTTGAAAAAACTTCTTTTCTCTTTTTCCTCTTTTTATTCTTTAAACTCGTAAAAACTTTTTAACTTTCAGAGATAACGTCAATTTTATATAAATATATATATGTATATATCTCTTATCCGAAGTTTTTCTTAGAAAAGATAAATTTAATAAATAATACAAGTTAAGATTCTTCCGTGTATGAGTAATGTAACATATGTAATGTAATGTAATGTATGTTATTTTACTGATTATGGGACAAGAGTCCCCTAATGAAAGTAATACAATTAATGTATGCAAAGTGTACACAAAAATATTTAAACTAAAAATCTATCGAGATTACTATTATTACAATTTGGTACAAGTTATTCGAGAGGATGGTCATATCTCTGTGTGTGTGTGTGTGTGTGTGGATTTAGGAATATAATTTATAGATAAATTATTATCGAAAATTTCAAATTATTACGAGTCAATGAATAAAGTTGCATTGTTATATGCAATTATAAGAATCATATTTAACAATTTTCCAAACTTTTAACTAGTAGTTGTTAGTTTAGTTTTGCTCAGTAGAAAAATCCCCCCATGAGAGGAGAATGCGAGAATGATTACTGTTATTCCGGATTGGGCAATAGATAAATAGGAGAGGGAAGAGGAAGAGGGTGTAGTCCTTGCACCAATAAACTCATTTTCAAAGTTTTCCTCACAAATTGCACCCACGTGAGATGCATCATCTCATCTGTCCTCGTATCATCCGTCTCTTTCTATTATTTCAAATATAATTTTTTTCTCTTTACACTTCTTGAAACATATAATTATAGAAAAAAAAACATTTTATCGATCGTTCGTTATTGTTTATAATAAATAATTATAGATATGCAAATTATTTTCTTTAAATTTAAATATAAGCTGAACATCTACAATCCTATTGGGTTTAAATCAACAAATGTTTCGAAATAAAAATTGTTACGTTTTGTTTTTTTTCATGTAATATTTATTACAGTTATTTTATATAGAGACTAACCCATTGTCGAATATACGGAAGTAATAACAATATTTTTCAATGCGAATCGATATTTTAATTTTAACCCAAAGAATATAAATACGAATTTTGTAACTAATAACTAACACAATATAGATTTTCATTTGATATTTTATCGAGTTATGGTCTTTTTTTTGTTGGTATAGAGTTAAGATAGAAGAATATCATTCTCAATTAATAATAATTAACATCGGTTTACTATAATAAATAATATTAGAAATGGTAAGAAATTATAGAACGAAACGCTTCATATTTGACCTAAATCGAACAATCCGAAACACGTTTAATAAAATCTTCAAGTCCACGTCAAAATAATGGATTTCCTTTATCATCGGTTTTCTATCAAAATTTCATTCATCTCATCTAATATAGATTTTTTTTTTTATAAAATTAACATAACATGAGTAAGAGATTTGAAGTTATACTTTTCCAAAGGAGAACACACAAACGGTGAATGATAAAATATTTCAATATCGTTAAAATTTTCCTCCCTACGTAACAGAAAGGGTGATATAGGAGGAGGGGAGGAAGAAGGAAGAGGAAAGTGAATCCCTCTTTCTAGAGTTTTCTCACAACCATTTTCCAAACGTCATTTCAATTTCCCCCATTGTGTATTTTTCTCCCAAAGAACAAGACAAAGAAAGATGATAGAAAAAGGGGTTGGTAGGGTCGAGAAAGGAAGGAATAGTGGGAGGATGGATAGAAAAAGATGGGGTAGATTTGGTAAAGGAATATAAGAAAATTCTTGAATTCAAGTAGATACTTACTTACATGCAACATTCTTTTCGTTTACAATATAAAAATTTACTTTAGTATCATATCCACCAACACAGATACACAGATCCACACATGTGAAAAAGAAAGAATGAAAGGAAAGAATGAAAGACAGGAAGAAAGAAAGGAAAGAAGGAAGAAAGAAAGAGTGGGATGTTCAGAAAGTTGTTTTCTTGAAAACATTTTTGAATTATTTTGCTTATTTTTTTTTTGTTCCGAGACAAGATAGACGAAGAGAAGGAAAACTTGGTATGGAAGATATAAAAAGATAGAAAGTCTAGAGAAAAGGGATAAGTGAAAAAATGTATAATAGTAAAAGTGATATGCCATACACGTAGAATATTCTATTTTTTTTTGGAAGACCAGTATCACCAGAACAATCATGGTCAAGGTTTTCGTTTCTTACAGTTTTTTATTTTCGTCATATTTTTATCCTGTCTTTGAATAGAATCAACATTTTAACTTTTAGATAACTTTGTCAATCATATTTTTTTTATGTATTGAAGAAATAGAAACAAATAAAATATATTAACATGTATATATTTATTCAAAGTACTTTACGTGTTACCTACGTTCAAGATTATTAAACGAAAATGAATTATTTCATTTCTAAAATAAATTTTACTTTCTCTCTAATCGATTATTATTTTCGTTGCAACTTGATGAGATAGAAATAAAAGTTACGTGAAAATATTGTTTAGAAAAATATTATAAATATTTAATTTATTATAAAAACATTTAAAAAAATAAATAAATAATGTAAGATCAATTTTGTGAGATATCTAATTTTCTTTTCCCAATAATTTTATATCCTTTAAAAATAGACAAACAAAAACTAAGGATTTAAGTATTAAATTAAAAGGCAGATTCTAAGTTTAGTTCTTTTTTCGAATTTCCAATAGGATTCAGGATGATGAGACATTCTTTCGTCAAAGTAAACGAAAGAGTTAAAGGGTAAAAAAAAAATAGAAAAAAAAGAAGAAAGAGAATGAAAAAAGGGACGAGTTAATCGATAAACGGAAATAGAAAAGCTTTGAGAGAGAACTTTTAGCGATTGGTGAAATTAGATGAAATCGTGAAGTTAGTCATTTAGGTAGTTGGTAGTACCGTTGAACTCGTTTTATCCACTTTTCTTTACAGAGTTTGACGAAGTTTAGGTATGGTACCTTACCTACAAGGACTTCGTTCAACGGAAATTCTCGAGACGCGAGAGAAAATGAAAAAAAGGTAAGAGAGAGAGAGAGAGAGAGAGAGTAAAAAATAAAAAAAAAAAGGAAAATAAGAAAAATAGGACACGTCTCAACCGGATACAAATTTATTGCAACATTTCTAACGGATATGAGAGTATACCTAACTAATAGATTCCTAGATGATTTCATTTCGTTGGAAATTTAAATTCTATTTCAAAGACAGGAAGTCCACTATAAAATAATAATAACAGTATTCCTATATTGGAATGTTGTTTTTTTTAGAAACTAATTCCAATTATACGTTGACTCGAATTACTGCGTACGAATAAAAAGCTATGCAAATTATTACAACCTTGATTAACATTATCAAACAGAATGATTCAAACAAAATTAATAATTAAATTAATAATACATTTTTATTTTATATATTATTTAAAATAAAACAAATTTTTGCCAATCTAATTCTCGTTTAATTTCTATCATCAATATTTCATTAGTTCAAAATTTAAATCTATTTAATAAATAAAAATTTTATATTAAATCTAAACAATTGAAGAGAATCTCTGCAATTAATTTTCCACAATTAAATCTTTTAAAAGGTTTGAAGAAAAGTTAAATAAAAATTGATTTGATCATAAAAAATGTTCGATTTAAACTCACCCTCACTGGTCAGGAACGTTGATACAAAATAATATTCAATAAAAAACGTGAGATTATATTTTATTAACGATTGATTATTAAATCTAAAGAATATGTATATTATTGTTTAAAAATTACCGATAAGTTCGTAGCACTTGTCCTCTACGAGATCCAAAAGTAAACTGAAATATTGTCCTCTGTGAAAGTTACTTTTATTGAAGATTGTTTACATTATTTTTTCGAAAGTAAAACGTCTGTACGTATAATGAAAATAACATTCAAAGAGAAAATCAATACGAGAATTTTAACTGACATTCATAGATGGCACACACAAAGGTGTCAGTGTCTAATTGTGATTTTTGAAGAGTATGATTTATTATACTGAATTTATATAACCGTGTTAATAGATAGAATACATATATATATTTATATCGATTAATTATCAATCATTTAAAATATGTCACATCCCCTATTTATTCTTCCATAAACAAACTCATCTTGAAATAATTATCGTTTGATAAATACACAGACATACACATACACACATACACACTTCAACACTAGAACCTTTAATAATTTTATTCGAATTTGCTTATTCGACAGAATGGATTCTATCTATCTCTCTCTTTTCATATCGTTTCATTAAATATTATTTTATTTTAAACATTATTTATATTATTATTGATCCATTACTTATACTTTTGATATCAACTTTCTATCAAACAGAGATGACGTTGAAAAGTGTTAGTCACATTTTGAGAATCCATAGTAATTTGTTAGATTTAATTAAACTTTTTTAAATCAAAGCAACAAGATAGAAGATTAATCAATCGTTTTTAGAAGTTTTCTAATCGTAGTCTTTAGTAAATAGAATACACCTGGAACGAAACCAATATAAAAAAAAAATAAAAGAGAAAGAGAGAGTGAGAGAGAGAGAGAGAGATAAAGCATAGTTGAATACAATTACTGAAGACAAAACGAGCAACCAAAAATTCTCTTATATAAGTCAATTACGAATTCGAGTAATCAAGCTTCTATATCTTTTTCTCATCCTCCTCTTTATCTTCTCTTCCAATACACCTATCTCTCTCTCTCTCTCTTTCTATGCAGCAGAATCCTCCGATCGTAAAGTCCATCACGAGTTTCTGGACAAAGTCCTTCGATAGTTGTCAATATTTGCTGTTAACCTCTCGACTATCGGAAGAGCAACGAAGATGAGAAATTGAAGGAAAGAGAAACTGTTTGAGAGAAAAAGAGAAAAAGAGTCAGAGAGAAAGAGAGGGAAGAAAACGTGGATGTTGTACATGGTCAATGAAAAAAGGATAGATAGAAAAAGAGAAAAAAGTTGAGAGGAATGGTGATAAAGAAGGATAGATAGACAGATAGATAGATAGATAGATAGATAGAAAAAAAGAGAGAGAGAAAGAGAGAGAGAGAGAGAGAGAGAGAGAGAGAGAGATTGGTAACGACGATGTTCGTTCCGGAGCTCTTGTTACCAATGGACACGGAACAATGGCTTTTTATCAACGAACCCCGCACGTCCTTCTAACGAGTGCAGTCTGCCAGGATTATTGCAGTGCTGATGGGATTAACCCTGGAAAATATCCTGACTCTAGCATGACTCTCGTTGCCATACCATCCCTTCCTATCCTACCCTACCATGATTCTTCTCTGTAGCTCTCTTTTCCATGTTTTTAACGTGTCAATGTATTCCTAGTGTGTTAGACAAAGATGAATACAACTACGAACATAGTTCATTTGTCGTGTTGAGGTGATAGTAATCGTTCAACTATTAATCCTCCACCTCTTTCTCCTTCTTTTCCTTCTTCCTAGGTTACACTCTTTTTTTTATCTGTTTTTTTCTTCATGGGGAAAGTAACGAGTCTGTTTCTATGCGACCTTTAAGATTTTTTTTGATGGTTTAGAATTATCGTTCATAGATGGATAAATAAAAATTGTTAACTTGTTTATTTTATTTTTTTTCTATTGACAAATAAATTGATTTATTTTGTACAGTTACTTTTTATTTGTTAATTAATGTATCGTGTATTTATGTTTGACCTACTTTCCAAAATAATCCATCGGATTTTTCATTGGTTTTGGAAGTATTCGTGTATTAATTAACATTCATAGACAGATAAATAAAAGTTCTACACTAGTTTATATTTTTTTTCTATTGACAAATATATTTGTAAAAGTAAATTTATCTTTTTTTTTTATCCTTGCAAAATTTTGTAGATTTATTTTTTATTTGTTAATTAATGTATCATTGTATATGTGTTTGACCTACTTTCCAAAATAATCCATTGGATTTATAAATGGTTTTGGAGGTGTTTGTGTATTTAATTGAAGATAAATCATTTCAATAGGTATCCGGAAAATCGAGATTCTTTTTTTTTTTGCCAGTACCCTACTTTACTATAGTATAATTAACATGGAGTAGTCTCTCTTTCTCTTTCTTACTTTTGGTTTATTAAAGCATAGCTTTTATTCCTTAGTCCGGGTCTTCCTATTCATATTTATACTTTTCAGAAAGTTTTCTAACAAAATCCACCAAATTATACGGTCATATCCAACAGGTAAACACTCTTTTGAATTATATAAAACGTTTCTTTTTTTTTCTTCTTCTTCTTCTTCTTTTTCCCCTTCATCTCAAATTCATGTTTTTTTTTTTTTTTTCAAACTTGTCTGGAAGAATTTAGATACACCCGGGTAAATGGACAAATTGAAATGATTTACAGTGAATACGAAAACAAGTTTCTTAATTTGTTTGAAAAAAATGGGATGGAAGGAAAAAAAGAAAAACAGAAAATGATATTTCGAGGGATAACCTGTCGATGTTACTTTTGGAATCTTCCAATTTCAATTTTTTGCCGAATCCAAAACGTGCCCGATTCGAATTCGCGTTGCCACTTGTTTAGATTACTATCGTTTCGAAACACCGAGTTTACGTCTGTGAAATGTTTGTGGACAAAAAAATAACATCAAGCATTGATCATTTTATCTCTTGCGTTAGTTATTTCTTTTATTTTAGCTTGTTGGATTCTAATTTCATGGATTTTTTTTTAAAACAAAATTTGATAGGATTCTCCCTTTCCTTACCTACCTAAATTTCGTTAACGAGTTATATTATTTCTAGAATCACATGCATTTAAGAATACCTAGATTGATGTAAGGTTTCTCGAACGAGTTAAGTATAATTTATGAATAAATAATAAAAAACATAAATGTTATTACAAAATATAATTTAAAAAGAAATATATTGTAGGATAACAAGCGTTGTATAATTAATTTGTGTAAACAGTTGGTAACATGTTATATTATTTAAAGAATCACATGTATTTGAGGATTAACTTTAGATCGGAATAAGTTTCTTCCCTCTCCCTCGTAACAAGTAAAGTATAATTTAGTAAATAAAAGGGCGAAAAGTTTAATCTAGGTAGAAAAGGCGGAAGAGCGTTTCTGGTAAAGGCAGTAAGCTCTTTCGAAAACTCGGAACAGTTATGTAATGGCATTACACACCCTTACGAACTTCGATAGTTTACGGTAACGCGAGAAAACGCCCTGTACGAAAGTCCGACCCAAACCACGAAACTTAAATGCGAACCGATTTCGCGTAATAATGACTGACATTTAATCGTAACGCCTTTCATCCTTTACATTCTAAAAGAAAAACGATCCTAACTTTTTCTTCAATGAATTCTAATAACGTTGTCAATACTTTTCTAACATTTACTTTACTTCTTTACTAGTATCCAACTTTTACCGAAAAGAAATATATCAAATTTATATACACGAATAAATAGACTTTATATATGCTCTAAATAAATAAATAAATAAAGATTTAAATAATAATAAATATATATTTAAATTAAATATATTTAAATATTTATTATATCTATTATTTGAAATTTATTATTAAATAAAGATTATAAATAAATTTAGAAATTTTCCTTTACAAGTATTTATTAAATTAACGAAACATTGCACAACACTTAAATACTATTATTAATTAATATAATCTTTATTAATTTTTTTATGCATATATTTATCTTTATTATATTCTATATAATAATCCTTTAAAATTCGTTTAACAACAAAAGTTTGAAAAATCTAAGAATCTTAAGAACTACACAGGCATTATATGCTTTATCTGGATAATCATTTTTGTTAAGAACACTTGTCTGACACTTTACTTATCTTTTATTTTAATAAGCTTCATACTATTATAAAATTCATTAAAGATAGAAAGTAAAAAGAAGAAGAACAAGAAGAAGAAAGGGAAAAAAAATTTAAAATACGATCGTACACGTAAAACGTTACACTCTATATAGTATATTCGTTAATATGTATCTACCTTTTATCAAGTAAAAGAAGAACAGAGAAGAAGAAGAAGAAGAAGAAGTAGAAGAAGAAGAAGAAGAGTGTTCTCGGAGATTCTCTAAAACGTTAAAACGTAGTATAATAACCTCCTTCTGTTAGATATATGCATATCATCCCCATCGAACGAAACGGTAATTTCCAATATCACCCTCAACCATACTATGAGATCCATAAAATACTTTTAACAATCCATATCATCTCTTTTACACTTAAAATCCGTCTAATCACGTAAACGTTTGCGTTTTATCTTTTAACGTAGTACAAACCCTTTTGCGAAAATTTATATCGAACTTTTTGCTTAAAAAACGAAAGAATACTAAATATTTATAAAAAAAGAGAGAGAGCTAGTTGAAAAGATGATAGAACACGTTGAAAGAATTTGTAATGGGAAACGAGAATAAAGACAAACAAAAAATTAACAAATAAATAAAAAAATGTAAGAAAGAAAGTAAATAAATGTAATATAAACAAATTTACAATGAAAGTTAGTTAAATTGAAAATATGTAATAGAGAGAGTATACTTTTAGGATAAAAATCGAATACTAAAAATTGATATCGAGAAATTGATTCGAAGATGTGTCTGCGTGTGTGTGTTTTCAAGCCAGTAAAATGAAAAAAGAAAAAAATGAAACAGAATACAGGGAACTAGAGGAGGAAAAAGACAACAACAACAACAACAGAGTAAAAAAGAAACAACAACGAGGGAATAAAAAAATAATAAAAACTCCGTGTCGTACCTGCGAAAGCGGATGAAGCAGATAGAACACTCTCTCGGAACTATTAACTAAACGTTTTTTTCTCCACTTCCTACTCCCCCTGCACTTCCCCTTCTCACTATTTTTATTTTCGTAAAGCGAGTTTTCGGTGTCTCGTTGAGATCTCGATACTGCACGAATTTTCATTCCTCTTCAAACCCCATCTCCAAGCACAGTGTCACGAATTTTGTATTTTTTTCTATTTCCTTTTTCTATTTTTGTTTTGTCTTCCCCCATATCCATTTTTTTTATTGTAGAAGAAAGAAAAATCCAAAATACGATTATTTTATTCAATGATGATAAAAAAGAGAGTGAGGGATTAATAAATTTTATTTCAATTTATTTAAGAAAAATACAACAAATTTACGAAAGTACACGGTGCGTGAATATTGTGTATATTTGAATTAAAAAAAAACCTACGCGAATGAAAATCAATCGAGATTGAAATTATAAGAAAAAGAAGAAGCAAAAAAAACAGAGAAAGAAAAGAAAAGAAATTTTTAAAAAAGTAAGAAACATTATCCACATTGTTTTTTCTAAGCTTTTAGCAAATATACCCAAAGATAGAAGGTTGTATTTTATTTCGTAATTCGCGCGAAGTAAGAGGGTTTCTTTTTTTATTTTGAAATGTAGCACCCTAGAGAGGAATTCAACTTACATGTAATGCACCTTTATGGTTTATGGTAAAACTACTCTCTTTCCTACACTCTCTCTCCTTTCTTGCTGTGGTTATTTATATTATCAGTTATGTTAATCGATCAAGCATCATCGCTTTTATATATCGTCTTAATTATTATTTAAAAGGTAATAGAAAGAAAGAGAAGAGAGAAGGGAGTGTGTGGTGAGGTGAGACTAATAACAAAATTTGTTTTTACGATTAAGGAGTCTCGTCTTATCAAATGGAAGTTGATTAATTGGGAGAAAATGAACGTTTATGTATACATAACTATACATAACTATATCTTTATATATATAAAGAGATGTATATAAAACGTATATGTAAAGAGAGTTTGATTTGGCGTTCTTTGCATTTCTCTGAAAAAGATTTTACATCACCGAGAACGAAATCCAGTAAAGCCATCTGCTATATACATACATACATATATATATATATATATATATATCTATCTCTTTCTCTCCCTTTCCCTTTTTTCCGACGTTATCAAGGATCCTTTAACGCGGACATCCGCTACGAGATATTCATTATTCATAATATTCCAGCGTGCTACTGGGAGAGCAGTTCTTTTCGCGAGCACGTTTCCTGTGCCTCTGAAAATAGCCTTCATACGTTTTCACGAACCGAGAGTGATAGAGAAAGAGAATGAGAGAGAAAGAGAGAGAGAGAGAGGAGAGATAGAAATATAGAAAGAGAGAAAGGGAATAGTTAGCAAACTGTTTTACAGGCTCGTATATGCCATTTGAATAAATATAGATAGCACGTTAATAAGCAGTTCGCTAATTGCTTCTGACGTAAATAACCATGTATATCGTGTATAGTATACTCGGTGTATACATAAGAGTTTCCAAACTTTGGATAATTATAAATTAAATAGGTTATAACCCACACTCTCTACCACCCCACGAAACCTACTCAACCACCCATCTACCCAACGAATAATCATAATACCCTGTAGTTATATACGTCCTACGAATTTTCACGATTGTATAGAATATTAATATAACAATCATTTACAATAATATTAATAATAATATTATTAATTAAAGGATACAATTTTCGATAGAATTTCTTACAACGTAGTTTGTTCTAATTTAAGAATTTATCGAAATTTAGTCGGATTATCTTCGTAGGAAATAATGTGAAAGATAATAGTAACCTAGAATAGAATAATAATCTTTTAGTATTCTCTTGCTCTAAGAGAGATCATTCTCTGCAAGTAATTCCTAAAACTTTTTCCCTCTCTTATGGTACTTTTATTACTAAACGTATCTCTCTCTTTCTTTCTCTCTTGAAAGAATCATAACGGTTCCCAGAATACGTAAAAATATTGAAAGAAAACGGAGGAAGGATGTAAGGAGAATCCCACAAAAAATTAAATAAAATATTATATTATAATAAAAAACAAAATGAATAAAAATTATTTAATATAAAAGAATAACGAAGGATAAGAATTTAATAACAGTGTTAAAAAGTTTTCTAATTTTTCTTCTTTTTTCTTTCCTTCATTCGCGAGATAAAATCGGGAACGCGGGAAATTGAATTTCGCTATTCAAAACGCCGAAGTTCGATCCTCGATTTTCTTTCTCTCTCTCTCTTTCTCTCACACCAATACGTTACAATGTTCCTTGTAGTTGAACAAGCATCCAACGCGTGAAGGGATATAAAAGACACGCGGAATTTCCTTCGCATTGTTCGGAAAAAAAAACTTTGAATTCGTTCGAATTCGACGCCACGAATTGGATTTCTTCTTTCCCTCTTTTTTCCCCCTTTTTTTCCCCCTTCTTTATTCCCCATTCACCCACTCGTACACCCACTCACCCACTCTCGTTCTTTCTATCTTTTTTCTTCCTTTTTTCTTTTATCTTTTTTTCCTTTCAACGTCAAATTAGCCGCAATTACGAAGCTGCTTCTACCTTTCCCTAACTCCCTTCTCTAACCCTAACCCTCCTCTTCAATTCCACCACTCTTCTCCTATTTTACCATCATCAATATCAAACTACGGTACCTCATATCACCCCCTTGTTCCTATACTCAAACACGTGGTCTTGTCAACTCGTTTTCCCTTTACGATTCTACGAAATGAATTTCGTATTTTTCCAAGAAAGTTTATGTTAATAAAGACTGTTGTTCGCAGCCATCTAACATTGTTCTACAAAATTTTCATTTTAATAATTATTATGTTAAATATTATATTATTTAATATATACATTTAATATTATTATCTATAATAAAAAATCGATTGTATTTTCTTCATTCCTCAATCCCCCTTCTTCCTTTTTTTTATCGTTGATCATATCCCGTTAGACGTGTTCCAATTATAACTGGTAGCATTTGCATTATGCGAATATAATAATATCATTGTCAAATAATACGAAATTGTTTTGACAGATCTATCATCAAGCTTCCAAAGTAATCAAATATAGCAAAACGAATTTATCGAGTTTCATTCTCTTTCAGGCTACTCCTCGTCCATTTTATTTCTTTTCAATTCTACCTGTTACTTCATATTTCGCGTGTATTCTTATCCGCACGTAGTAATCCGACATTTGTAGGTGCACTGTAGAGGTTTTTGCGGTGCACCTTCTATGCATAAATTTTCCTTCTCGTTTACGTTAACGTTTTTACTCGCACGAATCAACAGAAGGACGCACGGTTAAACCCGAAAAAGTCGCAGAATTCTCTTTCGTTGTGGATCGTTGGATAAACGTTACCAGAATTCATACCTATTTCAATTATTTCACACTCTAAGCAAAGGCACGTGTTCTCCCTGTTATCATCTTCATCTTGTTCATGTACCATCTGCATTTCGGAGGTTGGTTCAATCATCATTGCTATTCTGATTTTGGAAACAGCTGTTTTGAATAGGTCAGATGACTCGATTCATTCTTAAACCAGGATATTTTTCTTTCTTATAGGTTTTTGTCAGCATAAATTACTTATAATTCTCACTGGAAGTTCTTCTTTTCATAATAAAAGAAAAAAAAGTAACATATGATGTTGGTATATTCCAAGATTCTTTCATAATCTAATCCAATCACTGTATGATATCCAATCTAAACTTTATCACAACTTGTTACAAGAGGAAATATAATAATTCTACAATGTTCGAGAGTCCGATATACCGAAGAGAATAAAATTTGAGGAACATACAATATGTATATATGTATATATGCATATATATACATTTCTGTCACAAATTACAATTGGTCAACGGTGGTACAACATGACTATCCATCAATTTCAGACGAACGAATCGCGAAACGAATCACGACTTTTCCAATTGGCATTTCTATTGCAAAAAAGACAGTTACATCTATCCGGACGAGAAAATCGGTGGTCAAGGTGTATAATAAAACATACACGATATCTCTATTTTATATATGTGTGTGTGTGTGTGTGTGTGTAATACTATTTGTCTCTTTCTTTCTTTCCCATTTTTTTGATTTATTCCAAGTTTCTTAACACAAATTGAAAGAATGATTTTTTTTTCTACTTCTTCTTTCTTCCTTCGATTGAATCCAATCTCGAAACAAATTTCTCTTCGACTTTTACGTATATATTATATTTATTATCCGTCCTAACCGAAGGGATGGATTTTACCTATAAAAATGAATTATGTGTTTCTTTCTTTTATCGAATTTAAAACGATGATATTTCTATTCGCGAATACTTTGATAATATCGTATTATGTTTCGATTTATCGTCGAATTAATTTCACGTATTTAAGTACGAATTTATAATTACCGATAAATATTAATATTATTATTATGTAATTTTTTCTATTGTTTTTCTATGCTTTCAGGTTTTTATTGAAGCCAGACAGGATCACTGCCAAGTTTGGTTAATTATTTATTTCGTGTTCAGGAATGTGCGTATTATGTTACACGTTTTTAGAATGATAGTCTTTTGAATTTCTCGGTGTATGTTTGAGTGCAGTTGCAGTTGTGTTTTGGTGATGTTTGAAATTGATAGGTTTGATTTCTGTAGCTGATATTATCAGTGGTATTATCAATATTTGTTCCTGTTTCCAGATTCTTCGTATATCTTGTGCTAATGGTATGTATTCTTCTATTTTTTCTCTTGTACTTTTAAATTATTTATTTATTATTATTATTATACTTATCTGAAGAATAATAAAGATAACATTGTTATGTTTTCTTATTGGGGGAAAAAAAAGAGAATTTCAAACGTTGCATACAACAATGTTCCAATAAATCATTATCGGGATTGGTGATTATATCGCGTATCGAATATCGACACAATTTGTTTACATAAAATTTTATGCAAAAAAACGAAAGCAGAGAGAGAGGGAAAGAGGGGAAGAAAGGGAAGAAAGGGAGAGAGAAGCATAGTATGTATTTGCATCAGAAAATACACGTAATATCAGGAATTACAAATTTCTGATATGGAGTTACCTACGGTTTGCTTTTCCCCCATTGAAACTCCGATGAAAAATAAAAATTCACTTCGGATGGTATTAATTGGCAATTAACATGGCAATCTGTTGAGTCACGTTTTACAATGTCACAGTTATAGATACTTTATGTTTCGTGAAATGCAACGAAATATAATCCGTTGAAGTGTATACGAAATGGATACGAAAGAGAGAGAGAGAGAGAGAGAGAGAGAGAGAGAGAGAGAGAGAAAATTCGTAGAAACATTTTCACCGTGAGTGTCTCATTTATCGATTTAGGTAAACGTACGGACCATTGGAACTTTTAATTGCTTTCTATTTCTTTTTTTTCTTTTTCTAAAATTCGTGTGAACAAAAAAGAATTAAAAATGTCAACGTAACAGAGTTATTAAATATTCTGGATTATTAATTTACCTTTTACAATAAAGTAGGAAACAAAAAGAACATATCTTTTGTTTTGAAATTAAATTTATGCAAAGAAAAATAAAATTAAAAATATATATATATGTGTGTGTGTATCTATAAATATTTATATATTCAATATTGTTTATTCATGAACTTAAAATATAAATATTTCATTGAGCTAACATTACATAAAAGTATAGATTCCATGTATATATGTATATTAACTGGAATCATATTACGTCCTTCGTTCCAAAATATTTAGAAAGCTTCAACCGCGATAAGGAGATCAGACTCGTTACCTAATTCGTGGCCGAAATTCTGTCGCACGAATTCGTTCCCCATGAATTTTCCCTTGAAACATACGGAAATGACAGCTTTCATTGGATCTTCGTATTCGGTCACGATCCCGAATATAATACCATCTGTGTTATTTTAAATTAAACAAATATAAATATATTATATAATATGAATTGTTAACTTTGAATGCAATGCAAATCCAATTTTTTAGTTTAAAAATAAGACACCACATAAAACTTCATTCCAATTTAGGTTTGAGTAAAAAGTGATCAATCGACAATCGGTTTAACGAAGTTCCTTACGAGAAATGGCTGAAGAGATTCGTGCGAGGGATAATTCCAATCACGATGACGATAATAATAACAATAATAATATAATTATAATAATAATAATAATAATAATGATCGATAGTACTCGGTTTTCCAAAAGGTATGGAAGAATATGGTAGGAAATGTAAAGGATAAAGAACAATGTAAAGGAAGGTAAGAGAAGTGAGAAAGACGATCTGCGACGTACTAGAAGAGATAGGGACAATGCACAATGGTGCTCAAAAGAGGTAGGACGACGAAGAAAATGGGTGGGGAGGGGGATAGGACGAAGTAGAAAAGGTGCAGAGAAGTAAGATGGAGAAAGGTAGATAGAGAAGAATATATATATATATATATAGAAAATGGCATTGGGAAAATTTCATTCGGTAGTTGAAATTACGCGAAGTAGGAAGAACGTTCGTTTCGAAGAAGGGCTTGGTATTCCGGCAAATTACTTTGAGTGTCGACGATCGTTCATTTAAAATAGAAATACTCACCCATCCCTCCCTTCCACCCTAACTCCCTAACTCCCTTCCACCCACCGATCCGTTTTCCCTCTTTCCTGTAATTAATCTTACAAACGAACGTCAGAGGAAAAGGTGGAGGAGGAAGAGAAAGAAGAAAACCGACGACAACAAGAATTAAAAGAATTGAAATGAAAGTAAAAGCGCGATAGACAAAATTCTTTTTAAAGAATTAATACAATGCGTTTGATTCTTTTTGTTCTTGTCTTTCTCCTTTCAGATTTTTTAAGGATCAGGTAAATGTAAATTTTCGTTATATTTGGTTTTACGCCCACGACTATGTTCCTTCTCTCCCATCCTCCAGGCTTTTTGAGAACAGATCGCGACAGTTATTTAAAGATTTTCTTTTATCTTTAAGATTTGTAAGGATGAAAGGGGGAGAATAATCGTTCGAAGGATTCTTTTTATTGTTACGGAATATCTAATGAAACGTCTACCCAACGTGAATAATATAATACTGATTGTCAAAAATAAAAAAAGGTTCTTTTAAGTTAATCGTAATAACATAAAAAAAAATGCAAACTTATGAGAAGAGTAATATCCATGAATTAAAAATGAATAACCAGATAAAGGTTGGATTACCGAGATGAAAGATTATATTTGGATAAAACATATCCACTTTTGATGCATATATATTTACAAGAATATAAAATTACCATTAATTATTATTATTATTACTATTATTATTATTATTATTATTATTATGATTATTATGTTGTCCCGTGTTGTCTGCTAATCGTTGGGTTAATTCGTACTTTAAATACTTATGTAATCCCATAAGCTTATCGTATTAAAGAAGCCGTGCGAAAAATTAAACCCGATTATACCTTCTGATTATGTATGAATGCGTTATATAATATATATAAGCGTATTTTGTCTGTGTACGTGTGTATATTCGTGTGTACGTTTGTTAGTATGTTGGCGTGTGTAAACGCAGCATATCGAAAACTCCTGTAATTCGATAATCTTATTTACGAGCAGCAGGTGCGAAAAATCGCTTTCGACGTGATCGTTCGAGCGTGTCACGCGGGTAAACGAATTATACGTTTGATTTTCATCTTTTCCTCTCTCTCTTTCTTTCTCTTTCTTTCTCTCTCTTTTTCTTCTTTCTGGTTCCGATATTTTCGGCGTTAACCAAAATCACCGTTCCTTACCTTAAATGGAATCATATATCTTTCATTAATTTCACGGGAGTGCTCTGACACAATTCTGGCAGATTACCAGAGGAAAACGTCGCTTACCGCACTGCCATTTAAACATAAAGTATTCTTTCTTAATGTCGAGTTCAATTATTATTCCATGAAAATTTATGCGACACTTTTAGGATAAGTTCTTAACCCAATCACATTTTTTTTTATTTTTTTAATCCAACGAAATTGATTATTTTATTTTTCACGAATCAACAAATTTCTTATACACACACTCACAAACATCATTAACAACATTTTTCTTACAAATAAAGAAAATTCGTATAAACAATAATCTTCGTTTAATTTAAAAATCAACGTCAATTTATAAAATATCAATAAAATAATAATCATATTAAATCGATTGATAAAAAAAGAATATAATGATACGAAAGGAAGAAAAAAAAAATACCTAACGAGTACCATTCCAAGAAACTAGGTAGTATTCATTTTGATTCTTACGATAAAAAAAAAAGAAACCAATGATCCTTAATACCTAATCGAGAGAAAAGAAAAAAAAAAGAAAAGAAAAAGGGGAGATCGTGAATAGGCAGGAAGAAGGTAATAGGAAATTTCGTAGAAAATCTGATCGAGAAAAAAGCAAACTTGTTTGACTGACTGAAATCGGTGGGTTGGGTTGAGGAATAAGCAAAAAAGAAAAAATCTTCTCAACGGAGAGAGATTTTACTATTATTTGAGGTCGATGTAAGAAGAAGAAGAAGAAGAAACGAAGAAATAGAAGAGAAGTAAAAAGAAAAAAAGGAAGGAAGGAAGGTAAGAAGAAAAAGAAGAAGAAGGTCTTGGAGATTCATAGAAAAAAAGGCACCGACTGCTGGAGCTGACGGCGCAGCTGGCGATAAAATAAGGTCGGGCTAAATAATAAAATAATGAAAGATGAAGGGAAGAGAGAGTAAGAGAGAAGGAGAGAGAGAGAGAGAAAGAGAGAAGAAAATGAAGAAAATGACGAAGAGAAAAAAAAAAGAAAAAGAAACGACTCTCTCCCCCGTCGTGGATTATCTCAGAGAAAATCGATTTCGCAGAGCTTATTGTTTTGTTAAATACACTTGACGTGAATTCGATATTGGTTATCGTCGTATTTTCGTTTTTCTTTTTCTTTTATAAATATATTTTTTTTAACTACCTTGACACGAAAACAGGAACCACTAATCGCCAAAGGTGAATTAGCGGAAAAAGAAAAACCTGACGAGGGAGATCATTTTGAATAAAACATAAATGTTACAATTACAATTTGTTTGACCAGTGGATGGATGGGTAGTTGGAAAAGAGAAGGAGGGGTGAGAGGGGAAGGAAGGAATTATGCGTTTTCCAACGTCGTGGTATAATAACCACTACTAAGACTATCATCATTGTCATAACCGCAACTAACACACATTCAACCCTAACTTCCACGTTCCCGTTTTCGGAAGCCGCCCTTTCAAGTAGCAGCCACCCGCGTCTCAAAACTCCCAGGAAAAAAAAATTAATTCGAAGTAGTTGACCCGAATCGCGAACGCTCACCGAGAGAAGAGGCCGCAGTACCACCTTTATCACCGAATTATTAATCCTGGCACGTAGGAAAAAAGAAACTAAAGAGAGAGAGAGAAAGAGAAAGAGAGAGAGAGA